>JAEIFI010000592.1:10592500-10905000 GCA_018901815.1 Zaprionus lachaisei | reverse complement strand
AAGTATAAAAGATAAAACTTTCTGACTTTGACATATAGTAATGACTATATGACTAAGATATTTACCTATCTTTCAAATTTACATTCGATTGAACAATAAAACCAGAATTCATTCAATATAAGATGGATAATACTTTGTCTTTACAATTGTTAATGTATTTAAAACGGGTTTTCAAAACTGGGCAAAGGGAATCTTACTGTCGGGATCACCCGACTGTAGCGTTTATCTGTTTATATATCAAGTTATATCCTAATTTTACTTTAAAAAGTAGATCTCCTAGATATTCTTATGTTATTCTAAAAGTTGCAATAATTGCATGTGATGTATTTACAAACACATATTCAGAATGACATGCACTGTATATATTGTGTGTCAATAAATAAGTTTGCATATTTGAGATATTTCAACTCCTCTGGCTGCCCATTGGACTATTTGTGTGCATGCATACATTCATTGATACATGCATTGTATATGGTATGGTATAGATCTATATTCATATTGTATGTATGTGAATGCACACATAAATAAAACTGTTAAAAATAAAACCTGTACAACTCTATACCGACGAGCGGAAAAATAAATCTTTCACTTTTAATACAAGATTTAAAACAAGCGTGCTGAAGTTGCACAAATGTGGACGACTTTGAGTTATCCTGTAACAGAAATATACTGAAAGTTCATTTATTGCTCTCAATGCAGATAAATATACGTATATTTCAAGACATTGGAACTATCTCTTGTAGTTGTAAGGGTGTATCATACTCGTAGCAGTACATAAACCAATAAAATCACATTGTAAAAAAGAAAACTAAATCAATCGAATAGTTTTGTGCTGTATAAAGAGCAGCATAGAGTTGAATGTAAATTCGATAAAAAAAAATGTCGGCTATGTACGGATATATGTATGTATGCCAGAGAGAGAGAGAGAGAGAGACAGGGATATACGTACATAAATGTACCCATACTGATTCGCACTCACGTAAGCCTCACATGCCAATCTCGTGACGAATCTTGGCAAAGGGAAAAACAAACAGGCAAGCACAAATACCAAATAAATATGTTTAGCCAAACTGCCAGCCGACCAAGAGGGAGACTATCCGACAACACAAGAAAGCCAACCCCAACCCAAACCACCGCCAATCTACCCAGCCAAGTGCCCAACTTGCCCAACACTCACCCACAAACAACAAAACAAAAAAGACGAGTCAAGCGTAACATATTTATTGACATTGCGGTTGTCGGTTTACGGTTTACGGTTTTCGGTTCTCGGTACTCGGTTTCCGAGCAATGTCGAACGCACATTGAATTTCAGTTAGCAGCAGCAACCACCGACTGAAACCAGCGACATCGCCGACACCACTGACCCATACTATACTCTTCTCTCTTACCATACCAGCTTGGCATACCCCACCAGCACCCCCCAGATGAGTGGCACTTGCGAGCGAGTGTGGAGTTTATGTTCCATACATCAAGGGTTTATGGGCTAAACGTTTATGTGTCTGGCAACAACAAGCTTTTAAAGGGTTTTTCCACACACACACCCAACCGCAACCTCATCAACACACGCACACAGAAAGAGTATATATACACACACAAACTAAGAGTCAATGTTGAAGTTTCTCTGGCCACTTGAAATTTCACTTATACCATCATCCCATCACATTTTTTGCCTGTACCCAATTCAGTGACTTCCAAAAGACGCCCACTCAATGCTTGACCTCGACCTAACCCCAACCCCCCAAGCCGAAAATCAGCCCCAAGCCGGCATATCACAACCTCATCCCATTCCTGCTGCGCACATCTTCATCCTCAGACATGTGCAGGCATTACGAGCGTATTACAAAATGTATTTTATCTTCATCGATTGCCAGAATTTATATCTTTTTTCATGCCACATCAGCGTTTTATGTGCATGTTGTGGTTATGTTACTGCTGACAGCTTCAACTGCCGACATATGTATGTATGAGTATATATTTCCCCCATTTATCTTTATACATATGTCTGTCTGTGGGTGTGATAAATCTCAGCGCCTTGTGCTGCCTGACTTAGGCGATTTAATGTCCCCATAAGATGGATTAGAAGAGATAAGGTAATCAAGGAAGCTAATCAGCCATAGAGATGCTCATTCAGTGCCAAGTGTGGCGATTATAAAACCATAATAAAATCATAAATACTTAAACTATGGTACGAACTCATCGTTTAGTTACAAGCATACTATATGATATGTAGTGTCTTTATTTGAAGCCATTAAACTTTTTGTATACACCTTCAATGATAGACCAATCGACCAACACGCCCCTTCGTGCAATCATGTTTGCCAATTATGCAAATGCGCCCCACTGTGCAGCACTGTGGAGCATAACTTCATAAATACTCCAAACACTTGGCTTCGTGTTTACCACAATTTACTGCGACTCGAGTTAACACAAACAGCAAAACTTCAGAAAATAAATGCACATTTTTTGCCACATTTCCGGCGCGCAACCCCCCTCTTCGACCCATTTGCCTAACCAGCTTACCATGCTGAGCGACGACAACGGCAGTCAGGACGGAGACGGGGACGAGCACGACATCGTTGTCCTGACAGCCCCGGCCAAGTTGAGCTACAATAAACTGAAAGAAAAGGGTCGGAGAGGTCGCAGCTTGCCATAAGCCAAATATGGCTCTGTCTGCGTAGCTGTCTGTGTATGTGTGTGTGTGTGTGTGTGTGTGAAACTCGGACTGCCAGTGAGACTAGGGCTGAGTCTGTGTGTGTGTGTGCGACGAAAGTGTGGCAATAAAAAGGATAATGTAACTGTTATTCTACGCAAAACGGAAACGGCTGTGTGGCCAAAGGGAAGGGACACCCCACAGCCAACAACCCTCAACCAACAGCTCCACTCCACCCCACCACAGCACAGCACAGCACACTTCTCACCTCTCACCACACCACGCCTGTCGAGTGGCAAGTGTTTGAAATATTTCTGTGGCAAAGGTGGCAACTGGCGCAGGCGAAGATGTGAAAAGCACAACTCGAGTCGGAGCTGCTACTGTGAGTGACTGAACAAGTGCCAACGAGCAAAGGACTGTCAGCCAGAGCAGGCCAGGGCAAGGACAGGGGCAAGGGACAGCAGCTGGAATGGGTTGTGGACTCGTGCAGACGGAGCCCGAGAGCGAGCGTCGCTGTCAGGAGAGTGCAAAAGAGCGAAGCCGGAAAATTGTGTGGAAATTTGAGCTTCTTTTGAAATTGAGGCCGGAAATGGCACACAACTCTCCTACTCCCACACACACACACACACACACACACACACACACACACACATACCCACATATACAAAGGCAACAAGGCTTGATGAGAGCGAGAGAGCAGGGAGACTAGCCCGAGAGAGGGAGACTAACCCGAGAGAGAAAGAGAGACTTGCCGAGCTCGTCGACGGGGGGGACTCGTCAGACTCGTCGGTTGTTGTGTTAAACAAAATGTTTGCGGGTGCAATAAGCGTAAATTCAGTGGTTTTATGTTTACTTATTCAGCACGCACCCCCCACGGGGGTGTACCCCCTGCCCACTCACTCCCAGCCGGCACGAGGACAATTATTTGATCCACACCATCTACAAAACTTCATGTGGTCCCTACGGCCTTCTTGCAGGGTGAAGGCATAGGACTTGGCAGGCAGGGGGTAAGAGCAGAAGGTTGCAGAGTGGAGGAGGAGTTGAAGGTTGCAGGTTGGCTTTGAGTTGGTGCCGAGTTGATACTGAGTTGAGTTGAGTTGAGTTGGTAATATACTTTTGCAAATCGATGCCAACTCCTTAAACGATGGCTGGCCTGGGGGTGGTCGCATCGAGCTGGTAAGGTGTGGGGGAGATCTGGACTGGGTTGGGTTTTTGGCATGAAGTCAGGACGGAAGCGTGTGGCAAGCTGAATGCTCTTGAGTGTTTTCGTATGGTTGACAGGATAACACGAAGTAATTCAATTCGAAATACTTTATGCTGTTGCTTTTATTATTTGTGCTTGTGGCTCTTGTTTGTTCGTCTCTCTGTCCTCCTTCGCCTTGCCCTTGTTGTTGTTGTTGTATTCTTGTTGTCGGAAGTGGAATTTATGTGTAGGGCAGGTGAAGGCGGAGCGGAGCGGGGCGTGGCGTGGTAAGGAGACTTTTGTGGGGACTGTTGCTTCATAAAAAAAATGGTGTGCAAAGTTACATACAGTCACTGTGGCTCGCCCCCCCCTACCCATCTTCTGTGCAAGTGTGTGCGTACTGCTGTGTGTACGAGTGTGTATTTGTTTGTACACTTGTGGTAGTGTGTGTGCGGTTTCTCCGTTTATTTATTTTTATGATGTTTCCTTTTTGGCATTTTATTGAAGAAGTTTACCGACGCCATTGCTGCTTTTGCATAAATAAGTGAGTGGCATGAACATAAGGACCTCTCTTTCTTCACCACCTCACACCCTAACCACCCAGCCGTAACGACAACACTCCCCCTCCACCCTCTCACTTATAGCCCACACACACACAGACTGAAGCAAAGCCGCCTCGAAAGCCTTTGACCAGCGTCTTTTGCAATTCATAAAAAATCAATATTTATTTCAGAGGTACACCCTGCTGCCTCCTCCCCACCACCACAAACGTAACCCACCAATTTGCGGTTCTCACTTGTTATTGAGCATTTAATCAGTTGATTTCTTATTCAGCCCGCTTCAGCATCGTTCCCTTCACTCTATTTCTAAGGGTTTTGTTAAATTGGTTGCCATGAAAAATAGGGAAATGCAATTAGAGAACTTTTTATCAGAGTAAAGGAAAGCAGCGAGCAGACTCTATTATAATTCAAAAGGTAAAAAACGAAGGAAAAAAACTAAACTGTACTAGTTTTAATTTACACTAACTTATGTGCAATTCAAAACAAGATTTCAAGAACTATGAGTTCATTTAATTGTCAGTTACAATACACAGATTCAACTCAAATACAAGTATAGTAAGCATAACAAAAGTATAAGAGTACATGTATAGTTTGTGATTATTTATTTGTGATTGTTATTAACACACTGTTTTAATATAGTTCGGTAAACTTGGCACTCTTATAACACAAATTCTGATAGCATGAAATCCAAGCGTGTTCTTCAGTTCAACATTCCCTTTCCAACACGTTGAAATTGATGAAGTATTAGAGGACATATCTACTCAAAATATCAAATATTCACAAAGAAAAATGTCAAAATGTCAAAAATGTCAAATGATAACAAGTTATAATTAAGTATGCTTAAACTCAGTGCCAATCAGCGATGGTTACAATCTGGGTATCGGGACTGGGGACTCGACTTTTGATGCTGATTCAGAATATATATTTATATAGTTTGTTGGGGTCTACCATGCCCCCTTCTGACTGTTTCATACATTTTCAGTTGGCAGAAAGTTATGTCCTTCTACTCTATGCATAGCGGGTATAACAATCTAGCAACCCCCCTTTACTTTACTTTATGTACAGGTATCCTATACAGCGGATTCGATGGAATCTATAAACGTATTTATACCCTTCGACCATTGATAATGGTCAAAAAAGGGTATACTAGCTTTGTGCAAATGTATGTGACAGGCAGAAGGAGCCGTCGGATCACAAGTCGAGTCGATTGAGCCATGTCTGTCTGTCTGTGTGAACGCACAGATCTCAGCTTTATAATATAAAAGCTAGAGTTACCAAATTTGACTGTGTTTTCTAGTGTGTGGCCAAAAGGACCATCAGTTTTTTTATTTTGTTATTATTTTTAAACACATAGAATCCATACAAATTTGTATAGGACAGTTTGTACGTTTGTCAATCTGAACTATTATAAAAGAAAGAGAATCAAATCAAGCATGGAATTATATCGATAATATAGTAAAAGTATTCTAATTTATGGTTCCAGACTACGGGAAGAACATGTACAATATAAGCACGCATCGCAATATCGATAGTATACTGTTCTCTTTATTTTAACTAATGTATAATGCCTTGTTATGCAAGTATTCTTAAACGAAGAATACGAGACGACAGAACGGAACCCACATAGATTCCAAACAAATGCATTTGAACTTTAGCATACGCTCAACTAGAGTATGGGTAATAGGGGAAACTTAAAGACTAGTGAGTGGAAGAGTTTCTGGGGGAACTGAACGACCCCCCAAGGATAGACAGTAGGGTGGCTAGTCAACGGGTGGACTGCTGACCAAATAAGCAGCTCACAAAGTTAAGTGAAACCAATTGAAATTTATTGACGCGAATTGGGTTTCATTTGGCCCCCGTCACCCCCAAGCGGTTAAAAAGCGTTTCACATTACCAAATGGTTTCAGCTCTGTCTGGGGGGGAGGGGGATGCATGTTACAAAACGCTTACCTTCTTTCGACTTATCGTACTGCTTTGGCGACGTGGTCTTCTTGCTTGGAATGGGCCTCAATGCGTTGCTCATGAGCTGCAGGAATTGAGACGAAGACATAAGAAGGGGATTCGACTGCTACTTGTGCATTATGTTTTACTTACGATGCGATCGGAGCGTTCGCCGCAGGGTAGTCGAGCCACTGAGGCGTCTGGACTGTCTTCCGGTGGCGGAGGTTGGGGCACCCAGTTATAGGCCCGCCTAGAGATGGGCACCCCGAAACGGTCATGCTGTGAAGCCTGTTGCCTAAAGTAAACAATATTATCATTTTGGTCAAGTACAGAGAGCCCCCCTTTTGACCAACCTAAGGCTTTCATAGCAGTCCAGACACACCACTGCGTATTCTCCATTCTCTAGCAAGAGTCCATCATCACTCTTTTGATGCTTCACGAAGGGGAACTCATTGACTGGCAGTGCCCGTACACGTTTCCGGTACGTCGTTATGCCGCATAGATGGCAGTTGTAGTCATGCCAGTTATACTTCCTTTCTGCGGGGCTAAGACTCGGACTCTGAGCTTCATATCTGAAATACGTAGGGGATATATTAGCAAACCAATATAATTATATTGTTTAACTGCGTTCACTCACTTGCGCCACTGGTTCAACATGGAATGGTAACAAAATGTGCAGACTAGAGCCGAGTTGTTTCGCAGCTGTTCGGCATTTGGCAATGAGATGTGCTTCAGCAACAGTGGAAAGTAAGGCCTCGATCCCTGCATTTGCAAATATATAAAAATTTGTATTAAACTATAGTAAATACTTTCATAGGTGGATTAACCTAATTGATGGAAAACATGCTAATTAAACTTGAATATTGTTGTCTTTAAGTTAACCAGTCTTAATTTTATGTTTCTTATGGTTTTCGACATTCAATAAATTCTGATCTACACTTTAAAAGGATGCAAAATCATTTGGGTTTGAAAACAAACTGTAAGTAGGCTTAAAACCAATTGAATCATAGTTTACACTTAGTATCTATCATATGATATTATTCTTAAAATATTTAATTAGCATAGTTTGTATTAAATCACGCTCTCTATTTACAATTGTCTATATTTAAATTCAATTAATAATTATAAGACTTTAGGTACATAATTTATATAAAATATTTAAACATAGGCAAGAAGTTCAATTTAGTATTGACTTTTAAAATTGGTTAATTATTATTTAAAATTTGCATTTGTGCAAATATTGCATTTGAAAAGAATATAGTATATCATGGTAGAAAATTGAATTACTTTGTTCATGTATTCATGCACAGCTATAATAATATAACTATTTTTATGAACATCTTTACTTTGTTCTGATTGTTTCTATTAAAGTTATAGGGTATAGTTAATAAAAAGTATACGACAATCAATGTTTAACTTTGATTAGGACTGATAAGTTGTGTAGAATAACAATACTGGTATTCAAAAAAATGACTTTTTTCGACCGATTTCTCCTACAACAGTTGTATTTTATGGTGGTTAAATTTCCGAATTCAATAATAATTTGGGACGAAGTGTTAATACTAATGCACATTACATTATTTAATACTGAATTAATTTTATGACTATCATTGCAGTTTTTAGTTTACATATAATCTGTTTCATTATATGCGTGATGATAATTCAATGTTTTACATGATACTGAATTAAGTATACATTCATCAGAAATAAAGGCTAGCTTCAGCTTGTTTAAGATTTTATATCCTTACAAGTTTTGGCTTCAATCTCCTCGGATTGTTCCTATATTAGTTATATATAATAGTACTGAATTTCATGATATTGTTCACGTATTCGTTTACTGTTTTGGTTGAAATATCTTGAAAAACCAGAACGAAAGACTATCTTCGGCATGCCACTAGTGATTTATAATGGTTCAGAATATTATGTCTAACTTTGATTGACACCGATAGTTAAGTTATTTCTAAAATTTAAACTGGTCTTCATACAAAAATCTTTTTTTCGGCCGATCGTTCCTATGGCAGCTGTATGTTAAAGTGATCCTATTTTGATGATGTAGTAAATTTGGTTACAAATTTGGTTATTGACAAATAATACAAATCGGCCAATACCTTATATGGCAGCTATACGATATATCGGACCGATCCGGCTAGTTTCGACTTATATACAGCGTGCAGCAATAAGTAACATGTCTACCAGGTTTTATCAAGTTATGTTAGCTTTCAAACTGAGAGACTAGTTTGCGTTGCAACAGACGAACACACATGGCAAGTACGATTCCTCCTTCGATACTGATTCAGAATATATATATTTTTTATATGGTCAGAGATGTCTGCTAAGTCAAGGGCATAATAACAAAATCGACCGACAGGTTGTATAGCAGCTATACGATCTGGCTGGTTGTGAGTTATTTATAACGCGCAGTAATTGTTCCAAATAACATCAATATAGCTTTAAACCTGAGAGACTAATTTTCGTTGCAACATGCGGATGGACAGACGGACTTGGTGAGCTGGATTCCTCTATTGATGCTGATTTTGAATATATAATAATATTATTTAGAGTAGGAGCTTCTGGTCATAATTAATTTACCCTTTGCGTGGGTATACAATTTCAATTAAATACAATTTCATTAAATTAAGTATGTAAATGATGTGGCAAAACGACATCCGCTTATCAATTGTTTTACATTATTTATAAACAAATGTTCTTAACTTCACCTTGTTACAAACTTCTCAGTTTCTTAAACAAATTACTGTTTTAGGTATTAGAATACTTCGATCTTAATGATATGTACATGTACAAGAAAGTTAAATATTCACACTTATATTTATGTTTTAAATCGTTTAGTACTTCAATTAATTTGACATTTTCATAAAGGTTCAGAGCTTGTGTTTTTTTATAAAGAAGTATGCTAAGTAACATATAAATGTCTGCGTTTACTGGATTGTCGCACTAGCATTGTCCGTTTGTTTATCTGTCTATTAAAACATAAATTAGACTCTCAGTTTAACATCTAACTTAATGAAACCTGGCCTAAGTAAATAAATTTGACTATAGCATATCCTAGAGCTTTCATAGCATCAATCCTTCATAAATTGGCATTTTCAAAATTTAATGCTTCCGTAAAGGGAATTCTTATAGTTGTTAAAGAATACATGAGCCATGTAGTGTTATTAAACTCTGTGCCATTATTTATAACTTGCATATGAACAATTGAAGAAGTACGCAAAATATTGCAAGGGTGTATACGCTTCATCATATTTTAAGGCAGCCTTTCTTTTATATTTTTTTAGCCTTTTAAAAGAGATCTTATCGCATAACCAAACAAAGTGAATTGATATTGTAGGTTAATACCTAATTAAGGTGATAAGGTGTGTAGAAAAGGTTATTTTTAGCTTTATAAAGTTTATAAAGAAGTTCTTTAACAATATTTTTAACATTTACAGAAATCTCCACACGAACTTCTTTTCTTTTATTTACATTTCATTATCTTGATTGTTTTATACCGTTTTAATAAAATATCGGCATATTTATGCATTTTGTCAACAAATGAATTAGGTATTCGAGAATGGCTTGGATGACTAAAAGGCTTTTAGCATTTTCGATATAATTATTATGATTTCTACCTTTTTTGATAGATCTATTTTGACTATCCATTTATATCTTATGACAGTTATACCTCTTTGCTGCCATACAGGATTCTGGCTAGTGTTAAGTCCGAGTGCAGTCCACAGAGGAAACAGTAAATTGAGGTGCTGGCAGGCGTTGAAGAGGAGACTGATGGTGTAGAAGGCGGAGTACAGGTACTCATAGCGCCATGGCGAGATCCATTTGGCGAACTGGACGTCATCATGGGTGAGGGAATGTTGTATCTGCAATGCAAGAAGAGTTCATAAGATAAAAACTGGAAAAATGGAAAATTATAATCATCAGAAAGAACCTTCTGTGCTCCAACGGCACACGCTCCGCATCCATCGACTCCCACTGGCTTGTTAAGTAGCTAATGCAATCCTTGCAGGCTAGTACACGATTGCTGTTCACTTCGTTGTTGTTATTATTGTTGTTGTTGACGCTATTGTTGTTGTTCAGGTTATTGCTAAGTCCGTTGGTGTTGCTGCTGCTGGTGACATTGGCCTTGAGGCAGGGAAAGTGCATGGCATGCGAGTTCATGTGCTCGGCACTGGTGTACAACCAATCCATTTTGTTTGAGTAGCAGAGCACTTTGCAAATGGAGCAGCTGTGGGCGGTACATAAACATATATTAGTATTGAGTGGTTGGTTTGCCAGCACTTAATCATATTACGGGTATTGCGCGTGGCCATTTTCGATGTGTCCCTGAGTAGAGCTAGGCGAACTAGGTCTGGAGTCACTGCGCCGTATTTGCTTTAAGTCTCGCGCCGTGTTCGAATTGGAGTGGTTGGAGTTTGTCTCGTACGGCTAGAATATATATAAATATATAAATCAGTATACACAGATTCGTTTATAATTGTGTAGTTTTGACCACATTCTGTGAACATCGCATACTGACTGGACAGTGGACTGCGCGTAGCACACAAAATGCGTATAATAAAAACTTATCTAATCAAAATTTATTAAATATTTTGTTCAATTGATTTTCCATTCAAGAGGTGCCACTCAAATCTAGCTCCCAAACTGCCGTTAACCGGTGTCAACCGTTTGCCCCTTATCGTCACAATTGCGACTGTGTACTGCCTTGAGCCCCACCAAAGAGGAAAGTTAATCAGTTTTGGCAGGCAATATACCCAACAAATTCTATCGATACTGAAGGCCTCCGAATTGTGTTATCAGGTAATCCATAAAACTGCGTTGAACTGGTTTACTATATAGAATATACGATTCAAATTTACAATTCTCAAATGATGTACAATGACTGATAATAAATCGATCGTTCAGCAAATCAGTGCATAATTAGAAATTGAGTGACAGTTAGAAAGCAAAGATACATAACTAATGACGTGCAGAACATATAATGAATTTGTCCAGAATTTTTGTATACACATAGTCTATTTATTATGCCTTGCTGCCAGAGTATTTCCATGGCCTTTAGTTAACTTTTATGAAATTGTTCCTACGAAATCTTTGCAACACTTTCCTATTAATGACTCAGCAATCGAATGTTTATATACGAGTAATTATCAAGTGTCATTAAAGTTCACATGCCATTTAAAGGCAAACATTTCATGCAGATTAATTCTACATTAATGTTGAGAACATAATGAAAGATACATCTCTGTGAATATGTATAGCATAATTTTGATGGTGTCCTCTTGTAGTAATAAACATGAGAAATACGGTTAAATTATTTCGAAATACGCAGCAAGAATCCAAGCTTAAGCATATTTATTTTGGCATTAGGTTCTATAGTATTTATTTAACTTGGATGACAAACAAGCACCTTTGTGCGCAAACTATTATCGCACTTTAATTTTCTGTTATCTGTTAATGTATAAAACAAATGCAAAAGCAAAACACACACACTGTGAAGCGGAAGAATGCTAGATAAACTTTAATGTGTGCGTAATATAGTTCACCGATTAAAAGGTGGCACAAAACTTTCGTATATTAGCCCAACGTATGGCAATCAATTATTTTCATACAGTAATAATTTGCTTATAGAAAGTATTATGAAATTTATAATCCTATTATTGCTAAACTAATAAATATACATGTAGGTTTATTAAACATACCTTTGTAGAGGGTGTATTAATTATTACTGCGCACTCTAAGTACATATGTATATACGACCTAATATTCAGCATCAAACTCGAAGTCAAATTTCATTACTATTTATATCTATATTTGTTATCTGTCTGTTGCCTATGAGATCCCCGTCAAGTTGAGCCACACACATTGACATCGACTTGAAGATATTATATTAGTCTGCTCAATTGAGCCAACAGACTTTCAGGCTAACTGGGCCAAATGTTTTCTTTACTCTGTTTAAAATTATTTTTGAGTTCAGCTAAACAATTATTTGCTTGCCTGAAGACAATATCATTCCGGGAGACACGCGAAGCAAACAAAGCAGCAGTAAAATAAAACGTATTCAAGTGAGAGCCAAAAAAAAAAAGTAAATATGTTTAGAATCTAAATAAACACAGTACATCTGTCTGTTCAATGTTCGTATGTTTGCGGTATCATCTTTTGTTGTAGGTTCAAAGATGTCGTAAGGCTCAGTCAAGGTTATTCCTAGCTAAGCTAGCTGAAGGGTAAACAAGTATGCACTCATTTATTCGGCTATTAGAACGTTTTTATTACCTACTCAATTTAAAAAACATGGGGAATAATTAAGCAACTAACATCTTAATGTTTTTAATGGTTTTTTCCATTTTTCATTTAAAACTGCTTTATAAATATATACTGCATAAAATGTGATTAGAGAAACTGTTTAAAGACACTTTAAAATAAACCAATACCATTTATTCGATTAATATTTTTAAATACATCACGTTTGATAATTAACAAAATGAAAAATTTTATTTTAAATAAGTGGAATGGCATTTTAAAATATTAGCAGAGACCAAAGTAAAACAACTACAAATATTTCATCTTAACATCAAATACAGAATTGCTTCTTACAACTTTATACCTTGCAGAGGGCATATAAGTTTTGACCTGAAGTTTGTAGAAGTTAGAAGAGATCACCATACAAAATAAATATATTCAGCATGAACAAGCTATATCTGTCTATCCATGTGTACTTCATTCCCAACGCAAACTCGTCTCTCAGTTTTCAGAAAGACAATTGGTATTCATGAGTTTCTATCCAATATTACCTTTGGGTAGTATAGTTTATGTTTAGAACAAAAGGTGTAAGTATCCTATAAGAGATCAAAACTGTTAAATAACTTTACTTAACAACAACTTGTCAACAACAAAATTGGCTGTCATATACATATTGATCATTTTCCTTATGACACTACTAAATGCTATTTATATTTCGGTTCCTGAAAATACTAGTGAGAGAATAGAGAATACTAGTGTTAACAGGTATATTAATCAGACACTTGCATTTGAAAGTTTGGCATTTTTTAGCATAACATCTCTCAAAACATTTTGCCATTTGAGCGTGAATTGTTTTATTTATTACATAAACTTGAAAAATATCGGGGTAAAGACGTTTAATGGCAGAAGATTAAAAGGGATACTTAAAACTATATAACTTTACTACTATATATATTATAAAATAGCCATCACTGACATATTAAAATGTGTAGAAATTAACTAAATGAAGTCTAAAGAATAAACAAATTTTAGACGCAAGAAAATCTGGCTTAGCACTGTTATTTTAACAACTGTGGACAAAAAGTAAGGTGACTTTTAATTTAAGTTTCGCGGGCTAATAGTTCCGGGCAAACTCTATTATTTTTAATGGGATTAATGTAACTGACTCCTCTGCTAATGTCATGTCAATGCCATCGTTCTTAACAAAGTTACGCTTGTGTTTCCAGAATGACTAAGAGCAATTTTTCAATTATTGCTATGTTTGATTTTGATGAGCCAAAAGGGACTTAAATGTTGTGCACAATGAAATTTTGGCTGGACAACGTTGAGGAATGATGCAGAAAGCCTTTAGGGTTCAGTGAGATCACGAGACCTCGACTAAGCACTGTTTTCCTTGATTGTCGAGGTGTAGAGCCTTCAAAATTTCTTCCAACTGTTAACTAAGAATATTATTTGAGTGTTTTGCGTCATTTGTTTGGATCTATTCGTAAAAATATGCAGTGTTTATGGAAAACAATTCTTGGTTTTGCAACACCATAGTGCATTGTTCAATTTTGCAACAACATCAACTAGTATTGTTCCCAACCACCGTATTCGCCTGATTTAGTGCCGTGCGACTTTTGAGTATTCACACAACTTAAAAGCCAAATCGAAGAAGCTTCTTTAGTAAATGCCGGACTTTTTTGACTGTTGGCAAGATTGAGAAAAACTTAGGCATTGCATTGCAGCACTAGGAGATTACTTTGAAGGCGATGAAATGAATTTGAAAGAATAAATAAATATTTTATAACAAAAGTCAGCTTATTCTTTGCCCACAGTAGTATGACAGCTGTACAATTTCGGTCAACATTATACCCAACAAGATATTTATATGTCACCAACAATTATGGTTGCCTTCAACGAATGCGAGTACCGATATTAAAGTAACTTTTTGATTCCCCAAATAGTTGTGAAATAAATTACGAAGAATAATAATTATTAAACTAAATACACTACTTAACGCAGCAAATAGGATATAAATAAAGGTGTTTAAGTAAAACAAAGCAAACATAAATAAATGAATGGCATATCAGTTAAACCGGTTAGGGGCAGTTGCCTTAATGCAAACTCGACAAAGTTTACCCATTTTGTTTATTGTGAGTCGTTTATATTTTCTCCTCGTTTATATTCTCTGTTGCTGTTTTTTTCTTTTTGTTTTCTTTTGTTTACTTATTAAATAATTCGTTTTATTTCTGTGTCATGCTTAGCCTGAGTTGTTGTTTTTTGGATTGTGTATATAGTATACTGTATAGTATAGTAAAATGTAGTATATATTTGCATCAGTGCGCCCCGATCTTGAATAGTATTTAAAGCGCACATGGCGAATGGACTTGTGCCTGTGCCCCGTGGCTTTGCGGCAATCTAATCTTGACATTTGTTGACTCAAATTGGTTAACATGTTGACACCCGACTGTTGACTGTGAGTTGGATGCCCCGCGGCACGCCCCCTCCCAGATAACAGGGGCAACTAATGAAGCTGCCCCCGCTAGCTCTGCTTATCAGGTCTTTCCGTTGCAGCAAGTCTCGTATATATATTCTACATAATTGATATCGCTGCCTCCGACCTTCAACATGCAAATGAATTACTCAACATGCTTCATCAGTTGTCTGTCTGTTCCTGCGACTGTCCATTCGCCAGTTTATTCGTCTGTATATCTGTCTATCTGTCTGTCTGTCTGTCTGCTTACTCTTATGTTAGTACGGGTCATCACCTCTGTGAAGCATTCGCAGGTTTCGTCGGTTATCAGCAGGGGCATTCGTGTCAGAGGTGTTATCGCTGCCAGAGTTGCTCCCATTAGCACGACACGGTCCGAGACGTCAAGTTCCACTTATTGTACGATTGTACGATTATGCGTATGTGCAATTGTGGTTGTGCCTGTATGTCTGTTTGTGTGCTCTCATACCCTGTGCCTGTGTACAACAAGCACTTGTTGAGAAGGGCGTCAACAATAAACACTGATAAAACTGTTGACCGTAAGATCAGCAAAGTAAAATACATTTCAGAATGCTTAGGTTGCTATCACTTAATAGAAGTTTGCGACTCCGACTCATCTAAATAAATAATTCAAAGTTGCACGTGTGACATGGATACTGTTTTCAAGCCCCTAACTAAAGTTGTTATATGCGTAAACTGACTCAAAATGTATAGAATGTTTGTTCGCTTTACCAATACTTATTACAGGGTATTAACTATTCGCATGTATGCAGCGTTTATACTTGTTTTTCCACACAATGTGTAATCGGTTTTCCTATATGCTAAGCATTATCTTTACTGTCATTTCCAGCTGCAATCGGCAGCTAGTAAATTTCCATGTTTGCCCACTTGGTGATACGCCAAGACGAACCCCCCCTCCCCTCCCCCCCCCACACACACACATATACTTTAGCTTACAATCCAATGAAAACGTGTGGGTTGAATATGGAAAACTAATCGAACCTTAGGATTAAGACTTACAAATTGTTATTGACAAGTAGAACGATTTTATTGTTTGTTTGTTTGTTTTTCTCTACGATTAAGTGAGGAACCAAATCAATCTGGCAAACTATGAATGGTAATGTTTCTCGTAACCAGTTCAAGCTGCACTTTGCGCATTGCAAAGCCAATTCGAAAGAGGAATCAATATCTATAACATGAAGCTTACCTTGAAGCGCACATTGCTCGTTGAATCCGAATTTGTAATTGACTTTTCCGATGGCGAAGTGCGACCCACGAAGGCTGTGCCATGATTGCTAGCGATGGTACCACTCGTGCTATACATGGCCGATGTGGACTCCAGCGAGTGCGTTGGACCAGACTCTGAGATGGGAGCAGCCGGCGCCGGCGGGCCTCCCTCTGCCAGACTCGTGTGCTTCTCGCTGCAACCAGAACAGATCTGCACCATGCCTGAAATTCGAAATGTAAGTCAACTTTTTATTGTTCGCTTGCTGTACTCACCTTGAGGACTGATTGGACTAGCGTTTTTGTAGACCTTCATTGTCTTGATGAACGGATAATAGGGCTCCCTTTCTGCATTGGGACAGCAGTAGACGAGACGCAGCTGCGAGGAGGGAGTGTCTGTGCCACACGTGTAGCACACGAAGGTTGTTCGCTCTGTTGCCGGCGTCGAGCGCTTTCTTAGCAAATACGAACGTTGCGATTCTGGCGTGTGACCTGCCTGCAATGAATAAAAGAGATAGAGAGATACATTAGTCAAGCTTGGATCAGTCCAGCAATTAAGATCAGCATTCTAATAAATGCTAATTATTTGAAACTTTACTCATTAAGACGGCTTCGAGCTGAGAATCCGATATGATAAACCCAAATACCTTTTAAATTGACGTCGTTTTAAAAATAAACTCAACGCAAAGCTCGAAGTCCTCCACCCGAGTGTGAAATGCAAATAACACTGTGTGCCTATTTAATGACGATTATCGCCACATGTGAAATATAACATACAACAGAAAAGTGACGAATACAGTAAAATTACAAAAGTCCATCAGACGTTATGTGAGAAACCTATTTCAACAATTTAACAAAATATATCTTCCTATTTTAGTAGAATTTTGTTTATATATTTGAATATATACAATACATTTATACATATATATTTATATATATACTTATTGAAGTTTTATTAATAACTTATTCTTATTATTATATTAACTTATTTAATGTGACATAGTGACGACTTGCTTTAGAATCGCTACTTTCCACTAACAATTCCTAATTGTGTTTGATCATAATATATAATTGGCACAAAAATATATTTGAATATTTATTTTAAATGATTATGAAAAGAAATAAACAAAAACATGATTGTGTAGCTAAAATGGGTTGCGGAAAAACTTGCACTGTGGGTGCACGTCAAATTATTAATAAACTGAAACAATAAAATAAAACAAGGAAGAAAAATAACCTTCGGCATGCCGAAAGTTTTATACCCCTACAGGTTCATATCCCCTCCGATCGTTCCAATACTATTTATATATAATGCTGCAGAATTAAATGGTATTGTGTATATTCAACATTATGTCTCTCTTTAATTGGCACTGGTATGTTATTTCAAAAAACAGAACTAGTCTTAATAAAAAATATTCATTACGGTCGATTTTTCCTATGGCAGCTATATATTATAGTGGTCCGATTTGTATGCAACTTAATTATATAGAAAAAGTCCGATGTAGTAAATTTGGGTGTACTATCTCGACAAATAACAAAAGTCGGGCGATAGTTTGTATGGAAATTATACGATATATCGGTCCGATCCGATGTCCATGTCTATCTGTCCGTCCGACCGTCCGTCTGTCTGTTGTAACGCAAGCTAATCCCTCAACTTTCCATGCTTCTTATTGCTGCCACCAAATTTACTGCATCGTACTTTTTTAGATATATCATTTAACAACCTAATATTATTTGTTGTGGGGTACAAGAATCCCCTTCTGGGATTGAAGCTCTGTCCCTCCACTCAAGTTATTTTGAGGAAATCCAACATTTTCCCTGGACTTATCTTGTTAACTCCGAGAAGTTGCCTTGCCGTACGCTTCTTATGCCGGACATACTGTTCATATATGATCCGGTGTTTCGGGCTCCAACTCGCAGAATCAGCAGAGCGCATTACTTATTATTCCTAGCTTGCTATGATGTGATGTGAGGTTGTCACTAAATTCTTATGAAGCTTTATTATCTGCTTAAACCTCTTAAGGTTATAAGAGCGACTTCGATTGCTGCAAACCAGATGTTCGTTCCCAGTCTATTGTGCGTATCTTTGCCTCTTTTGATCTTCTGACCCCCTGATAGAGTTCCTGCCTATTCCGCAAAACTGTTCGGGTCCTATCATTGCGCACACTGCTCCTGTTTTTGATAATCTATCAGCTTCTTCATTGTCCGTTATCTTGTTATGTGCTTTTTCCAAACAAAATTACATTGAATATAATATAGCTGCCATGGGAACAATCGTATGAAGACCAGTTTTGAGTTTAGAAATAACTTAAATTATCAGTGCCAATCAACATTAGATATAATATTGCACATTAAGAATACTATTCAATTCTGTACACAATATAGTAACAATATTATTGGAACGATCAGTTTATGTAAGCACCTGCAAAAGTATCGAACTTTCGGCATGCCAGAGATAGCCTTTCTTCCTCGTTTACAATTCTCTTATATTAGTCAAGTTGAGTCCAATATACATTTTGTAAATATATGTAAATATGCAAACATTGTAGAGTAAGATTCATGCCCTGCATGTTTAATTCAGGGTACTATTTACGGACTACATTAAATTGTATTCGATTACTCTAACTCTGTAACTACCTCAAAATTATATTTAAAAATTAGGTAATGACGTTATGACTCTTTCCGTGCAGCAATAAGAAGCATGTGTGCCAAGTTTCATCGAGGTAGCCAAAAAACTGAGAGACTATATTGCTTTGCAACAGATGGACTCACGATTCCACGAACAAACGGACATACTATATGTTAGGTAGTTGAACTCCTTGTTGATACTAATTAAGAATATGTATAGGTTATGATGTCTACACTACACTACAAATATGCCACGCCTCCTGCTGCCTGATATCAGCGTTGGCATACAAAGTTACTATAGCAATATTGACAATTATCAATCGAATCGAAGTACATCTTTGAACACTGGCGATGTTTCTATTATATCTTAAGGTAATCCCTTTCTGTCCCAGGCTTGCAATAAAAATGACTCTTCTAACAACCCAATACGAAAATCCATTCAAAAAAACATATTTCCATACGTATATCCACTTAAAATAAGCTGCGTTAATTGCTTGTTGGTCTTAAGCATCGCGGTATTTATGTACATATTCATGTTATATGCATTAACAAATGCCAACATCATTTTTATATATTACGCCCAAGTAGATTTCACAGATACTCGCCTATACACATCTATATACATAATATACTTATGTATGCAGACATATGTTTGCCCGCAAATCCTCCGCATTGTTCAAATCGTATCTGTGCCAAGCGTGTGTATCTCAATATGTACATAAGTACATCATACGAACGGGGGAGAAACGTATCTGAGCTGCTGTCTGCTGTATCCAGTCATAACTGGTTAAGACAAACACGCAAGCTTAACTGGCATTCATTTATTTTATTAGGCACTAAGCAATTTAATTGTTTGTTTACTTTTCTTATTTTATTGTGTGTCAGATTTTTTGACATTGATAGGCGCGCATTTTTATTACAACTGCTCCGTGCTCCGTATATCTATCTACACATATCTATATATCTATATATGTATACATGTGTGTGAGTATCTGCCGCTGTCGCTGTTGGGGTGCACACATCAATCTGAACAGCGCCAAGTCATCCATATTTATTGATCCGACGCCAAGCGGTCAAATGGCGTCGCCGGCGTCATTTGCTTCTGTTGGCATCGTCTACCCGCCAGCTACACTCCCCCTTCTCAGATCCCCTTTCGCCATGAAGCAGTTCTTATGTGAACACGTTCGTCATATTCAGTTCGTTTTAATGCTCATTTTTATACACTTACTGAGAGTATATTAACTTTACACAAAAGTTTGATATGCCCAGAAAGAGATATCTGCGACCCCAAGAGATATACAAAGTTTTTAACAGATTAAAGTTAAATGAAACAGGCGTTTGATTACTCTATAAAATTTAGATACAATTAATTGGCATATGACAGGTGAATAATTATTATGTCTTATGCCGAAAATACTTTCTTTTTCGTATCACTTATACTTACGCTTGCAGAGGGTATGTGAATTTGAGTCAAAAGTTTGCCGTGCACCTTAGAAGACTTCTACTACTAGTATATCCCCATAAAGTATATTCTGAATCAGCATTAACAGAGGAATCGAAAAAGCCAAGTCTGCCTGTCTGTTGCAAACGACTCGCTTAGTTTTAAATCAATCTAAATAGAAATAATTTGGAATATATCCAGCTTATACATTGGCCCTTTTTATTTTATTATCTTTATTTTATTTTAATTAATTTAATTTAAAGTCGACTAGATACAGTCGACTAAATTAGAAAAGATATTGATGCAACGAATTATTTAAAATGCCAATGTAAAATAATTAATTTATTAAATAATTAATTATTAATTTTGTACGTTAATGCTAATAAAATATGATCTTAATCAAATTACTTGTATAAAATTAATTGTTATAAAATATATCAGGGCAATCGACCGAAATGGGTTTTTTTGTGAAGACCAATATCATTTTTTGCAAATATATCAACTTATCAGCACCAATTAAAATTATACAGTAACCTATGTATATGTATTTTCATTTTATTAACACACATTTACTTTATCACACAGTTTTTATAGGAACAATTTATATGTCCAGATATAAGAACGATTACGTGAACGGAGGATATAAAAGCCAAAATCGGAAAGGGTATAAAAACTTCAACATACCGAAACTATGCTATTCTATTCTTTTTTTTCTCTTCTCCATCACCATTCCCCCTCCCTGTTTTTAATGTTGTTTGAGTTTCCATGTTGTTGATAAGCATTTTAAAATTGGGGGTCATGACCGTTTAATAACTTTATATGAAGAGGGTTTTATCTCTCCTTCTCTGGTAATAACAACTCTTTTTTTCTACCTTTTTATTTGTTTGTTTGTTATTTATAACGTGCAAGAGATGTTCCGCTGTAGTGCTCGTAGTTTTGATTCTCGGTCTCTCTCTCTCTCTCCACACAGTAATTGTAACTTTTGATGATTATATTCGGTTTTTTAACTACTTTTTTTTTTGCAACGGTGTTGGAAACATGTTAAGTGTGAATATTATTTATGGTGAGAGTATACTAAAAGTAGTATATATATATTTTAGATTTAATCAATTTAGTTGGCTTCGACACCTATGAATTTTTCATATATTTTTCCAACTGAACTTCAATTGTTTTTCCATTTCCAATGCCGTCTATACATATTCTATGCATTTATTTATTTATTTGATTTGTATGCATTAGGTTGGGACCACAGTAAATTTATTTTTCCCGGCACTAGAAATGTAGGTCAACATTCATTCAATGATTGATCGATTGATTGATTACTTGTGCATTGCATATTTTAACGCCTAGAGGTTAACATTTCTATATAGCATATGTTAGAAGAGACAATCAGTTAGTTAAAGTACTTTAGAATAATAGAGTGCATATTAGCACGTGTATGTACACATAACATATATTCCAATAATTGGATTCATAGCACATAAGGATGATTATCTCATTTATGTACATTTATATATGCCCGCTATCTTCGCTACACACATAAGTGAATAATATAGATAATGTATTAATTTGTTCAGTTTAATATGATAATGCTGAGGCATTGAACTACACTTTTCCAATCACATAATACGTCAATTGTAGCTGTTATTACAGTTATAGTACATATGTACAGAATATGAATAGGAAGTTTCCAATCAATTGTGCAATAACACTGCTTGTTTCCCTTCTCAGAACTATCTGGCATTAGTGATTGCAATAAGAACACGTTTAATGAAATTCATTTAACTAATTAATTATTATATTTTGCATCAATCTAAAATGGAAAAAAATACTAACGCTACAGTCAGGTGCTGACTGTATAAGGCCATGGATTATCATATTATACCGTAATAAAAATTTTAACGGTATGGAATCGCCGCCCGAATATTATTAGAATACAATAAATAAAAAAAATAAAATAATATAATAAATAATTAATAAATGAAAATTCGCACCCGCCTCAACCGGGAGTTGAACACACGCACTCACTCACAGCCGTCTGCCACTCTAACCACTCGGCCATTGCCTCACTTCTTGGCCTATCGGCAAAGCTGCATTGTCAACCAATTTTGTTACCATACAATACAAATAAAAAGTTTAAAATGCTGTGTGTCTGACGCGGTATGGAATCGCCGCCCGAATATTATTAGAATAAAATAAATAAAATAAAATAATAAGTAATTAATAAATGAAAATTCGCACCCGCCTCTACCGGGGGAGTCGAACACACGCACTCTCTCACGGCCATCCGCCTCTCTAACCACTCGGCCATTGCCTCACTCCTTGGCCCATCGACAAAGCTGCATTGTCAACCAATTTTGTTACCATACAATGCAAATAAAAAGTTTAAAATGATGTGTGTCTAGATTTGAACTTCGGTATGCTTGCGTAAATTAGGTCTGCTTAAGTATAAATGTATGTTCAAAGTGAGTTTAATTCGTATCATATCTCACTTATTAATAGTCCGATTTAAATGAATTTTCACATAACGCCCGTGGCAAGGTATTTGTCATGTAAGATATACAACTTTGGTTGTTGAGCTAATATTGTAGTTTTTAAATAGTTATTACTGATTTACGGAGGCGGGAAGGGGCGTGTCCAAATTTTAAAAAAACTTTGAGACACTGCAATATATACGTATGTTGTCGCAAAATTTGATGACTCTAGCTCTTATACTTTCTGAGATCCAGGTGTTCATACAGACAGACAGACGGACAGACGGACAGACGGTCAGACGGACAGACGGACAGACAGACATGGCTCAATCGACTCGGCTACTGATACTGATTCAGAATATATATAGTTTATGGGGTCGGAGATGCCTCCTTCTGCCTGTTACGCACAATTCCGTTCCGACAAACACAATAGTCCATGCATTTTTTTAAAATCCATGGCCTAATCACGTGACGCGATTGGGAAAACTCAGTAAATTGTATTTATTGCAATCTATATAAACTTAATGAACGAATCTGGGCAAATTTTAGCATACAATAGACATTTTGTTGAATACTAAGCATTTAGAAAATCCCACACTTAAATCTGAGCATTTGTTTCTTATAAAGATTCTGCCAACCACATATTAAAAAGTTTTGAGTTGAAGTAATTTCTTAATGGAACTATTAGTTGCCAAGTGTTGCTAAAGAGGTACAAAATAAAGAGTAGTTTATGGCAAACTTAGGGATTACCATTTAAAAGGGTATATTCATTTACAATAAACTGAAATCCTAATTATTTATTATGGCGTTATTTCAAATTAAAACAGTCGAGCGGCACGCCACAGTGGCATACTCTTCGACCTATGACCCCGTGTAGTTCGATTTATTAAAATCATACAATATTCATATGTACATATGTACTTTCAAATTATTCTCGACAGATGGCGCTCTTGCTCGCCTGCCCCATGTTAGCAGACATAAGCAATAGGTTCTTGAACAACTTCTGTGTTTATTGTTCGATCAGATTAAAATTTGTAGGATATTTAGATATTTTAGTTGGCTAAATATTGGTCCAAAGAAATACAGTTGTATCTCTTTTAAGGCACTTACAAATCGACTTAAAAAAAAAATTTAATATTGATTTGCGGGGGCGGTGGGTGTGGCATCCAAAATGTGATATAAACTTGATCTGTCGACAGTTCACATAAACCGTTATGCCAAATTTGGAATCTCTAGCTCTTGTAATAGCTGAGAATTTGACGTTCAAGCAAACGGGCAGCCAGCAGACATGGTTTAATCGACTTGGCTAGTGATCCTGAGCAAGAATATATATACTCTATGAAGTCTCCCATGCCTTCTTCTGCCTGTTACATGCATTCGAACAAAGTTAGTATACTCTTTTTTGGCCATTTTCAATGGTCGAAGGGTATAAATAGTCAGCAATGCCACATGCTTTATAATGCGATACGCATGAACACATACTCACAGTATGTAGGACATTGGATGTGCAACACAAGGAGGGCACCTTCTCGAAATTAAAAAGAAATCATAGAATTTATAAGAAACAGTGGACTGATAATGGAGCGCTACGTTCAGCAGGGGTACAGTAGATCTTGTACCATAGGTCGCAGTACAGATCCACCTAATAATCCAAATAATAATCTAGCATTGCTTCCTTATTGCCAACACTGATTGTTACCTTTTCGTTTTGCTGTTCCTTCAGTATAAGATAAGTCTTTAGTTTTTTGTAATCCTTCCAGCCATTTGTATCCTTTGGCTTGAAATTCACAACGGATGTTGCCGCTGTTGTGTCGCTGCAGTTGCCGTTGTCACTCACAAGAGCCGTTAGATTTTGCGCCATTATTAGGCGGGGTTTGTGGTAAGTACTCGAAGTTTTCCGTTATTCACAAGCACTCAAAATAACTCTATTTTATGTATGTATTTCTTTGCCATGCTCAATGATTGCAGATGTGCATCAGATATTGGATAAGCGGACTGTGAATCACTTGTAACATTTCACACATTACTGAACTTTGTCGACGGCCTCAGAGATTTCTTTTAAACACCTTAATTACAACACGAATTAAATTAAATTTAATTGAAACTGAAATAAATGACGTGTGCGCTTCTGTTGCTGCGCTGTGCACTTGGGCGTGGAAATTAAACGACAGGGGACAGACGAATAACGAACAACGACGACGCGAGCAACGACGGACGGACAGCGAACCGCAAACGACGCTTATGATGCATCCGTATCCGTTTCAAGTGAATGAGAACGAGACTGGGGCGGCCCCGACACGATACTCACGCACGCGATCGGTTGGCAAAACTCGACGAGAATGATGATGATGACGTTGAAGATTAAGTGGTAACTAATTAAGTACGTATTGCATGCAACGCCGACTGGTCTAATGGAATGGTGAGGCCATAAAATCCAAGGTGATTAGCCCCGTGGTCTGTCCCAGCACCAGCAACGACTACTTGTTGCCTGCCTGCCTGCCGTCAGCTGATGATGTCCCCCCACACATAGACACATACAAAGCACATGAGCAGGAGAGAACAACAATTGCCGACTGAATATTTGAGTGAAAGTAACTGAGCGCGTGACTGAAATTTTTGTTTTCGCAGGGATAGAAAGAGCAGCAGAAAAATGTACAATGAAAATAAGTTAATTGTGAGAACTGCAAAATGATCATAAGTAATATACATACAAATATATAAATATCGTATATGTATATTAAATTGAATAATATTCCTTGTAAGGCACCTACAATGTATTCCTGAGGAATACTAATGACCCAACGGACAGTCCGAAGGCGTGGCCTTCATTTAACCATAAGCCGCGTACGAGGTCGTTGGGTTGCGACCCTACAGTAAAGGGCAATAATATAGAATAGCAGACAAACAAGGCGCGTTTAGCCAAAGGGCCTGTGGGGAGTAGCCGTGTCGAGGCGTGACAATAATTGTGTGACCCACTTAAGTGTCAATGTGCGTGCGACTTGGCCCCTAAGTTGGTGGTGTTATTGTTGTTCTTGCAATTTCTGTTATTGTTGTTGATTTTGTTATTGTTGCTGTTGCTGTTGTTGTTGTTGGCACTCTTATTATTGTTGTGGGCTCATTCAGGCGATATAAATCATCAGTCGCACGCAAATAAATCAAGTTAAATAACCGATAACAAATACAAACAGAAATTGTGACGTTAATGCCGCGAAGGGAAGGGAAAGAAGAAAGAAACGAACGAGGCGGCGAAAGCAACGACTGCACTGAAACGGTTATTTTTAGAACGGTACACACACACACACATTCACACGAGCAAACACAGTACGCTAGACGTCGATGCCGCGTGTTTTAAACGCGAAAAACGGTAGTTGTCGCTCTTGTTATTGTTGTTGCTGTTATTACTTGACTTGCGCGCACTTGTTTAAGCGCCTTGCGTACACGACAATTCATGTAGTTCACAAACAAACACAGCGGACACACGCACACACAGAAACGAGAACCAGAGCATTGCCAACTCACAGAGAGGTTAATGCGACTCTACTTGGCAAAATGGCCGGGCGAACTTCAACACGGACACACTTTTTGACACTAGAGATGGAACCGTGACGATAGGAGTAAACACCACGTCGCCACAATTAATCGCTTATCACTGTCATGCACTATTATATTTGTACATATGTATATAAATTTAAATTAAATTACATAAAACGAATTGATTTTATTTGTTTAACGTTTCTAGATTGAAAATAACTATATAACACGTTAATCGATTAAGGTTTCTCGTACATATAGCAATATTTATTTTAATCAGCTTATCAGAACTTTTGATTAATACATGTATGTATGTATGTATGTACGAACATCGATTGCATACGAACTCGATAAGTCACTTCGAAACTTGAAACAGATGGTATCGTCGTTTTTGTTGTTACATTGGCTTAAACCAGTTTGCGGCAATGCCTCAGTTACCGGCTACAGTTGTGAATATTATTACGGTTGTTGTTGTTTATGTATAGTTTGCAATTGTTGTTGTTATTACTGCTGTTATTATTATTCCTGTTGTTGCTGTTATTACTGTTGTTGTCGCTGCTGCAGTTGATGTTGATGTCACACTCTGCAGGTCACTTTGGCGGCAGAGGAAGCCGAAGACATTGAACCACGTTGGCAGTGACTTTTGTTTACTTTTTTTATTATCACACTCACGTACACATATTAATGTATTGAACATATACATACATATGTATGTGCTTATGTAGCTGTGTTTGTGTGTATGTACACACTATGTAAGTAACTTTTATTGGCGTCATGCATTTATTAATTTTGTTTTATAGGCTTGGAGCGTGGACACTTATACGCACACATACACAAACATACGTACACTCGTAATCGCTGTGCGAGTGTGAGTACTCATTAATCGATTGCCTCAATTGGTGCGTGATAACGTCACACACACTTAAGCACAAACACACACACACACACACACACTGACACAAACAAAACGAAACGTCGCGAACCAATAAACAATTTGAACGGGAGCTCGAGTTCGAAACGTGCGTCCCAATTGGAATGCCTACGCCTGCGTCCGACAACCGACGACGAATGACTGACTGCGACGTCGCGCTAAAAAGCTGATAGAAGCCGGAGCCCTTGTGTTGTTATTGTTGCTGCTACTGCTGCTGTTGTACGTACTATTTGTTGCTCTTGGGCTGCGGGCGCAAAGAAAACAAAGCGGAGGCAGCTAAAACACAAATGCAAACAAACAACGCAGTCGCAGCCGTCGTGGGCAGCACAGCAACAGCAGAGGAGCAGAAAGCAGCAGCACGAGTCGTCGTCGTCGTCGTCTACGTCTACGAAGAGCGAACCTAAACAAAACGAGTGAACCAAATTGAGGCGGCGAATGTTAAAACAAAAACACTAAAGCGAAAAGAGCACACAACAAAAGCGCCATTAAACGAACTGGTGTGTGAGCTGCTAAGTCGTCAGTCGTGAACTAGTTCCGGCCAATAGAATGAAAAGGAAAAGAAATGGCTTTTATCTAGGGTTGCCATATCTACTAATTTATCTGTAAATCTACTGAGTCTACCGTTTACAATTAGTAAACAAATTAATCGAAGGGGGGAGAGGGTAATCTATTTTATTAACCCGAGCCCCATCAGGTTACCGTACTTTTTGCATATTTGTTGTTAAACTAATTATTGAACTGTTAAAACTCTCTTGGCTGTGCTTTTATATTAAACGGAACTAGTTTTTAAAGTGAGTAGGGAAACACTGCAGGGAATTCACAGTGAGTACCCAGCCCTGAAAATTGGACACTTGCAAAAACAATTTGTACAGGCGCTGTCCGCTAACGTGAACAGGAAAGGGCAGGCAGGCAAGACAGGCAAACAAAACAAACATTCGGAGGAACAAGAAAAGCTAAGTGGGGGACGACCGACGGAGACAGCAAGAGATTTGAGGCGGGGGCATGGGCATGGGCTAGTGGGTCGCAGGGTCGTCACCTTTAACAGTAGGCGGCAATTGTGTAAACATGGTAAAGGCACAAAACAAAGAAGACGACGACGACCACGACGACAACGAAGTCGTTGATGACGACAACGTTCCGAGTGGGGCGACAAGACAAGGGAAGTGCGGAACGTTGGCCCTTGGAGGTCGTGATGAGATCGGGACACAGTTGTTTCACTTTGCGTCTGTGCGTGTTTAAGCAACGTCAGTGTGTGCGTGCGCGTGAGCATGTTTTTCTGTGTGTGCGTGTGTCTGTGTGCGTTGAAGATTGTGCGTCAGGCGTCTGCAGTTGCAGTGGCGCCGGCAAGTGGAGCAACAGCAACAGTGTTGGCAGGGTAAACGGGACACACAACAACAAATATGTACAATTTGCCTACAAACAAACAAACAACACAGACACATACACACACACTCACAATCGCGCACTGGGGAACTTAAATTGCAGTGTGTATTTATTTATTTAGTCGATAGCAACCCCAACAATTGCAGCAAACAGAATCTGCACAATGCCATGGAAACTGAATCACTAAGCATACCAAGCCAGATGCCACGACAGAGGATAGAGGGACACCGCACTCAGACGCACTCGAACGTTTATGCCTCGTAACCAGTGCTGCCAATTTAGCTTTTTCCCTGCTAGATCTAGCGATATACAATTGGTAAATGCGAGACAAATTAAACAGTCAACTATTTTTCATCAAGGCGGAAATTGTTCACATAACCAATAGGGTTGTGAAAATATGTTTCAAATGTCGTGTCGATGATTTCTTTATATTTTATACCCTTCGACCATTGAAAATGGTCAAAAAAGGGTATACTAACTTTGTGCAAATGTATGTAACAGACACAAGGAGGCGTGGGAGACCCCAGGATCAGGATCACTAGCCATAATATTTTTGAGCCATGTCTGTCTGTCCGGATGACCAGGTGAACACACAGATCTCAGCTATTATAAGAGTTAGAGACGCCAAATTTGGCATGCAGGTTTCTGTGTACCAGGCGCAGATCAAGTTTATTTCGAAAGTGGATTGCCACGCCCACCGCCCCCGCAAATAAATAATTTAATTTTTGAACTCAATTTATAAGGGCTGTATAAAAGATACAACTTTCTGACTTTAACATATACTAAGCTGAATGAATTATCTACGTACTCTTCAAATTACAATCCGATCGGACAGTAAACACAGTCGTTATTTAAGAAAGTATGACCGAAAAACATAGTGGTTGTGTCAGCTAACCATTTTTAAATAAATAAAAAATAGGTATGGTGACAGCATAAACAAAAAAATAACAATATTATATATGTAACATGGATCCCGCTGGGTTTCGAACCGGTAAACTAACATTTACACAGTTCCTTGTAAGTCTATTTCGGGATAGATTTGACAGTTTTCGCTAAGAGAACTATGTCGAATAATTGGAACAACAGAGTTCCTTACAACTCTATTTGGGATTTGACAACACTTCCAAAGGGGGACGGGATGGCTCACAACGATAAGGCACAGTTGCCTTCCGTACGACCGACCCGTTATGTAGAAGTTCGAGTCCCCCCGAACACAACAGGATTTCGAAACTGTGTAGAGAGAAGAGAGTAAACAGGAAATATCGATAATCCTTATAGAATTAAGAACACTACAAGAATTACCCCCGAATACGCCTGAATACGAGTGAATGCTACTGAAGGAAGCCGGACATTTTTTTATTTTTATTTTTCTCACTTCCTTCACTTGAATTTTGTGTTTGTAATGCTTTACGATCTTCGAGAACTAGAAAAGCCTTTAATTTATGATATTTTAAGGTTTAACAAGGTAGGCTTGAGCTCTATCTGTCGACAAGCATGTGAATAAATTTAACATATCAAACCAGACCGAAGGGTATCCTACTGTCGAGTGCGCTCGACTGTTGCTCTACTTTTTTATATCAAAAGGACATGATATCACGATAGAAATATGTATTTAATTCGTATATATATTGATTCTTTAATAAAAATTATATACTATTCATATCCCTAATAATTAAACAATTCAAAGTGGAACCAACCAAAATTGAAAAGATAATGTTCCAATTCTAGGAAGTCATAAGTAGTCAAATTGAAAGGATACCGAAGTGTGAACCATGTGCATGATGCAGCAAATAAATCAAAATGTACTGTCTATTTCTAGCCTTTTAAAAGGCTAGTTTAGCTTTTTAATTACCCGTAGAGTTGGCAGCACTGTGCGCAACAGTCACTGAAAGGGGGAAGGAGACCGTGTTGAACAGACAAAAGCAAATGATGGAAATTGAATTCAATACGAAGGTCGTTCATCCTGAATGCAATGTGACAACTAATGAGCGTACAAAAAGCTGAACCAAATTGCAAATTGAATATTTACGTATTTCAAATTATTCAACTTGTTTGAAACTCCATTAGAATCTGGAATGCTTAAAATATAACATTGAAGCGGTTTGCACTATGCAAATAATGATGTATGTACATATATATTCAGAATTAATTAAATTGTATGTCGTATGTAGACTTTATACGATTACTGTGCATGTGTAATTAGAATTTTCTTTAATGGGTTTCATTTTTGACTATCCTTCTAATTAATTGTCAATCTTTAAGAGGTGGATGGCATTACCTAGCACTGTAATAGTATTTCCTACGTACTACATGAACTACGATAAGAGGCAAGTAGTGTAAAGTATTTAACAACCAAGCAAGAGGAACACAAACGATAACGAAAGCTAAGCAAACATAAAGGAGAGACCGTCGGCAGACAGAAGAAGAAGGTGCAGACATGAGAGGTAAAGGAGGAGCGAGGTAAATCTTAGTTAAAAGTAGCCCAAGTGTGAAATAATCACATTAACGAACCTAAGTAGAATGCGACACTCGCCAGTAAACACTTGCCCGGTCGTCGGCAAACAAAGCACCTCCACTTCCCAGAACCCAGCAGAGACCCCTCGCAAAAGACTTAGTCAGAGTCAAGTGTCGCAAGCGACACTGTTGGAACAACTTGCTAGTCTCAAGTGGATGTCCACATTGGTGGGGTGGTAAGGAGAGTACGGAAACGAAGGAATTCAAATGTACATAATGTAAAGACAGCCAAACAAGTCAAACGATTCTAATCAAAAGCTGGAAATGCTACACAATAGACAACCGGAAACGTCAGGATAACTCACAACAACATCATCCTTTATACTGACTTTCCTACAAAATATGATTACACATTGATTACACATTTTATTTCATTTTTATATTATCTTTCATTAATGCGCGTCGTCCAATTTCACAATTTCTCGTATTCCGATCTTCGATAACGATTACCTTAACTATTGTTCTAATTACACGGTGATTCCAAAAATTTAAGAACAACTATCGGAACTTATCTTCTAACATCGATTAATCGTTAACTGCGATAAAGCTTATTCGAATTTAATATATATACAATAATATAGATTTAATGCTACACAATATACATAATTTTCATAACATGTTTATGCTAATATTCTCAAAAATATAAACACCTTTTAAAAAGTAAATATTAAAATATGAAGTGTTAGAGATAAATATGAAGTTACTAGCGAGAGTTAATGAGAGTAAGTAAGAGTGCTTCTTTATCCAGCATGATTTCAAATTGTGAAAGCATAAATCAGCTGATTTGCCACCGAGTTACCAGACTTCATTTTGTTTTTGCCATTCACACAAAATGACAGGGGCCAACCTCGAAGAGAACTTTTAGAGTAGGGAACTATACAGGACTTCAGCATTAAAGCGATGACATCATACAAACGTTTGTATTTCATAAGTGAATTTAGGGAGATACATACATCCATACAAATAAACAAACATACTCGAATTTCTAAAGCGTAGCCAACTTATCCCAGAAGTATTTTAGCTGAAAGTGATGACGATGCCTGTTGATGGGTCGTGGCGCCTGGAGTCTCAACGGTTTTGATGACCTAATTGTGCCAGTAGAACTACCCTGTTGCGCCTATATACACACATACATACTTAAATATTACATATTTTTCTACTTTATACCATGTGTAGGCGTTATATACAGCTTAGTATCTTTCCGGTTCTGCAAGCTCTAGCAAATAATTTCAAGTGAACTTTAGAGGTTCGCGGATAACTCCATTTGTTTATCGATGACCTCTAGCTAGGGCTAGGAATATACCATATATAATAGTATATAATATTATGTAGCCAGCTGTTAGGCGCGTTTATCTAATCACTTTGGCCGTAGCAGGGCCGTAGAACTGTGCAAACGGTTTAGTTTCGACTCAGCATTCGAACGTGTTGGAAGTGTTGCGGAACGTTGAGGCAAAAGTTGTTCGTTTGCATACGCCCGTATATAGACAAATCTCTATTTATAGAGCATGGATCTTCGTGTGAGTGTGGCGGAGAAAGTCAAATTGGCCGCCAAGTAAGTACGGAAGAGAGTGCTCTTCTCAAAAAAATTACCACATGTCGGACATTAAGAGTAATTTTAGATCTCGCAATCTGTATGCACCTGATGGATTTATATATATGCGTTTAGAGTGCTGCCTTTTACATATATTATTTATATTGCTATATTCCCAGCAAAGATAAGATAATACATATCCAAATTCCATTACCACTTGAAGAGACTGTCCTGTCATATATGTAAATATATACTTAGCTCTCACTGTAATCGCAAATGAAGAGGTTTCTATTATCAATAGAATTACGAACACTTTTAGCAGTTATATGGCAAATTTCTGTTAGACATTGGAGAATTGATATGATGATGTTACATTGTTGGATTAAATTATCTGTAATAATGCTTCGATTTCAAAGCAAAATTTCCATACTATTTTCACAGACTAATAATTTGCAGAATATAAAAAAAAAAATCAATGTGTGGTTCTTCTTGGAATTTTAAAAAATAAACAAATATAGGGGGTATACATTGAAATAAAATAAACAAATGAATTCGCTAAATTCTTTCGTCATTGCGCACGATTTCTACATCCCCCCAAACAAGCATAAAAAGGTAGCGAAAGCTAGAGTCCAGCGCACCCGACAGGTAGATACCCCTAGTCCAATTTTGGTAAACCATATAATTCCCAATAACATATTCTTCAAAATCTTCTATCAACTATTGCTTTCTCGCTCCTACACCGGCAGATACGCGCCCATTAAACAAAATACGTCGCGTCGCGACGTCTACGACGTGCGTAGCATCCAAAGTATTAATTAAACTTGATATACAGAAAAATTCAAACCGAATTTAGTGTCTCTAGCTTCAACTATAGCTTATATCTGTTTGTTCACAGACGGACATTGATCAATCCACTAACCTAGTGATACTAATCAAAAATATGTCTAATTTATTGAATATTTCAAGACACTTCTGCCGGTTATATGTACATAAAGTTAGCTCTCAGCTATTACAAAAGCTAGAGTTACCAAATTTGACAGGAAGACTCGTATTCTACAAATTATAATTCGATCGGACAGTAAACACAGACGCTATTTAAGAAAGTATGAGCATAACACCAAGTGTTTGTTTCAGCTAAGAGGAGAGACGCCATCTGTCGAGAATAAGTTCAAAGCAGGTGCATATGTATAGGTGTACATACATAAGAACATAGGTCTGTTGTTTTTAGGCCATGGATTTTAAAAAAATTCATGGACTATTGTGTTTGTCGGAACGGAATTGTGCGTAACAGGCAGAAGGAGTCATCTCCGACCCCATAAACTATATATATTCTGAATCAGTATCAGTAGCCGAGTCGATTGAGCCATGTCTGTCTGTCCGTCTGTCTGTCTGTATGAACACCTGGATCTCAGAAAGTATAAGAGCTAGAGTCATCAAATTTTGCGACAACATACGTATATATTGCAGTGTCTCAAAGTTTTTTAAAATTTTGACACGCCCCTTCCCGCCTCCGTAAATCAGTAATAACTATTTAAAAACTACAATATTAGCTCAACAACCAAAGTTATATATCTTACATGACAAATACTTTGCCACGGGCGTTATGTGAAAATTTCATTTAAATCGGACTATTAATAAGTGAGATATGATACGAATTAAACTCACTTTGAACATACATTTATACTTAAGCAGACCTAATTTACGCAAGCATACCGAAGTTCAAATCTAGACACACATCATTTTAAACTTTTTATTTGCATTGTATGGTAACAAAATTGGTTGACAATGCAGCTTTGTCGACGGGCCAAGGAGTGAGACGATGGCCGAGTGGTTAGAGTGGCGGACGGCTGTGAGAGAATGCGTGTGTTCAACTCCCGGTTGAGGCGGGTGCGAATTTTCATTTATTAATTATTTAATATTTTATTTTATTTTTTTTATTTATTTTATTCTAATAATATTCGGGCGGCGATTCCATACCGCGTCAGACACACAGCATTTTGAACTTTTTAATTGCATTGTATGGTAACAAAATTGGTTGACAATGAAGCTTTGCCGATGGGTCAAGTAGTGAGGCAATGGCCGAGTGGTTAGAGTGGCGGACGGCTGTGAGAGAGTGCGGGTGTGTTCAACTCCCGGTTGAGGCGGGTGCGAATTTTCATTTATTATATTATTTTATTTTTTTTATTTATTTTATTCTAATAATATTCGGGCGGCGATTCCATACCGTTAAAATTTGTATTACGGTATAATATGATAATCCATGGCCTTATACAGTCAGCACCTGACTGTAGCGTTAGTATTTTTCTTACTGGTTTAACCATTTAAATGGTCAAAGGGTATACAAATTATATTCTTATCCTTTAGAAAGTTAAATACTCTTGTAGTATTGTGTATAGTTCCTTACTGATTCTTCTAAAGTCATTTATAGATAGATTTGTGATCAATTTCTATAATGGAAGTCATAACTACAGTACGTATTTTTCTATGGGATCATAATGTAGATTTATAAATATTAATATGTATGAATATAGATGTCATATCCATCCACTTTGTTATGTTTTTGTGCTCAAGACACAATCAATTTATTCTTTTCAGAGCCGTCGGACACAAGGTAGTGCAATACCGCCTAAGTACAGGTCGCACCAAAACACTCGAAACGAAATGCGGCAAGGTGAAAGGAATGGAGCGGAGGACCGTGTACGACAGAGAGTCCTACTACTCCTTTGAGGGCATACCCTTTGGCAAGCCGCCAGTGGGTGAGCGACGCTTCCGTGCGCCACAACCGGCAGAACCGTGGCAGGGAGTAAGGGACTGCACTCATCCCAGATCGCAGCCGTTGCAGAAGAACACAATCCTGAATACGATTGAGGGATCGGAGGACTGTTTGTACCTTAATGTGTATGTCAAGCGGCTGGAGACAGAACGCCCTTTACCCGTCATGGTGTGGATTTATGGCGGAGGCTTTCAAATTGGAGGTGCCTCGCGGGACATTTACGGTCCGGATTACTTCATGAAGCACGATGTTCTCCTAGTTACCTTCAACTACCGAGTGGGCGCACTAGGGTTCTTGAGCCTTAAAGATCCTGAATTAAAGGTGCCCGGCAATGCAGGCCTCAAGGATCAGGTACTGGCGCTGCGTTGGGTGCGAGATCACATTGCCAGCTTCAATGGCGATGTTAACAACATCACGTTAATGGGCGAGAGCGCTGGCGCTGCCTGTGCACACATTCTCATGAATACCGAGCAGACTCGTGGTCTCTTCCATCGCGTCATTGTGCAGTCGGGCTCAGCCCTCTGCGAGTGGGCCACTCAGCCAGATCGCAAGGCAGCCCAGCGTCTAGCCAAGCGGCTAGGCTACAAAGCCGCCGAGGATAATGAATTGCATGTGTTCCAATACCTAAAGGATACTTCCGGAAAGCAGCTTGCAGAGCACTGCAATTCGATTGTGTCCCAGGAAGAGCATCGCAACTACGAGATCATTGCCTTTGGACCTGTCATTGAGACGTATGTGGATGAGGACTGTGTGGTGCCACGCCCACATATTGAACAATTGGCAAGTGCCTGGGGCAACGAAGTTCCGCTCATCATTGGCGGTACCTCATTCGAGGGCCTGTTTAGTTACCAGAGCACCATACAGGACTCGGAGTACATGCTTAGTGCCTTCGAAGCCCTGATTCCACAGCCCGTCCGAGACACAATCGATGCCAATGAGCTGGCAGAGCAGTTGCGTCGCCTTAAGCTAGCGTACTTCGAGGATGCCGATCGTGGCAGCATGGAGCTCTTCGAGTGCCTCCGCGTGTTGAGTGTCAAGAACTTCTGGCATGGTATCCATCGGGCACTGCTAGCCCGTGCTGCCTATGCTCCAACAACGCAAACCTATCTGTATCGCTTCGACATGGACTCTCCACACTTTAATCATTATCGCCTGCTAAATTGCGGAAGGCATGTTCGCGGTGTTTGCCATGCGGATGATCTTTCCTACATGTTCTACACGCTGCTTGCCCACAAACTGGACAAAGCAACCCCAGAGTACCGCACCATTGAGCGCATCATTGGCATGTGGGTCTCGTTCGCCAGCACTGGCAATCCCAATTGCAAACTTATTGAACCAACCAACTGGGAAACCTTACGACCGGGAGGATCCGAGTTATGCCTGAACATCTCTGAACAACTAGAGTTTAAGCCGCTGCCGGAGAGCAAGGAGTTCGTGGTGTGGGACAGCTTCTACACACGAGAGAGTCTTTACTAATCGAATATATAATGTTTATACGTCCTATAGTCCTGGGCAACCAGTTCTGGCTAGAGCTATTTTTATACCTGCTATCCATAGGGGAGGGTATTTTCCAACTGAAAATGTATTTATTTAACGGGAAAAAAGAGACGTCCCGATCCCATAAAGTATTGTAGGTAATGATCACTAGCCGAGATGATTGATCCTTGTGTGTCTGTCTGTCCGTCAGTCTGTGTGTCCGTATGGAAACCTAAGTCCTGGAGACTTTCACATTTTGTGAAAATATAACTTATTATTGCACGCAGATCAAGTTCAAGTTTCTATTTAATTTTTTGATTACATTCGGATATTTTAAATAAGCATACTGATATCGAAGGCGCAGCCTGCAAGTATGCAATACAAAATATGCTAAACATGGGTAACGGGTATATAACAGTCGAGCACACTCGACTGCAGCATTCTTATTTTCTTTTTAGATGTTTTATGTTTCTCACCATGCTTTAAAAATATACCATGTACTGTGTTCTCATATAAAGACCTTGCATTTTTTATTTAAAATGGTTAAAATGGAGTAAACTAGAAGGCGCATCATATTCTTAGACCTCATCAATAGACAAGTCAGAACGGGCTGATCTTGCTTGTACTTTCAATTACTAAACAAGGTATTCTTTATTTAATTTTTTGGCTAACATAAAGCTAAATGAGATACGAACCTACCCTCCAAGTATGAATTGAGCTATAGACACAGAAGTCATACAGTTCATTATACAGTTCAAAGATTAACAAAATAGCAATAGTAACATTCACATGTGTATTCTTGTGCGAATTGAAGTTTGCATACCCCGCAGACTAGAAATTTTTATAAATTAAACGGTTAATTACCTAAAATGAAATGTATAAAACCCACATAAGAGGAAGGTTAAGCTAATCGCCTACATAGTACAGAAATGGCAACGGACGAGCCCCTTTAAAAGTTCTGCTGTGTTCAAGTATATATTATATATTATAAAAGTTATGTCATATCGATACACACATGTTGTCCCTAAATATATGTACATATGTATGTATAAAACATATTAATTGCTTTTTATTTCGTAGTCGTCGTCAACGATTCACGTGATGAAATGAAATTTGAAGAAAGTATCGCCAGTTTCTAGCTAACCAAAAGCAACTCAACCAGATGTAGCTTGATAGATCTAATATATACTACAAAGTACATTTATAATGTTGTATAACTAACTTGTGCGTATTTATATTGTATTTGTATGAGGATTCGGTATAAGCGCATTCTCTATTATTTGCGGGAGTTCTATTCGCAATGTGCTTAATAAATACTCTCGGTTTAGTTCTACATTATGGTAACTAAATGATAATAATGAACGTAGTTCTTTTTATTGTCTTACGAACAAAACAAACTATATTCGAGATCAAAAAAGAGAATTAAATGTTCGACGTCCCGTGGATTGTTTTGATTTGTATTTTACTTCTCTCACTATGTATAACAGAAGATCCTAACCAGTTTTATCCGCAATTTCCGCTTGCACATTGGCAACAGGCCAAAAATTGAACGCCAAGAAAACCCCGGGTCATTGTTGTCATTCTCATAATTTGTATACCCTTGCAAAGGGTATATCAATTGTATATACATATACACGAGATCAGATAATCAAGATAACATTTCTTGTCTGTTATATTTTCATGCGTTGTTATATAACATAATTGTGCCTGCATATTGTCCTCTGTTTTGACTTTCGATTCATCCATTCATCTTTAAATGCGTTAACATATTTTGCAATGTGCACTTGAAAAATGTAAAATAGCAAAAGAAGGATAATAAGGACAAAGTGTAATAAAAGAGAACGTACAAATGTTGGTGGAATTTGCAGTCCCGTTACTGAGTTTAATTTCTCTTTTCAATGTGTCTTTGCATTTTGGAAAGAATTACTTGGCAGCTGGTTTTCTTCCCCCTTTTTTTTGTTTTTGTGTAATTTTGCTATGTTGAAATATGAATTTTATATTTTTGTTGGTGCTTATTAGTTTATAATTCTTTATATAATAATAAAGTAAAACAAAAAAATTAAGAACACCCCAATTATGTTAAGAAAAAACAACTTTAAACGTAAATATTCATTGCATTTTTCCTTTTGCAAAAAATTAGTTGACACACTGTATATTATAAGAGGTTTTTAGGATCTTTTTGTTCCGATTTTAGATTCATCCCTGTGAAGTAGGCAAATCCATTTCAATGAATCGTTAAGCTAAAGGGTATCCTAAAGTGTACACAGTAAATTATTGGGATATCGTACATACATACATACATATGTATGTAGTTACGTGTTTACTTTTTATTTGTCTTCACATCTACTGTGGAATAAAGCGAGAAAACAGACGAAAGCCTTGGCGTACGTCCAGCGAAACCAGATCGATTTAAATTCGCTTTAATTGAATTCGGTTTTTGCTTGAAACTCTTTAAATATGAGCATAAATAATTTAATGCCTTTTCGCACTTTCCGTTTGCGAACTGAAACGAATTCTCCTCGCGCACGTCATGCGATTGATGCGTCCTCGACAAAGGGAGGGAGGGAGGCACGGGCTGTTATGGGGCTACGCTCGGTGGTGGTTTGTTGGGGCAGTGAGTTGAAGAAGGGTAGTAGGGGTAGGAGAGAGGGGGCTGGTTGGTTTGTTTTGTTTGGCTTGGCGCCAAATGCACGTTTGAATTGCGCTGTTTTACTGGGTTAAATTTAATTAATTTGTCTCGTTCCCAGGCACGTCGTTGATTTTCAATGTTTGATTATTTATTCATTACTCTAAATAGGCCGACGGCTGGCTGTATTCTCGGGTTACCCACTTCCCCCTTAAACACCCTACTCTACTCTCCACCAGGTGCTGTACATACATGCATACATACATATGTATGTAGCAGCACCTCAGCAATCCAGCTACAATCCCCTAGCTCTGTTGAAACTCCCCGCATTGCAGTATTTGCAATTTTATTGCATTTATTTATTTATTATTTCGTGCGCATTTTATTGGGTGTTTTCCATGCGTCTGTGTGTGTGTGTGTGTGTGTGTGTGTAAACTTGCTTCTCTGAAATTTACACAATTCCAATTAATGGCATTTAATTATTTATCCGGCATTTTGCACATTGTATTCGCTCAATTCTAGCGGCAGCTGTGAATTTTACATTTTTACGGCATGTTGCAAATTTGCGCTTTGAATATAAATTTGAATTGCGAAACGCTAGAGTAGGGGGGCGATGGGGACCAGAGTATAAAATGGGAATGGATTTATAGGCCCGATAACAAGTAGTATACAGCGTAAAGTGGCGCTCTACGTTCTCTATATCATTTACAAACAGTTTATAAATTATCACCTTAATAGAACTGCGGATTTATGTGAATGTTTAAACAAGTTGAAGCGAGAAGGAACGTTCGTTTTGTAGAGTGACAGACGCAAAGTTGTCTATCTGTGTTAAAGCAAAAAGCTCAGCTATTATTAAAATTTGGGTTACCAAATTGGACTTGAAGGTTTACTTTCATACAAAGATAAAATGCATACATGGAATATTGGGGGAAATCTTACAGCATTTGATAAATTCACTGCCTATTTCTCTCTGATCTAAAGTATCTCTAGCCCGTAGCTAGGCATGTGCAGGGTGTGCGGTGCACAAGGGCCCCCGCATGCCAGGGGCCCGCTGCTATTGTAGAAACAAGTTGCTATAGCTATGACACATAAAAAGCTTGATTCCCACAAAGCCAGTTCAGTAAAAAACAAGGAAGAAAGACTAACTTTGGCATGTCAAATGTTCTGATGGTTCCAATGCTAGTTATATATAATGATGTAGAATTAAATGGTCTTGTGTGTGTATATACAATACAATACATAGACACATAGACACATTCATTGTACATATATACAATATTATATCTTCAAGTTAAGTTATTTCTAAAATAAGAACTGGTCTTCATACAAAAACCTGCATTTCGAACGATTGTTCCTGTGGCAGCTATATGTTATAGTGTTCCGAATTTGATGAAATTTGATATGCACATTATATATTTAGATAAAATCCGATGTAGTAAATTTGCTTTATCTTGACAAATAACAAAAATTGGCCGATAGTTTCTATGGCAGCTATGCGATATATCAGTCCGATCCGGCTCGTTATACAGCGTGCAGCAATAAGTAGCAAGTGTGTATACTTTTATTAAGATAACTTTAAAACTGTTAACTTAAACTAGTGCGATTCAACTGTTGATGCTGATTCAGAATATATGTATATACTTTATTGGACCGAAGATGTCTTCTAAGGTGCGTTCGTTGCAAACTCTTTGCCATAATTAATATATCCTCTGTAAGGGCATAATATATGTACCTTCTACAAGGATATAATAAATTGAACAAAATGGATGAATGGATGATGAATGATTAAATCCCAACCCAAACCAATTTGGCAAAAGAAATAATGCAGAATATTTAGTTTAAGCAAATACTTTCAACAGCAATTCTCAAAAAAGTCAGTTGAGAATTTACTGTAGCACAGTGTTAGTAAAGTGCACAATTGAGCATCAAATATAACTTTTTAACCCCAACAGCAAACACACACTGAGAGAGATGTATTCGTTTTCTATCCCATTGATAAGGCGTTATGTCGTTATGTCGTAGCACCTAAAAATACATTTCGATTCCGATAGCGAATTTAGGCGCACAGCCAAAAAAAAAGACGAAAAATTAAAGACACATAATCGCAGAAAGCTATTAAAATTTAATCAGAAACACAAGCGACCCAGCGGTCAAATTCCCACCAGAATCGCAGTCATGTGGTGCGTATGATAATTCTCTTCCAACATTTGTCGTCGGGACCAAACTGTGGCTGTGGTTCTGCCACTGCCCCTGCCTACGGCCCCACTGATTAATCGTCTGCGGGTTGGCACTTTATCTGGGATGAGTCCCAACCATCCTCATCACTATCATCATCATCATTATCTTTGTCTGCACAATTTACATACAGCTGCGCATCATCGTCGCGGCAATAATTTGTTTACTTTTGATTCATGTGATGCAAAAAATTCATGTGATGCATCAGTTTGTTTTTCCTTTATTTTCCAACGATTTTCCGTAATTTATCCACTCCATGCAGCTACATATCGCTAAATATGCCCAAATCAACTTATATACTATATATAATATATATTTATGTATTCACATACAACATATGTTATATAAAATATATTTACTTATGTATGCTTTAATATTATATTTATATAATGATTAACACAGCTGAGAGATTTTAAAAATTTCACACATTAACAATTTCAACCATTTACAAAAAATACAATTCATCGTAGAATTCAATGAAATTTAATTATAACGGTTTGTATACAATACATACATAATGTGGGGCTAGAATATCATTATAATATGTACAAAGATATGACGGAAAATCTCCTTATTACCCATGAACTGCTAAATCTACAAAATATTTCGCCATGTTATCGGTAATTTTGAATAACTAAAAAAAGTAACCTATTTCTGTATATTTTGTACATATTTATACCCGCTACCCTTAAGGAAGAAGGGTATATAAATCAGCATCAACAGCTGAGTCGATATAGCTATATCCCTTTGTCCGTCTGTCTGTCTGTCCGTTCGTAAACCTAGATCTCAGAGACTATAATAGTTAGGACTACCAAATTTTGTGTCAATATGTGTTAATATTGCACGCAGATTAATTTTGTTTAAGATTTTAGCCACGTCTCCTTCTCCTCAATCGATATAAACCGAATTGCAAGTGTAATTTTAATGTAGGACAGTGTGTTTTTGGTGAATAACTATCAACGCCCAAATAATTTCTGGAAATTTGGTTGCAATCATAAGTTGATTAAGAATTCATTTAAAGTAAGCTAGGGATTATGTACCATGAAGATCTGGCAATCCTCTGGCAATCCAATATTTAATTTCAATAGATATTAATTTGTTGAACTATCGATATCCTTTTAATCATCGTTAAATCCTCCTCTTTCGATCGGTAACTGTCAAGCACACAACACGTGCCGCTCTGTAACTTTTTAAACCTTATACATTTAATCAGAATAAATCTTAAGCATCTAACACCATCCATTGCATTTGATTCCATAAAGCGTCTACCAAAACTCTTGTTCACCACAGTTCCTATTATGTATGTATGTATTATGTATACAAAATGTATATAAGCATAGCATATTAACATTGTATATAAACATTATGCTTTCGAGTGGAACTTCAATGTTTCACAACAACGACTCTCTCTAAACAAGAATAGATGCAGATCAAGAAAATCGTTTTGGTCAAGTGGGTAGTGGGTATATCACAGTCGAGCACACTTTACTATTGCTTTCATGCTTCTATTCACTGAATTTGCTTTTTTGCAATTTATTGAGTCTAGTTTTCAAACACAACACCATTAAAGTGACCGTCTCTATTAAGCCACAGAAAAATATGCGCTTTTTAAGGCTTTTTCATTAAGTATTTGAAAGTCATAGAAAGTATAGCAATGATTTCGGTACGCATATTTTCAAGCTCTTTAATGATCTGCGGCCTGCTGACGTTTACGTTGTTTCTCAAATAGAAGTCCGGAGGAATTAAATTCGAAAATTTAGGTGACCATTCATATTGTTTCTTTTGACGATTTTTGTTGTAGAAACTAGATTGTTAGATTCCCAGTGCTCATTGGAACGTCTTGGTCATTGATGAACAGGTTGTTCACAATTTCTTACTGCCCGTGGACGAAAAACCTTAACAACCTACCTGTTTGCAATGATATTATATATATAATATATATATATATAAATATATCAACAACATGCACGTTTATTTAAATCAACTATAGGACTATTTCCAATGTACAAAGTAACTATTTTGGCATGTTGTTTTGTTTGTTTTCAAAAGACGTGAGAAGTTTAGTGACAAGTCAATCGGTTGTCCAATATTTAAGTTATTCAATGATACAATACCGACATAAAATATGACGCGACCGGTACTTTTTGTCAAAGTTAAGGTTTATATTAGGGATGCGTATTGATATTGAAATATCGATATGAAATTTCAAATTTCGACATCATCCGATATAAAATCCTAAGCGATATGTTGGATATTATCGATATTATAAACGATATATTTAACACTTAGCGTTGATCACATTTAACCGGGAATTTTTTAAAACTTCAACTTAACTATGGAATATGTTTTCAGAGCTACATACATAAAAAACAAGCCCCAGTTTGATTTAAAGAGATGAGCTGTCCCACAACTTGACGTCGCCAATATCAAATCCAAATTGCAACCCCCCTAAAACATGGCACTCAGCTTAGGATATAAATGAGGTACAATCAAATGTCGCCACATCCGTACCATGTGAGAGACTCTTTTTCTGCTGCTGGACGAACAGTGGCGCAATTGAGAAATCGGCCAAGTCCCGAAAAACTAATAAAATTGTTGTTTCTGACTGGCAATAACAACACTTCATAAACTAAAATATTATTATTAAATAAAATACAAATAAAAGCTAAACAGGCTCTAACTTCATGTTAGTGTTGGTAGTCTTTAAGATTGCAAACGATTAGGCAAGAAATTTAATTTCTATCCTCTTTTAAAAACCACGATACTATATCGATATTTAAGGCGATATTCCGATATTTGCTAATAAAAATGTGATATTTTTCGATTTTAATATCGGGTTTTCTATTTCTATACGCAACCGTAGTTTATATTTAATATTTAGTGATGACCAGACGCTAGTGTTGGGAAAACCTCGATGTTTGCGTACCTCGATGATTTCGATTCGGTTTCGAAAACCTCGATAATATAGATACATAAAATTATGTTTGTTAACTGATAAGCCGCAAAGCTTAAAAAGAATGTTTTGTGTTTGGGTGAACTCGTTTCAAATGATCTGACAAGTTTGTGGTATTGGCACTTGTCTTATAAACGATTTTACAAATAATGCATTTGACTTCGCTCCCCGACATCTTTTTGAAAAATTCTCAAACTTTGGATCTCCCAAATTTAATTTTTTTGCTTGAGCTGCATGGAGATTTATCGCCCTCTTCCAATACAATATTTTGGGAAGCTAGACATGAAAAAGTGCGTATGTACGTAGAATTACCACCAAATACTTTTAAAGTTTACTTCGCACACTAAACTTACTGGCTTTTTGTGCACTTGCTAAAAATGTTTCCATGTTGAATGTTTGAAACTAAAAGTAACGGGACCTAATCGCCGTTATTCCTTATGCATAGATTCGCACTTGAAAGAACAAATTAAGTAAAGTGATAAGTGTTGGACACTATCGAAAACATCAAAATATAAACATCGATGTACGATGAAGGCAACACAGCATCGATAACATCGACAATGGTCCGATGTTTTCGCAACACTACCAGACGCACGATACAGTCGGTCACGCCCGACCGTAAGATACTCTTCACACAGTTTTTTAAAAAGGTCGAAGAGTATAAAAACTGATCGGATTATGGATCAGAAGATTAAAATACATGGATGCATAAAGTACAAAAAGTAAGATTTTTAGCAAATTCGCAGCCTTACCTGATGAGCGTTCCACTGCTGCATGAGATCCTCGTGGCAGGGCATGCAAGCCTGGATCATGCCGCGCGGATCCTTTGGCCGTGAGCGTGGCGGACGAGGATGCTGCTCGTTGAAGAGTGGAAAGTAGGGCACAGACTGTCCCGGTCGCAACTCCTTGGGTTTGACGGTGCTAAGCTCGACCAGACTGCCGCGACGCTGCTCATCGCCGCACACGTAACACACTTCGGTAATGGAGTTCTTGTCGGGCATGGACAGATCAAGAATCCCCAGCTCAGAGCCACTAGATGAACCGGATGGCTGATTCCGAGGCGTAGGCGTACCGACAGCAGCTGGAGTTGCTGCCAGAGTAGCCGCGTTAACTGTGGACGAATTGCGTAGATCGAGGACAGTTGCATTGTCATCCTCCAGGGTGGGAGGCTGCGAGGTCAGAGGCATGACGACAGGTCCCATGTGGGGTATTGCATTGTAGGGATTGCCCTTGTAGTGCGCCTGGGAATCTGCCGAGCCGGCGGCAACTTGCTGCAGCATGTGATATGCCGCCGTCTGCTGTTGCAACTGCTGGTATTGCGCAGGCTGGTACTGCGCCGGCGACTGCTGGTATCCCAGCTGGCCCAACTTGAACTTATGCTGTGCAAAACTGGAGCTGGAGCCTGCAGCAATCTGTCGCGCTGGAGGCTCGCTAGGTGGACGTGACAATGGCGACGGCAGCTGCATGTCCCGCGACTGCGGCCGGCTAAGGTATTTGTGGTTGCTGTGACTCTGACTCTGACTATGACTGTGGCTTGAGGGCGTCACATTGCGTGGAAAGTAATCGGGCGATGCGTTCCTTGAGGTACTGTGGTGTTGAGGCAACTGAGGTGAGCCTGATTGCGGCAACCCCCCGCTGGCAAAGTGCCTGCTCAGGGCATAGGGATCTAGTGGAGGGGCTGCTGCTGCATTGTGCAGCTCGGCCAGACCATTCTGGCTAAGATGCTCGGCACTGAGCCCCAACATCTGGGCAGCGTACTCGCTCTGGGTGGCCACGTCTGCGCCGATATACCCCTTGCCGTCCACTCGCTTCATGTGATAAATGCGCTGCAGCAACGGCTTCTTTTGCCGCTCGTATGAATCCCACTGTTCGTGGAGCGAACGAAAGCAGAGCATGCAAGCCATCACGTACACCTGGTTGGCCGCCACAGCAGCCACTCCCACGGGCGGTTCATGCCGTTCCAGAAATGGAAAGTGAGCCTCTGCCGCTCTTTCTGGATTGGCGCGCACGCGTATTGCCTCGTAGCTGCCATAGCCGCCGCAAACAAAGCACACGGATGCCGCCACTTGCTCCGGCGGTGCTGAGGCGCGGCCTGTGGACTTTGACGAATTCGCATAGTATTGGTGGTGCGCATGGTACCCACCCCCCCAACGGTGATGGCATCACCTCAGAGCCGTGCATATGCTGGATATGCCCTTGCAGACTTGGTGGGGGTGTCGAAGTAGGATCGCTTTGCAGGGACAGGCTGCCACCACGGAGTTCATTTTTGATGTACGCTTTCGCTTTTTCCATAATATTCACCTGCAATATAAAATAGATCGAACATTATTTAAGGGAATTCATTATTGTATTTTAAATTTGTATTTATTTATTCAGTTTATTTTAATACTTTCATAGAAACAACAGCTACAGTCGCGCGAATGTGGGTTAATTTTATAAATTCATACACATATACATATGCACATATTTTCAAATTAGTCTCAACAGATGGCGCTCGCGTTCACAAGCACTTAATGTTATGCTCACACATTAAATAAATAACTTCTGTGTTTATTGTGAAATTTGGAAAATAGATAGATATTATAGTCAGCTAACTATATGTTAAAGTCAGAAAGTGGTATCTCTTACACGGCACTTACAAATCGGCTTGAAAAATTAAATTATTGATTTGCGGGGGGCAGTGGACTTGGCATCCAAAATTTGAAATAACTTGATCTGTGGACAGTTCACATAAACCTTCATGCCAAATTTTGAGTCTCTAACATCTGTTTGTTCACAGACGGACATAGCTTAATCGACTAACCTAGTGATACTGATCAAGAATATATATGGTCAAAAAAGGGTATACTAACTTTGTGCAAATGTTTGTAACAGGCAGAAAGAGGAGTGGGACAACCCATAAAGTATATATATTCTTGCTCAGGATCTTAAGCCGAGTCGATTGAGCCATGTCTGTCTGTGTGAACGCACAGATCTCAGCTATTATAAAAGCAGGAAGACTCATGTGTACCATAAGCTGATCAAGTTTATTTCAAACGTTAGGTGCCACGCCCACCGTCCCCGCAAATCAATAATTTAATTTTTAAACTTAAACTTAAACTTTGTAAGCGCTGTATAAAGGTTATAACTTTCTGACTTTAATATATACTTAGCTGAACAAATTATCTACGCATTCACAATTTACAATATGATCGGACAATAAACACAGAAGTTATTCAAGAAAGTATGGGCATAAATCCAAGTACTTGTGTCAGCTAACAAGGGAGGCAGGCAAGCACAAAGCGAGAGAGCCATCTGTCGGAAATAATTTTAAAGCATGTGCATATGCATATGTGTATGAATTTAATAAATAAAAGTTAGTATAGCCATTTCAATGGTTGAAGGGTATAATAAATATGTTCAGAATGACAAAATGTGTGTTGGTCCATTTTGAATGCTTTGTCTTTTATAGCTTTATGATGGCACTCCTTATAGGAAAAAGAAAACAAACAAAATTTGTATTAAACTTTAATTACTTCAACATTCAGTATAATTGGTGAAAGAACTCTTTTGCAGAATTGATATAACGGAAAATTATAATACATAAGTAGGTTTGATGAAACTGTCACTTTTTGAAGCATAGAACATTCAACTTTTTGAAAGTAATCATCATCCACATTCAACAACAACTGTATCCAGCATGATACGGCTTCATATCGATACTTATGTATGCACCAAAATACTATAGCGGCAAATAGACCTGGGACCACAATACCGATAGTCTCGACTTTCATCCGCATATTTTGAATAGAATATTTTGGTACATTTATCACTTTGTTTACATCGATATCAAAACTACATACAAGCTAAAAGTACAAATCGAATTTTTCTCTTACATCACCCTAATGGTAGCAGTCAATAAGTCAATATATAAATACTGTACAAATGTAATACATGAACCAGATATAAAGGCCAGCTTCGATATGCCGAAAGTTTCAAAGCGCTGCAGCTTCCTAGGTCCTCTGATTGTTTTGATACTATGTATTGAATAAAGTATTCATGTTTTCATTGACAGCTATAATAACTTCAATTGCAAAATATATACAAATTTATTCAGACAATCGTTATTCCCTACTGATTGTTCCATAGAAAGCTATAGCATTTAGTTGTCCGACTTGAATGAAATGCAAAAAGTATTCACTGATTACAGTCTAACTTTAATTGGCTGTGATATGTTATGTTCTATAAAATGCATAATATCCGCCGATTCTATCCACGGCAACTATGCAGTAAATGGCTTTAATACCTATTGGTACTATACGATACATCTGTGCAATCCGACACCCTCTTACTTATTAACAGCATGCAGCAATGAGCAGCAAGTGTGCCAAGTTCCATCAAGATAGTTCGATTACCCTGTTGATTCCTACTCGATGTATATGTACTGTATATGGCCGACTTTTGACTTTTGGCTAAAATGAATATACCCTTTCAATGATAGAATGCGTGTCAGAAAGTTTACCTATTTTTATTATATTCTGAATCTGTGCAGTGTGTGCTAAATGGCCGATCTGGTGGCGATTAGTTCATAAATATTTCAACGATATCTTAAATATATAATTTCTCTTTAGCTAATTTTGTGTTGCATACTTTGCAGGAAGCGGTCAGTACGTCTTTGAAATTAATTTTTAGGCCATGGATTTTAAAAAAATTCATGGTCTATTGTGTTTGTCGGAACGGAATTGTGCGTAACAGGCAGAAGGAGGCATCTCCGACCCCATAAACTATATACATTCTGAATCAGTATCAGTAGCCGAGTCGATTGAGCCATGTCTGTCTGTCCGTCTGTCTGTCTGTATGAACACCTCGATCTCAGAAAGTATAAGAGCTAGAGTCATCAAATTTTGCGACAACATACGTATATATTGCAGTGTCTCAAAGTTTTTTTAAAATTTGCACACGCCCCTTCCCGCCTCCGTAAATCAGTAATAACTATTTAAAAACTACAATATTAGCTCAACAACCAAAGTTGTATATCTTACATGACAAATACTTTGCCACGGGCGTTATGTGAAAATTTCATTTAAATCGGACTATTAATAAGTGAGATATGATACGAATTAAACTCACTTTGAACATACATTTATACTTAAGCAGACCTAATTTACGCAAGCATACCGAAGTTCAAATCTAGCGTCAGACACACAGCATTTTAAACTTTTTATTTGCATTGTATGGTAACAAAATTGGTTGACAATGCAGCTTTGTCGACGGGCCAAGGAGTGAGACGATGGCCGAGTGATTAGAGTGGCGGATGGCTGTGAGAGAGTGCGTGTGTTCAACTCCCGGTTGAGGCGGGTGCGAATTTTCATTTATTAATTATTTATTATTTTATTTTATTTTTTTTATTTATTTTATTCTAATAATATTCGGGCGGCGATTCCATACCGTTAACATTTTTATTACGGTATAATATGATAATCCATGGCCTTATACAGTCAGCACCTGACTATAGCGTTAGTATTTTTAATTTTAATTTTAATTTTTTAAATAATTGCAACCAGCACGAGATGGGCTACCCTGGTATGTGAGCATTCGAATCATTGAAAGTGACTTAAAAGTTATCCCATTGGGAGATCAAATCAACTTCCACAGCAGCAGATACGCCGACAGTCTTGTCCCCACCCGAACACGTTGGCGAATGATCTCGTCGACCCCATTTCCCTCCGACGTCTGAAGAGAATCCATCCCAATGAAATCCTCACCCGTAGGATATCATAATCCCTCAATTTGTACATTTATATAAATTGTCATTGATTCACATTATCCATAATATTCTTTTGAAGCTACACATTAGATTAAGTTCAGAAGGAATTGAACGATTCCTGGTGTTTATAATAATAAATAATTATAATTTTTAAAAAAATAATTTGCTGATTGCAACCAAATTTTTAAAAATCATTTGGACGTTGATAATTATTGTTTTTACCAAAAATGAACTGTCCTACTAAATTTACTCTTGGAATTTAGTTTTTATCGATTTACGGGGGTACACGTGGCAATATCGACTCGGCTGTTGAAACTTATTAAGAGTATATATAGTTTGTGTGGTCTGCCACGCCTTCTTCTGCCAAATAGATACATTTATAATAAGTTATAATACCCTTATAAGTATCGGCTATAATAACAAAATGAAATTGACGATAAATTTGTTCTTAAAATTGAAATAAATCGGATGTGTTTGCTGATGCATTTGAATTTAGGAATTATTCGCTCTCTCTCATACGTAATTAGTCCCGTTCACTCTTGATTTCGTACACTTTAATAGAATCAGTGTCAGAATTATTACCATCATATGGTTGGATTTGCTAAATGAGAACAGTACACAATTGTTTAGCACATCACAGATTCACCACACACAATATACGATAAACAATCATAGGAATTAGCACCATTTGTATCTGGTATACGAGTCGAAAGATCAAAACGGAATAGTAAGCAAAATACATTAGCGGGAATTCTCTTAGTCTTCATAATCAGCAGCAACCAGAATGATCTGGTATAGCACTAACAAGATTGTCGTGACTGGCAAGCTAATTGTTCCCATATTCTGGCACAGAAACATAGCTGAAAGACCTTTTTGGGCTATACGAGGGAATGTGATCAGTTCCCAGCGCAATAGAAGTCATCAATCGCGGCAAATACGTCATAGTTAAATACGTATGCATACATATGTATGCAAATAACATATGTGTATCACACACAGCGTTATGCATGAAATAAATGCGCAAAAAGAAAAGCAAAGCGGAATCAAAAAAAGAAAAGGAGCATTGCTCAGAGACGTGAAGCAACGTCCGACAGCGAATCAAGTCAATACTCATTTTAAATGCAAATAAAAGCTTCCCCCATCGATGGCAGAGATCACGATCGCAGATCACCGCAATATATTTGTGGGTTATCAGCTCTCTGATGAAATAGGTTATCGTTGACGGCAATCGTTCGATTAATGAGCAACAAATTTTATTTTTAAGTCCAGCTCGGACTATAATTATTATTATTATTATTCACTACGGCAAATCAGACGGGGCATTCGAGGTGTGAACAGATGCTACACAGGGATAGAACGATGCTCAAGGTTTGCGAATTATGCATATGTTACAACAAAGCATAATTATATATAATAGTACGTTGTTTATAAATCGGAATTTGTAAGAAGTGAGAACAGGCATAATCTCTTAAAGTTAACACAAGCTTTTTGTAATATAACTTTGGTATTTATATTGTATAATATTATTGCAGCCAAATTACTGCGAAAACAATCATACAGATTACAATTTATAGGTGGGTACTATGAGGGACATGCAGCTGTCTTATAGACCCGATTCAGTCGGAATATACTAGTCATAGATTCAACTTGTCTGCTATATTTTCTATCCTATTTTCCTGTTGTTTGACTGTAGCTTTCATTACTTGTATTAAATAAACATTTCATAAAGAACTAAGGCTACCTTCAATATGCCGAAGGTTCTATATCCTCTTGCAGGTTCTTATATTCTCTAATCGTTCCTATACTAGTGATATATAATGGTGCAGAATAGTATGTCTAACTTTGATTGGCACCGATAATTTCAGTTATTTCTAAAATCAGAACTGGCCTTCATACATAATCCTTCATTACGACCGAATGTTCCTATGGAATCTATATGCTATGGTAGTCCGATTTTTATGCAATTTTATATGCATATTATATACAATACTTTATGGGCTCGGAGATGTCTCCTAAGGTGAGTTGCAAACTTCGAGCCGAAATTAATATACAATCTATAAGGGTATAAAAATGAATTTGTATGCCAACAGGGAAACATTGAAAGTTAAACAATTGTTGCCAAACCTAATTGTGGACTTCATTATATATTTCACAGATAACAACGACTGTTTACTTTAAAATATAATTAATTTTTTTCTCATTTAAGGTTTTACCTTTAATTTAAAATTATTCTTAGTTTTATATTTTAATTTATAATTTAAAAAAATTATGATTATTAATTGTTTTTTACTTTTAAACAGTCGACTGACCATAGTTCGACAAATAAATTAAATTAAATTAAATTTACCCAGCGCACACAAAAGTTATACAATCAAAAGTAAGAACAAATATGGAGACAAACCGCTCTATCGACGTGACTTCATCTACAGCCTATCGATGTGTAGCAAGCTACCCGTGTTTCAATTATTTTTACACACTTTTACATATGTATGTACATATATTTGTATGTACTTTCTTTTTCTTTTATCGACTTTTCACAATTCCTTGCAATCTCAAGCAGAGAAAGGAAGAAATGGGGGGTCAAAAAATCGGTTACAAGTTGCACTTCTTTGCAACTACCCTACAATAAACATACATCTTTAAGTACTTGAAGCTAATAATTATAAATAAACTGTAATTAAAAATACATGTTATTATATTTTATTAATATTAAATATATAAAGTGTAAATAGTTTAAATATAATATAAGCTAAAGATAAGGTAACACTGTAACTATAAGTAACGATAAGAAACGGGCATTCGATATATTGTAATAGACCGTGCACGATCCGTGAAGTTGAGTCTCTCGATGAGTCTCTCGAGAAAGCGCCAGACGAATGGATTTTAAAGAATGCAATTAAAGAATATAAAAGTATTACAAAATTAACAAACCCTCCAATATTAAATCAAACGTAATAAACCATTTTGGATAGGTTATATTTTTAAAGGGAATATTTGAATTTAAAAAGTATTCATAAATAGTAAATATGAACCTATTTATATAAATGCCAATTTTTCACAACTGATTATTTTTATATATATTAATCTGAATTATAGGGTACTTTCTATTCGAACATCGCCGTCAACGTTCTCTTGCTGGTATTTATTTATTTTTGCCAGCTTTTTATTTGTGCTTGCAAAACCTTTTAAGAGTTGTTTTTTGTTGTTCGCGTCGCGTCGCATAAGGGAGCTTATGCACGGACATTTTTTGCCTCTGCCATGCACTTCAAGAATTCCCATTGTTTTTGTTGTTGCTGCCGCTGCCGTTGCCATTGCAACGTGTCCTGCTACTCCTGCAGTTGTTTTTAAAACTTTTGCTGCGCTGAAACATTTTTATGGCCCTTGTGTCCTTGTTGCACACGACGGGCATGGCTCTTTACGTGGCACACACACACACACACACACACAAAGTAAAGTACACACGCACATTGAAAACAAGTGAAATAGAAAACTCGACACATAGAGCCGAGCACCGTCTGCTTAAAGCGTCGCCAGTAAACTTTAAGATACTCGCCCAATAAACGCAACTTTTCAATGCAGATAGTTTTCTTGTTGTTGTTGTTGCTGTTCTTGACATTGTTTTTGTTGTTTGTTATGCTTGCAACTAGTTTGGAAGTTCGGTAGAAGGGCAACAATAACAAAAACTATCTAAAAGTTCTAGAACGAGTAAAAAGTTGCGCTGTTGAAAACTTTCAGCGCTTTTAGGACAATGTTTCTCATCCTTTTCGTTTTCCTTCTTGTATAGGGAGTATTAGTTTTGGCAGTAACTTAATGACTTCAACTTCCTGAAGTGTACCATTTATATAATCTTGAGCTGCGTCAAAACAAAAGGTAATGTATGGGTTTCCCAGTTTGTTGATGAGTATCTTATCGTCGTGCTTGTAGCTTTTAGCTTTCGCTACTTTATTTTGTGCTACTTTTTAGTCATCGTAACAATAAATAAACAGTAAAGATCCATAAGGTAAAAGTAAGGAAAGCACGATTGACAGTAATGTGCCATTTTTCACTGCAACATACGGTCGAATACGCTCGACATATAGATACCCTTTTTATAACATTGCAGAGAGTACCATATATTATTATTGGCCACAAGTCTGTCCTTCTGTCTGTTGCAACGCAGACTAGTCTCTGTTTTAAATTAAATTTGCACACATATTTTGTATTGTTAAACGCTGTGTATAAGTCAGAACGAGCCGGATCGGAGCGATATATAGTAAAGCTGCCATACAAAATATCGGTCGATTTTTGTTATTTGTTCAACTATTGTAACCAAATTAAGTACATCAGAATAAACATAATCTGCATATAACATTTTATAAAAATCAGACCACTATAACATAAAGCTGCTATAGGAACGATCGGCATAACTTGACTAAGAAGCATAATATTGAATATACACAATACCAATTAATAATTCGGCACCATTGTATGTATATAGCTAGTATTCGAACAATCGGAAGAGATAACAACCTGCAAGAGTATAAAACTTCCGAAGGAACCCATTATTCCCGGTTTTAATGTTACAAAGGCATTACAAATACTAGTAACCAAATAAGGCCAACAACTGTTGAGCATAATGCAGAACTCTCGACTAGGTAGTTAAAGATATTGTATAACAGCACTTTTACCTAACTTCTCTTTGGGTTTTTGTAACAATAATTATTGCTTGCAAGATCCTTTTCGAGTTCTCTGTGCTGATTACAATAGACTGTTAAGAGTTTTCAATTCAGAGCCCTCCATTTATTTTATCAAACTTTCTTTTATTAACTACATAAATAATTCTTCATCCTAATAACTAACTTTCTTCTATAAATCTGATTGGATAGTCCTCTGCAGTAAATATTAGGTTGATTAAATTTTGTAATCCCCGATTATATTAAATTAAATTATACATAACTACATTAAAAGTTGCGGTAACAATAATAGCACCATTAGCACAATTTGTGCTCGGCCCAGCTTTTCTGTTTTTTCTGACACTTTTTGATTTATTTATTTACTAAAATTAAATGCTACAATGCTTTTCAATTAATTAACGAATTAAGTTAGCATATCTGATTGGTACTTTTTAAAATAATTACGAAAACAAATGAAAACCTTCAAATTGAGACAGTTACAAAAGTAGCACTATTTTTCCAAGTGGGTTTAACTAAGTAAAAAACAAAATATATATTTAGGAAAACAGGAAACAGATATTATCTAAAGAAATGTGTTAGGAATATTAATATTAAATTGCGTATCCTTTGGCGATTGCAAGTGGGGCTTTGAGTTGACCCAGTCTTGGCACCGTTCTTTAGCAATATTCTTCAACGAGTCTTTCACAACAAATCCAAGCTGCTTATTATTCTTGGGTTTATCTTCAGAAACCTTTTGCTTAACGTCAGCCCAAAGGTTTTCAATAAAATTCAAATCCGGTGACTGAGCAGGCCATTCCATAAGTCGGAGGAAATTATAGTTAAGCCTGTTTTGAGCTTTATTGCTGTTTTATATTTATATATACAAGTATGTTAGTTTAACCAAATTCAATACATATTACCTACTTACTTTTAAAGTTCTTAACTTGTAATCAATTTATGCAAAACATTAACCAGTTAATTTTTATTAACAATCGACTTTATTTCAATTACATTTAATAATTTTTAATATTCAAAATCCTTTGCGTCGACAGCTCCTTTATTGGCACAAATAAATGAGCAAAACTGTTATAAATCTCATTGCTTAAGTATAAGTTTTAATTTAAGTAAACAAGCATTTTATTCCCTACTAGGTTTCTCATCGAGGTACTTTTTGATGATGCCACGCAATTTAAATCAATTAAATTTGACATTTCCGGGCATTTTCAATCGTTTTCATTTGTTTTCCAAAATTTGGTAAATCTGCCAAAAGAATGTTAGCAAAACAAAGCACAGCAATTAAAGCAAGAGTTCTATGAACCCCACAGTAATTCATAGTCAACGCTGTTTTTGCTTGTTTCATTTTGCAATTTGTTATTGCGTTCGCCGTTTGAATAACAGAATCGAATTTTAAAATTTGCATCGGCTAACACAAATAACACAAACTGCAGATAAATCTTTGCCGATAGAGTTGCGGGACAGTGAAGGGGAAGCAAGCTGAAATGAATATTGCTCGGAGACCGGGCGCATAAAATGGAATTTATTAAATAGCATTCCACGCAATAAACTCGGACAGAATAAAAAGGCTTGCAGAAATAGCAGCAGCAGAAAAACAACATGCAAACATACAACAAAACGCACGAGGAGCAGCAGCAGCAGGCAGAAGAGAGGAGGGAAAAAGACCAAACTCGTACATGCAGTTTTATGGCAGGACGTTCGATGTTCCCCGTCGCCAAAAATTCACCATATTCCCCGAATCCCTTTCGCTCTGCTCTACTTTATATCATAAATACAATTCTGACACCAAAAACAAAAGGAAACCAGAATCCAAAGCTACAATGGAGCACGCTCAACACTAGAATACTCTTCCACAATTTTAAAAAGACTTTTTTATTATCTTTAATAAGTTGTGCACAATTCTTCTGCCAATTATTGCGTTCTTGCTCTAACAGATAGAAGCAGAAATTTAAAATAAATATCTATAGCATACAGAAACCTAGCTCTTGAGGATCAAACAGACAGACCGACGGACATGGCTTAAACGATCTAGTGATTCTGAGCAATTCTATAACCACTTTGTCAAGTAACTCTTAACACATACATACATATGTATGTATATGGTAATTTAATTACATATGTGTGAAGAGTTACTTGACTGACTGTATATACTTTGTGGGGTCTGCAACGCCTTCTACTGCCCGTAACATACATTTGCACAAAGTATATTCTTTTTTTGAATGGACGAAACCATTTATTTTTTCGAACAAAAATTCTTATGTATTGTTTTCGAAGATTATACACTCTTTCCAAAACAAATAAATACATATAATGTTATAATTTAAATATAATATCTGGTCAAAACATTGTTTTAACTTTTTCATACTGATAATTCAAGAATGATCCGACAAAGATTCCAGATTTCCGACTTATATACTTATTTATAAAATTATCGCTTATAGTGTGTAACATATCTACCCACGCATTTCAAATAAACTGAGAAAGGGAACTTAAGCCAAAACAAGCGGACTGCATAGCTGTTTTTCCATTAACGACTGCGGCAACTGGAACCTGCTGTACGAACGCTGGACATATACAGGAATACAGCTTAAATGAAGGGCAGCCGATCGCCAGGTTCCCGATGCTCCCAATGCTTCAAGCCAGAGTGAATTAATAACCGTTGTCTCTTTTTAAGTTCAACCGATCCGAACGGAAGGGAACAAAAAGGAAATGAGGGAGAAGAGCAAAAAACAAACGACACAAGGCGCAGATGAATTGACATTTTATTATTGTGTAAATCATAATTTTCTTTTCTTTCCTTTTCATGTTGGTTCCTCTTGTTTTTGTTGTTGCTATGCCAGCGGTCTGCAGCGCCCTCCAACCGCATTAAATTCCCGTTTTAAGGGCTTCAATAAATTAATTTCCATCCATTGTATCAATTCAATAAAATCGGCAAAAGGACTTTAATTGAATGAAATCGGACTTCCCCGAGAATTGAAGTATTTAAATATATGAATATGGTATATATATATATTATATAAAATATATTAACTTATGTAGATCCAAGAAATCAAAATTGATGTTCTGAATTCCCAAGTGCTTGTGATGGGCGCACGCCGATTAGATTAGAACTGTTCAATAATCATCATTTTGAAAATGTTGCAGGCAGACTGGCGCCTTGCACATGCAACAACAAAATACAATTAAATTGAATTATTTTCAAAATTCAATTTTAAAAAAATAGAAGCGACCGCCAAATAATTCTTTCACCTAAAATCATGATAAATATAGCCCTATCAGTAAACAAAATTGAAACAGTAATCAAAATTGAAACTGCTATTTAACCTTTACCCAAAAAAAGTATGATTGGGCAGTTATCTGTAATGTGCAGTTAAGTGTTGATGCAGTTAAGCACATTATACTGTATAGCCATTTTCAATGGTCGAAGGGTATAATAAATATGTTTGGAATGACAAGTAGGTTTGATAAAACTGTCGCTTTTTGAAGTATAGAACATTCAACTTTTCCACATTCATCACTACAAACTCAACAGTCTCAACTCAAATAAAAGAAACGAAATTAATGATAAATAAAAGACGACAAACACTGAATCCATCTCCAACTCAAATAAATAACTTATTGTAATCTGAAAATACAAAATACTGTATCCAGCATGATACGGCTTCATATCGATACTTATGCACCAAAATACTATAGCGGCAAATGGACTTGGGACCACAATACCGATAGTCTCGACTTTCATCCGCATAACGACTTGTCGGATGTAAACGATAGATATATCGTGACCAATGGCTATAGATTCCTACGCACACTCAATCCCGAGGAGGAGGCCATCTTTCGACAGTTTTATGTGCGTCCCGACACCACATTCGACGCTGACACTGTGGTAATCAATGATGTGCGCGATCTAGTGCTATTCGTGATGCCAAAGGAATTCCTAACCATGAAATTCCTCAAGTTCATGCATGAGCCCGCAGTCCATAGACTGCTGCACTCGCTCATTATATACTTTGAGTATTATCTGCGCATGGTGGAGTTCGTTCTGATTCGCCGAGACGAGGTATCCGGAAATATGGCCCAGATCCAAAGCGAGCAGACCAACGAAATGAAGCGCACATTCTCCAATTACCTGAGCCAGTATCGCTTGCTGGTGGCCAGGAACTACAGCGTTATCATACTGGGAGAGGGCGATACACTCAAGTATTACCACACAAAGCCGATCGTCAAGTTCTCATCAAAGATAAAGGATTTGTGGTTTCACGAACATTTTCTGGCAGTTGCCACACAAATCGTTTGGATTGCAAATCACAGACGTGCCTATTACCTGATTGAGATGGAAATGAACCGACTCTTTAGGTGCGAACACTTTTTGATGAACTGTCCACACTACATCAAGTTTACACCTGTTGAGCGTTGCGTGGTCTATGGTCGCAATAACAAAATGGTTAACTATCGCATTCAGACATCGCCGTTGATTGAGGAACTCAATAATGTGGCAGAAGAGGATATGCCCATCCTGTGGATAGGAGAACGAATATATCGTGGTACAGATGCTCGTATAATGGAGCTACAACTAGAGTATATAGTTCCGGATCCACAGCTGCAAATGATAGATGTGGCGCACGGTATTCTTGGCCATCCAAAATCTTTGTACAATACCATATATAATCTGGACTGGCCTCAGGTCCGCTTCGCTAACTTTTCCAAAGAGAACGATCCCTATTACATTATACGGCAGCCGACTCTTCGTATGCCCAATCTAAACGAACAGCAAATGCGAAAAATGTCTGATAAATTTGATATGTTCTTTAGTGTGTTCCGCATCTATGAAGCGGTAAGCATGGACATGCTTATAAGATGGCAGGATCGGGACAAGTTAATTGCATACTATGTCAGTGGTGGAGTACTGAAGGACACCTTGATGCGCTGCAAGGACTTACTCAAAGATGAGGAGAGGGATGTGACCAAAGTTATTGATACCTATTACGATAAAATGGCTAGATTAAGAAAGAGAATCTCTGTGAAAGGAGATGATGGTAAAAAGAAAATCAAAGTCGGTTTTAAGCGTAAGGGAGTCGACGCGTATTTTCAATAGAATATTCTTGTACATTTATCATTTTGTTTACATTGATATTAAAACTACAAATCCAATTTTTCTTTTACATCACCCTAATAGTAGTCAGTCAAGTTTTATATATAAATACTGTACAAATGTAATACATGAACCAGACATAAAGGCCAGCTTCGATATGCCGAAAGTTTCAAACCGCTGTAGCTTCCTAGGTCCTCTGATTGTTTTGATACTATGTATTGAATAAAGTATTCATGTTTTCATTGACAGCTCTAATAACTTCTATTGCAAAATATATACAAATTTATTCAGACAATCGTTATTATTGTGTAAATCATAATTTTCTTTTCCTGTTGGTTCCTCTTGTTTTTGTTGTTGCTAAGCCAGCGGTCTGCAGCGCCCGCATTAAATTCCTTTTTTAACGGCTTCAATAATTTAATTTCCATCCATTGTATCAATTCAATAAAATCGGCAAAAGGACTTTAATTGAATGAAATCGGACTTCCCCGAGAATTGAAGTATTTAAATATATGAATATGGTATATATAACTCATTATATAAAATATATTAACTTATGTAGATCCAAGAAATCAAAATTGATGTTCTGAATTTCCAAGTGCTTGTGATGGGCGCACGCCGATTAGATTAGAACTGTTCAATAATCATCATTTTGAAATACAGTTTATTCTGAAATGAAGAATCAGATAGAAGCGTTCATCTAGACGAACATGGCTGAATCGACTTAGCTAGTGATCCTTATCAAGAATATATTATATATACTTTTTGAAGTCTCCCACACGTTTAATTCAATTGCACAAAGTTAATAAACCTTTTTCTGACCATTTTCTATGGTCGAAGGGTTTAAAACAGCTGTCCAACACTAATTCCAAATCTTACGATCGAGAAATATGATTTGGTGCAAGCTAATATTGAAACGTATGAATATAATACTATAGTAAACATATGGTAAATGGATTCTTTTTGATACCTTTCGATTGCTATTATTATATATATATTATATATTATTATATTATATTCTATTTATATTATATATTATTATAATTATATTTTATATTATTATGGTAAATGTTAAATAGCTGCATGCGTCACCGATTTTGTTTTAATTTGTCACAAAATGTTGCAGGCAGACTGGCGCCTTGCACATGCAACAACAAAATACAATTAAATTGAATTATTTTCAAAATTCAATTTAAAAAAAAATAGAAGCGACCGCCAAATAATTCTTTCATCTAAAATCATGATAAATATAGCCCTATCAGTAAAAAAAAAATTTAAACAAAATCGGTGACGCATGCAGCTATTTAACCTTTACCATTATTATTATTATATTATTATATTTGTATATTTAAAGTCATATTTATAAGTAATTAATAACTAGTTTTTGAGTCGGACAACAAAACTTCATTTAAATAAATATAAATATAAAACCTGAACTAAAGGCGCCCATCTAAGGTGCCAAACTTTTTGATACTGTAGTCATTCTTTATATATAAAAGATGTACCTAATCAAAATCGGTTATTAAGGCCAAGATTCATGACATATTCACGTCTAAGACGTGTCTAATTCATGTTAAAACAAAATTCAATATAAATTGTGATTAACGATTTGAATACATATGGTTGATTACAATGAAACAAATTGACATCTAGAACACTTTTTATTTGAGGCAACAAACTCAGGATCGACTCGATATGTTTGGCGGCTGGATGAAATAATAAAAGGACAGATCTCTCCGGAAAAGGACTGAACTGTCAACCTAGTACACAGGTGTATAATTAAAGTTTGGACATGGTTCAGCGATTGATTCGCAGTTGAGAGCATACTGACCTCTCTTCAGTTGAATAATCCAGATCCAGACAAAATTAAATGCTGTTTCACACATTCATACATAAAGATATGCAAATGTATTGTCTTCAAAAATCCAAGTCACGCGTCTACGGGGCAGTGAAACGAATGCGCACGAAACACGATACAAAATAAAAAGAGCTCGACACGAAACGCATTTAAGAGGATGCGCGCGAAGCGATTAAAAAGTGAAGAAGATGGGTCGAGGGGGCGGGGCGACGGAAGACTTGAGCGCAAGTTCAGAGGTAGCGACGGCAACAGCGACGACGCCAACGACCAGTGACGTCAAAGAGCGGCTTAAATTCACTTAAACACATTAGGAGTGAGGCACTTTTGCTTTTGGCTTTCTTTTGCTTGCTTGCTTTGCTGGATGCTTACTAAATATTTATTTTTTCTGCGTTTCTTTTAATTTATAATACTTAAGAGCACAAATGGAATATCGAATTAATGCGAGAGAGTCCGGACTTGTTTAGTACTTTCAGCTGTTTCATTGTAGTTGAAGTTGTAGAACGAGTTGATATTGTTGCTATTCTTGTTGTTGTTGTTGTTAATATTATGACTGCAGTTAAAGTGTATTTACGTTGTTGTTGTTGTGGCTATAGACATGCTGGCGACCTTATATTACATTGCAGTAGTTGTACCATTGAAACATTTTTAGGAACCTATTGTAAACATCTACGAAATTGAGAGCAACGCGTTGCTTCATGGTCATCGCGGTGGTCTCTGCACTCACACATACAGACACACTTATACACACACACACTCTTCAGTACGCTCACACTCGATCACGATCAGAGCCCCCAGCCCCACGTCGACGGTCTCTGGGGACACCGATACCGACACACCGACACCAGCTGCTGCACTAATAATCAAGAACTACAGCCGCGTGCAAATTTCACAAACTCAAAATACTGTTTAGTTAACGCGAAGGACGGTGGCGGCGGCGCCAACATTTGCCACAGTCGAATTGAGCGAATGACTTCCAACAGCAAGCAGCCCGCAACGCTTATTCAATTGTTTGCATTTGCCTTGCACTCACGTTTGTAGCATTTGCTGTCACACTCGCGCGGCCACTGTTCGTCGCATGTTGCAATTTTACGAAGAGAGTATTCATGTATCTTTAAAACACACAATCAAAGTCAGTTTAGCACGGGCAGTTTACTCTAAAATTTCTTAAAACAATGGGTTTGCTATTATAACAATATATTACTTCACTGTTGCGGTGCAGACGGCGATATTTACATTTAGACTTACACGCCGAACTATTGCTGTTAGCCTATCGATGACACTATCGATACGGCCGATTTCTTCTCCGTGACTATCGATGGTATATACCACAATCGGGACGTGCACCAGTGCTTATCAATTTATGCAACACTGTGTTCCAATCGTTTGAATTATTAATTAATTTTTCATTTCTACGAAAGTACTCATTTAATATAATGAATTAATTTTTTTTATTAGTTATTTAAAAATTTGCATTTATCCAATGAGCAATCTTTTAGATGTAATAATCTTTGTTAATAAATCGATAGCACAATTATAAATCTATCGATTACCAACCAAAATTTCCTTGCCATAGTATCACAAATTATACTGCTTTATTCACGAAACATACTTTCATCATATAAAAAAAAAAAAAAAAAAGAATAAATATTATTATTATAAACCAAACGTGCACATTAAATGATAGATAAAACTGATGGCATGGCCAATTCAAATGGAACATCGTGTTGAAGAATGCTGAACTGACACACCCCAAGAATACTAAATCTTTTCATGTGTTGATACTTTCGTCCTTAAGGAAGTCACATAATTTCAACACAAATGCTAATTAAATTTATCTTTTCAGCTCTCTGTCTAATGGATATGGAGGTATACGAGCAGGTTTTGGTAATGAGAAAAGAGAAAGTTGGACAAATAACAATAAGCTTCCATGAATTATTAAGCGCTTAAATCGGTGTAAATTATTAGAAACTGCACAACGACATAAGAAGTTTGACGGAAACCTTCAATTTTAGTTTGTGAATTCTGATTGGATACATGCTGGTGAATGTTTATGATTCTTACGCTGCAGCTTGATGTTCTTTTAGTTATTTAACGTTTATAGAGATATCGCATAAAATGTATTGTGGCTGACTTCGAGCACAACGCTGTGGATGGACAATCTGATCTCGTTATCATCATCTTTGTATTCGTAAAAGTCCCAATTTTGTTTTTAAACATTTCGCAGACGTGGTCAAATTCTGGCTTGAATAAAAACCATAATTCCATGCCAAAATCACACAAGCCTAGTAATAAAAACGAATTGTATTTATGAGCACATATCGATAGATTAGCGGAATATGTAAAATATTCGCCTGTTTGACTTACAGTTGTAAATAATTTAACTTTGCTAGTGCTGAAGGTACAGTATAAGTTGGCATTATGATTTAAAGTTTAATTTGTCCTCTTTACTAGCTTAACTCAAAATAGTACCTATCCAAAAACAGAATTAAAATAAAATTCTGAAAAACACCTACATTTTAGAGGTGGGGAAACATCGATGTCTCATGTGCAAAACTTTATGTGTGCCGGCTTCGTCTTGTGAGTCTGACCGGATATTCAGCAAGGCGGGCTCAGCTGATCTCCGACAGGCGAATAAAACGTTCTTCAAAAGTAGTAGACCAATTGCTGTTCCTAAACAAAAACAATGATCTCAATAAAGTTTAGGTATTGTTTTGTCTATAAAACATTAAAAAGATTTTTTTCAAAACATCGATGTTTTCCCACCTTTACTACATTTATGATATTTCAACGGGGAAAGAGTGTGTACACACTGTTATAGTTTGTGGCGGATTAACGATAATCAAATTTCCGATTAATAAGGCAAAGCAAATGGACAACTCTTTTTGAAAGAATCACCAGTCTTTGGCTGTTCATTAAAATAACAGTGCGTATCGTGATAAGCCAAAAAAAATTTGTTAAGACGTTTGATAAAAAGTAAGTGGTTTTGTGTTAGTGAGTATTATTAACAATAGAAAACAATAAAATAAATTTATATTTTTTAACTTAGTGGGCAGGGGCAAACATTGTACTCCTGAAAAAAGAAATATTATAGTGAAACTAAGAAACCTGGGAAAAACATATAAAGACATCCAAGAAATATGTGGATGTTCTGCTAAAATGATTCATAATGCTTTAAACTTTAAAGAAATGCCCGAAAATCGTGGTATCCGACGTAAAACCACGCCTCATGAGGACCGATCTATTGTGCGATATAGCAGGGAGCAGCCTTTTGCATCGTCCAGCAAGATAAAAAATGACTTAAGCTTGAATGTTAGTGCCCTTACTATTCGGCGACGTCTTAAAGAACAAAATCTTGAAGTGTGCCATCCACGAAAAGTTCCACTGTTAGCCACCAGACATGTCAAAGCACGTTTGGAGTTCGCCAAAAGTCACCTTAATTGGCCCATTACAAAGTGGCGAAATATTTTATGGAGTGGCGAAAGTAAAATTGTATTTGGTGAAAAGGGCTCCAGACAATATGTCAGACGTCCACCTAACACAGAGTACGATCCTAGGAAGACAGTTAAACACGGCGGATTGAGTATTATGGTATGGGCATGTTTTTCTTACGGTGGAGTGGGCCCTATATTCATGATTAATGGGATCATGGATCGATCTGTATATTTTAACATATTAGAAAATGTTATGTTAACTTATGCCAATTGGGAAATGCCACTAAAATGGACGTTTCAACAAGATAACGACCACAAACATACAAGCAAACTTGTCAAAAGCTGGATGGCATCAAAACGGATCGATCTTATGTCATGGCCTGCGCTGTCTCCGGATTTAAATCCAATTGAAAACCTATTGGGAGATGTTAAACGATATGTTGCAAATGCAAATCCAACATCTCGATCACAGTTTTGGGAGGTTGTTCAAAAATCATGGGAGCGGATCCCTGTCAAGCGCTGCCAGGACTTGGTGGATTCTATGCCTCGCAGATGCCAGGCCGTGATAAAAAATAATGGGTACACGACTAAGTACTAACCTAAGCAAACAAATTAAAATAGTTTTTTGGAGTTCAACAATGTTTTTTTCAACTAATTCCACTGTTTTCCTTACTCACTGATATTTTTATGAACAGCTGTAAACAGCACTTTTTTGTTTAAATTAATAATGTAAAAAAAATAAACATTTTGAATAATAAATTGATTTGTTTTTGTTTAAAATAATCACCAAGTTAAAACAAAATTAAATTTGTGAACACTCATTTACTTTTTGATATATAGAATTAAGTTTAAAGTTGCAGCTCAGGCGCACTGCTATTTTTATGAACACATCTGTACATATGTACATACATCCATTGTACAATAGCGACCACAGCATCAAAAGTATTTCATTCCAAATAGATCAGTTCTTATAGTGTAATCTATACGAATGCATTTAACATATGTCCTCATTTCATTTTCCTTGGAGATAGTAAAATTCCAATGATGGGATGATGTCATGAGTGATTTGATTAATATGAATATATATTTTATTTTGTATACATGTGAAATTCAAATAAAGCAGAAAACCTGAAATAATTCACAAGGTTTTGGAAAATTTTTTTTCAACTAAAACGAACAAAACTTTAGAAGCTTTGTTTCCGATAGTTTCATTATAACTACATAGTATAGTGAGTCAGTTTAGAAATCTCTTGTAGAAAAATACAATTTTAGAATAAGTTCATATATGCACATTTTGTGACAGTTTTGATTTAGTTTTTGAGTAGTAATAGTCTCCAAACATAATAAGATATAATATATACTAAGTATATATGTATTTAAATGTGTGAGAGCCGAAAGAAAAAATGTCTTGAAACGGAAATATAAAAAACAAATCGACAAATTCTTTAAATCGTAAAAGTTCTGAAAAGAAAAGATAGATTTGAAACCAAAAAGATAGAGGAAAAAGTGAAAAAAGTGAATAAAATAAAGTAAATTCGTTGATTTGTATAACATGTTAACATTTATTATTGACTACGTTTAATATCTGCTGCAGTGAAATGCATTTAGCACGTAGCAGATTGCAGGTACTTAGTACTAACTTGCTCCTTAAACTTGCAATTATTGTACACTTGTCCTTTACGCATATGATATACATGTGTGTATATATATTTATGTATATATACCATAGGTATCCTAATGCATATGCACTATGTACATTGATAACAAATCATATAACATATGTACATATACAATAAATACACTACTCTACGTTAGAATCGGGCTGGGTCTGCGTATAGGCCAAGTAGTTATTCTTGTTTAACGGGTAGTTTAGTGGTAATAAATACTAAGAGTTTTGGGCGTTAACATAATAATAAAAATAATAAATACATCTCGAGTTTCGTATCGTAAAATTCTAATTAGAACTATATGTAAGTAGCTAGTACTAGTTACAACTATAAATATATGTATGTGTGTATGTGTGTGTGTATCTATATAGGTGTGTGTGTGTGTGTGTGTGTGGTACATCTCTCGTCGAGGGACCCGTTGTACATTCATGTGTTCCGTATTAATATTTGTAGGTATACATATATTCTCTCTATCATACAGTTTACTATAAATATATGTATTTGTAGTAGATGGTATATGTACTATATATGCATTTATCTAGGTAGTTAGTAGTAGTTGTTGTATAGGCGTATCACTAAACTCTAAACAGGCTAAATCGTGAAGTCTCAGATAAGGTTAAATAGCACTTCATAGTCGTGGTATATATCCATAAAATACTTGAGTAAAGATACGAGTATACGGTCTAAGGTTCTGTAGTGTGTTGTAGAAACGCGTTACATATTTTTGGTTTGTTCCCTCGAAATATATATGTATGTATGTTATGGTCATTTGATTCAACAGCAACACGAGAGATCAGGAGATCATGATGATCATGCCGATGCCGATCCCGATCGCAATCAGATTGATGATCAGACAATCGGCACGCACACCCATTCCATCAGCCGGAACAGCAGCGAGCACAACCAATTCTAGGCAGCCGAAGTTTCCTTTGGCGCTGCGCCAGGTGGCTCTGCTGCTCCCGCTCCCGCTCCTGCTCCGACTCCCACTCCCGCTCCGAGTCCGGCTCCGCTTGCTCCGAAAGCAGACAATGGCAAGGCCGACAACGATGCCGATGTGGAGGCTGAGCTGTCGAGGAGTTGCGCTCCTCCACTCTGCTCCTGCTCTTGCTGCTGTTGCATGGGACCAACGATGACGAAGCTGCTGCTCGCAGCGGTCTGGCTGGTGCGCAGTTCCGGTGGCAGATAGATTTTGACTACGCTCGTGATCTTTACGCGGCAGTTCGGGCAATTGTTGCATCTGTAGGGGAGCAAGAAAAGGAGGGATTAGTACAGATTCGAGTGGGATGCTGTTGAGTAAGCTCACCTGGCAGCACACTGCGCACACGCGATGACGTGACAGCATGGATTGAACACTGTGTTGATCGCACGATCCATGCAGATCTTGCACTGCATGGCCTCCGAGATGCGCGTGTCCACACAGCGCTCAATCGCCGCCTCACGCGCCTCCTTGTCGCGTAAGGCCAAATCTATCTTGCCGGCCATGGAACCAGCACCGCCGACGACGCCGCCTACATTGAGTGCGGGCTCGCAACTGTTGCTACTGCTGCTGCCATCGATGGCCGCCATGACCACAGCCACATCGCCTCCCTGCTCGTGTAGCTTGCGTCTCGCCTGGTCATGCACCTCGCGGCACGTGTGCTGAATGTCGAACACGTACCGCTTGCCCAGCTCCGTGTCCTCGTTGAACATGGACGCAATGGTCCCCTTGAGATCCCGTGTAAACTGGTTGGTCACCACGCAGCGCACCTTGTCGCACACGTAGAACGCGTGTCGCTCTGTTATCGAGCGATACAGGCCCGCGGCAATCGGCTGCTTGGCCAGCTTTATTTCCAGATCCTTGCGATCGTTGTGATCGTCCACGTACTCCAGCTTGAAGGTGCGCCTTAGCGACTTTGCAGCGGCAATGGCACTGAACGGGATGCTGCAAGCAATGCAAGAAAGGAATTGAGTTAATATATATAGTGTTAGTATGGTCACCCTAATCAGAATTGAACCTGCTTAAGGGTTGTCTAAATAGTTCACATTGTAAGGATTCTCTTTTAGAACTTTATCATGTTTTTATAAATGCAGATAAGGTCAGCTTAATTGAGGTTTTACTTTTTTTATATATTCTTTATACTCATGTAATTATCGTCATCTTAATCAGGGTTGAATCTGCTAAAGGTTTGTCTAAATTTACAATGCTTATAATGCTTTTCTTTTAGAACTTTATCATGCTTTAATAAAATGAAGACCTGGTCAGCTTAGTTTAAGCTGTAATTTATATTTTATATTCCTTATACTCATTATGTTATTATGGTCATCTTAATCAGGGTTGAACCTGATGAAGGTTTATCTAAATAACGTACATTTTTTGATTTACTCTTTGAAGTTTATCATGTTTTGATAAAATGCAGATATGGCCACCTTTTCTACTCTTTAAAAGATTCTTGCGATTGTGTGTATATGGTTAACCTAATCCGGGCGCAACACTTACCTTTCTTTTTCCTCCCCACGGATGACGGTGATGCCATGTGCGCCGACTGCAATGTCACAGTGGGTGGCACTCTCGTTGGTGGTGATGCCGCTGAAGAGCTCTTCGCCGTAGCCACTGAGCTCCTGGATCTCCTGCAGCAGCCAGTACTTGGCCGACTTGGGACTCATCGGCAGCTTGGCCAGTTTGCTGTGCTCCACGGCAATCTGGCGCAGAAAGTCAACTGGCGGCTCGCTGTCGGCGCTGGGCAGGATGACGTACTTCTTGTAGATGCGCAGCGGATTGCTTGCCAGACGCTCGTCCAGGCCTGAGTGGCTGCTGCTGCTGTTGCTGGGACTGCTCGAGCTGGAGGCCGAGGCTGACATTGATGCTGACGGAGATGGTTGCAGGCTGTTGTTGCTGTTGTTGATGTTGTTGTTGCTGCTGCTGCTGTTGTTATTGTTGTTGTTGTTGTTGTTTTGGCTGGAAACGCTGGTCGATGGTGCTGCCAAGACGCAGCATTCGATGTGTTCCACAGACTTCTGTTTGGACAAGCGTCGCTTCTTGAAGCTGAGTACATGTTCATGCTTCTCCTTGCGTTGCTCCTCCAGTTTCAATTGCTTCTGCTGCTGCTGCTGCAGCATACGCATGGGGCACTCAGCACGCAGAGCCTGCTCGTTGAAGCGCAGTCCATCCGCCTGACAGAGCAGCGCCGCCAGCTTGGCCGCATTGCTCCAGTCGTGGGCACAGAGTCGTCCCTCCAGCAGATCGCTGCGTGCCTGCATGTAGAACAGATCCCGCACACTCTCCTGCAGTATGCTGTGCACTGGCACCCAGAACTTTACACGCAGTGCCAGCATCAGGTGGATGCCGTTGCTGCTGCTGCCGCTGTCGGTGTGCAGGCGGTTCCTCAGGTTGTACCATTGACGTGAGCGCGACTCCTTCTGGTTGGGCGTCCACGGCTCCAGGCCGAAGTACTCCATTTCGCAGATGATGCCGAGTGCCTTGCAAACCTGCAATCGAAGGAGTAAATATGGATTAGATTAGGTCTACACTTGGCAGGGGTTGCACTCGAGTGAGCTTTAACGAATAGATGTATCTGTAATATCCAATCGCATCTCATGCTTATCAGCTCGACTTATCAGCTCAGCTTGTCAGCGGGCTGGTCGAGTTTGTCCTGTTCGGTCTGTGCTGTCTGCGGGCTTGTCAAACCAAACCCAACAAGGCTGCCATGACAGCAGGACACGAACGACAACTGCGTCTGGCAGGCGCTGTAAGTGGGTGGCGGGTGGACAACTCAATTGGGTATGTTTTGGCTGTGGGAGGATTGCGAGTAAGGGGTGTGTAAAAGGCCTCGAATTATTTGCTTATGCAACGAGCTTGTCATCATTTCGAATGGAACAAATTCAAAGCGACAACGACTCGAAGGAATGAGTCAACTTGACAATGAGCAACAGTCTCGAAACACCCAGGGAATTTGGAAGAACTAAGGCACCATTTTAATCTTAGTGTAATTACTTATAATACGCTTAATATGATATATGTATGTATATAATATATATGTATATTATATTATATCTATATTATTGAATTTACATTATATTCGAATAAGCTCTATCGCAGTTAACGATTAATCGATGTTAGAAGATAAGTTAAGAAGTTCCGATAGTTGTTCTTATATTTTGGAATCATCGTGTAATTATGTTCTAATTAGAACTAACTATTGTTCTAGGTAATCGTTATCGAAGATCGGAATACATGAATTGCTCGTCAAATTGGACGACACGCATTAAAAGAAAGATTATTTAAAAATGAAATAAAACTATTGAACAATTGAAAACAAATAAGAATATCGTGCAACAATGTATATGACATATGTTGTGTATAAATGTATGTGTTAAGCTTATTTGTTGAGGTGGAGATGTTCGGCAATGTTGTACGGAGATGTATTATACTCCTTGCTCATTTAGCAACTTCCCAACCGATATACCCACTTGCAGGGCCACTGTGGCATTTGCAGGGCAGCAACAAATCAGGAACGACAACAACAAACACAAGCAACAACAGTCGACAACTGAAAACGACAAACGACAACATAACCAACTGCAAATCAGCATAGTCGAGTCGATACGATGGGAATGGAGATGGGGATGCTTTGTAACAGGCAATTCAAGCTGGCATGCCACGCAGTCTGCAGTAAGACCACCCCCAGGGCACTCCCACACACACACGGAGACACACACAGTCACAGACAGACACCCTTCTGCCGCACCAGTTGCATCGTTTGCTCAGGTCAACACGAAGAGGAATGAAATGAAATGAAATTTGCAGAGCGCACACAAATTTCAAATACCAACAAGCAACAAAATTTTTTGTCGTTGCGTCAACACACACGCGATGTGCACACACCATCCCCCACCCCCTCACTCCACCCTCCCCTTGAAGGACTCTTTGCCTATTGACGCTAGTCAGAGTTACGCAGCCGTTGTCATAGTCCCTGCCCTGCCTCCTCCTCCTCTTTGCAGCAGCACTTTGCATAATGAGGCAAGTTGGGGGCCAAGGCATGCGCCAGGTAGCACAGGTAGCCAAGGCAACAAGTTGCTCCCAAGGAGTCACGCGTCAGCGCCACGCACATTTTCACTTTCCAATTAGGCAGCCGCAGAATTTGAGATGAGCGTGTGTGGGCGTGGCTACTGGAATTAGCCCAGCAGGCACAAGTGGCGCTAAAAGCATCCTGTGTGGCAGGAGGTTGTGGAAACAACAAAAGAGAAGCCGATTTTTATATATAAACGCGCATAAAAATTAAATTAATTAAAGTACTGAGAACGTCTTATTACATTGTATTAATGTAAACAATTAACACGAGCGTCTTAAACCGTTTTATACAAAAATGAATATTGTATTTTTAACGTTCTTTTGGCGATTGTTAAATGCGCTTTAGACAATTGAAAATAATGAAAATTTTAGTGAAACATTATATACTATACATGTGGATATGTATTTATATTATGTTATTGTATTTGCAATATATATTTTGTAAACTTAAAATAATACTTTTGATTAAATGCACGCCGGAGAAGTGTTCTGACTCATTTTGGCTACTTAGAGAATACAAAGAGAGATCGTGCTTGTTATCGATATTTATCAGTATTGGTTAGTGTCAGTGCCGCTGTTAAGTTATGTTATTATTTTATAGAATTAATTGGGTGCATTGTAATTAACTTAACAATTGCTTATTTAATTTTCTTTCATTTCATATTTCTATCTACCTTCCTTAGTTTCCATGAGTCTTCATCACATACACACATACGTATACGTTATGGTTGTTGCCCGACAACCACAATAGCAACAGGAACCTGAGTGCGACCCCAAAGTGAGCCAGACCCTGAATGTGATGCGAGTCTGTTACTGTGACTGCCTCGCTTCGGAGACGCTTCCGCCACAAACCACTCACCCACGCCGAAGCCGAAGCTGATGCCTACGTCGACTCCAACAGCGGCGATGACAATGACAAAGGAGATGGCGATGACAGAGAGAGAGAGACTTCAGACACAAGTAGCGCAGCTCAAACGTTGCCAAGTCGAGTTGTTATTGTTCTGGTTTCTTGTTGTTGTTGCATGCTAATCGATCTGCCACAAGTAGATTATGTATAATTAATTCGTTTTGCATGTCAGGCTCAACCACCCCCCGACACCGTCTTCTCTTTCTCCCGCTTTCATGCAGCTACCACAACTGTCAGCGACACTTGGCAGCTTAATTAGTTGAACGTTTGAGTCGCATTCATGAGTGCACTCATAACGAGTCGTTGGCTTAATGACGATGGAACTGTTAATTGGAATTGCTCTTCAAAATACCAAGTGGGTCTGTTGTTCTCTCCAGTGTTGCCAGCATTTTCAAGTAAAGAAAAGGTAATTAAAAAAGAGCTGAATTGTATGGAGTTGCAAAAAAAAGAAGCTCAATGTATAGGAAAAAAGCTAGTCAGAGCAATATTTTTGATTTTGTCCCGCTCTTGGACTTTGAAAAAAGCCTGATTTGATGGGAAAAAGCTGACCTGGCAACACTAGTTCTCTCCCGTGAGAGAGAGCTCACTAGATAAATACGATATTTCAATCGATTTGAAACGTTTTCCAAACTGAGCTGTTGCCAATTGAAATTATTTATACGCACATACATATGTATGTACATATGTATATCGTTTATAAATAGTTTGTGTCTTGCGAAAGATTCCTTTCGAATAAATGTATTTATATATATAAATAAAACATCACTTCAATCTCTGTTAATGTTCATATAAATTTTGCTCACTTTTATAACTTGTATTTGGCAATTCGCATTGTATTTTGAGCGCGAAACGTGGCAACTGGCAACAATGGCGGCAACAACAACAACAAGAGAGAGAATAACATATTATTAACAGCAACAACACTTGCTAAATTCATTCAATACAAAAATGCTGCTCTGCCAGCGTCGCCGTCTCCAACGAAGGTGCAAAGTCCACAGACAGTTTGTGTATTTTGTTCGTTTCGTTTCGCTAAAATTAAATAAAATGCGAATCGCAGCAAAGGCAAATGGGAAACGTAAACTTATTTTTTTCATAAAAGCCGGTGACGATTGTGAAAAAACTATTAAGTGTATTTAATATCTCTCTCTCTCGCTCTGTGTGAGGGAGAAAGAGAGGTAAGGACTGGAATGGGGCCGTGTGAGGGAAAAAACGCCAAGTAAAAGATGATAACAAAGGATGTGTAGCAGCAGCGCTAACCAACACTAAGAATTATCGAAAGGACAATTTGTACGATCTCTCTCTTCTTATTAGCCAACGGAGGCTAAACACTTTTCTTGCGTAGATTAGAATCAGAAAGAATTATATTAAATTTAATAAAATATACATGTATGTATGTGTATACTATACCGCGAATGCGATAGATGCATAACTTAAATGGTATAACGCACGCTGAGTGAGGTGAGTCTGACGTCAGCAGCTGCACTGATTGCAAATTGGACAATGGCCCCGAAGGTGACCCAAATTGAAATAAAAATACTGATCCTGAGAGTGATAACTCTGTATTTATTGCATTTCGTAATATAAAACAGAGAGTATACCCTACCTTACTATAAATAAATGTCGTAAAAGTCCAATCTGTCTGTGCTCTGTAATACCATTTGGTTCGTAAAATCAACAACAGCAGTCTCTGTATCCAAGTTAATAACTTTTTTACATGCAATCAACAGACTCGACCGCATGTTTTAAGAGTTTCAAGAGAGCCAATCTCTTATGAGAGATGGCGCGCGAGAGAGCAAGAGACAAAAGAGTGACGACATTACAACTGTTCAGAAAGGTAAACAAAGCAGAGCAATCAAAAAAACAAGTGCTGCTGGCTGCGGTGGGTAAGCGAAGCCAGAAAGAGCACGGACGAGAGCGAGAGAGAGCAGGCACTTGCGTTGCTCTTTGCTGCTGCTGCTGAGAGAGGGAAAAACACAAACAACATTGTAACTGAGAGTGAGTGAGAGATGGGGGAGCTATGACTAGCACAACATGCTGGTCTCCGCGAGCAGAAAACCCGAGCATTGCATTGGAATTGGACTTTGGACTCTTGCCTCTGAAACGGCGTTTGGACTTTGGACTCGCACTCGCAATGTGAGTGTTCACATTGCTGTTTCTGTTTCTGTGGTTGTTGTTTTGTTGTTGTTGCTTTTACCGATCTTATGTTTGCATGTTTGATGTACACACGCATATACATACGCACACATGCATGCATATACTGTTTTGTTGTTGTTGCTGTGTTGTGTAGTGGATCGCTATAATTGAAAATATTATGAGCAATGCAAACAAATCTGAGACTGTGAGACGAACAAGTGGAGGAAATAACTGTAACTTAAGCGAAGCTCTGCCAGCAAGTGACGTCAGCGAGTCAGCATTGTGCGCCGGTTTTGGACTTTGTACCTCAGTTCGTTGCTGCTCTGTGCAATTGTTTGTGATTGTGTTTCTGTTTAATCTTCGCATCTCTCTCTCTCTCTCTCGTTTGTGATTAATACGAAGTCCAAATACTTATCAGGTTGCCAATAAAGTTTTTTAATTGTTCGTCTTTCAAAATGCATTTTGATAGGCACACGTGCGTCAAGGTGCGACACTTTGTGCACCTTTGCGAGTGCCAAAGAGTTAACAGAGCGCAGTCAGCGACCTCATACATATGCATATGTGTGTATATGCATATGTATGTATGTATACTATGCATGTACATATGTATGTAGTGCGCACATCTTTAGACAGATCTGCTGCTATAAATCGTGCTTGACACGTTGACGGCTTAACAATGCTCAACTCTCTCGATTTATAAGTGAAATAAGTAAATAATACACACAGCTATGTACATAAATAGTATGTACACACATACAGACGCACACTTAATGCATAGCGAGAGAAAGAGAGAGGGACTGCCTTAGATGGTTAGAATTACTGTTGTTGTTGCTGCTGCTGTTGCTAACTGAGCACGCGCTAGTCGAGTGATCGGCAAAGATGATGAAATTGGCGGGGGGTCTACCAGGGTACGCTAATAGAAAGGGGGAGGGGCAGCTGCTGATGTCGCTGCCTGTTGGCAATGAAACTGACGGGGAAAGCGGAGCAAAAGGGCAAGGGAACAAACAGGTTCAATGCATTCAAATTGATTGTGGGCAGGGAACAGGTTCCCCTCGTGTTGCCTCTGCCCCTGCTATCATGCACGAGTTCTGGCCATAAATTGCACTTAAATGTAATATAAAGATGCCGATATTCGCCAATTTGCGATACTTGCAGCACGCGACGTGCTGAGCATGTGAACGATATGCAATGTTCAACTTTTATCGTAGATAGATAACAATTAACAATTAGATAACAATTCGAAATATTATATGTATATTTTTTAAACTTAAAATACTAATTTTTGATTAAAATATGTTCGATTAGAGTGTAGAGTTATCGTGCTTATTGTCTTACAAAATAGGAATATCGATAATTGTCAGTGTTGGTAAGTGGCGCCGCTACAAATCTATGCACGATGCAGGATGTGTACATAAACACATACATATATGTACATGCTTTACTTTAAATACACATGTATGTACATACATATGTTAGTACTTAAGCGTACTGTTGTCAGCGCTGTGTAAAAAAATCCAATTTCACTTTCAATTCGCTTATTTGAGATTAGTTCACATTGCCCCCTTCCCCTTGATTCGCTGCTCTTCCTAAACTTTTGCTAATCTTACTCAGTAACAAGCCCCCTGCCTTCCTTGCCAGTGTGTGTGTTATTGTGTGCGCACGTATGCAAAGAGAACTATGATTGTTGTTGCCTTGTGTGTTTGCCTTACTGCTTCCCCTTCACATTCTGCTTGGGGTCTCTGTTTTGGTCACTGTGCTGAAAATAGCTCATGTTATGTTGTTGTTGGTGCTTGCAGTTTTGTTCTCTTCTTTTATTTGAGTGTGTTTTATTAGTGTGCGTGTGTTTTATGCATGTCCCCACATACACACATGTGTAGATGCATATGTATGTACATATGTATATATAAATGTAAGTACGACCGACTGACCGTTGGACTTTGCACATCGCACATAAATTTCATTGCAAAATGAGACTGCAGAGCAGCGCAGCAACAGCAACAACAACGAAACAAAGTGCATGTAAACTAGAAAACCGAAAAGACAACAACAATACGAAATGCAAGAAACGCACAAGAAAAAAAGAAAAGCAATTGATGCAAAGAAAAGCCTCCTCTCCTCCCCCCACCCCTCCGCAATTTATGGCATAATTGAAAATCTGTTCGCGTTCGCGGCGACATTGATGGATTTGACGAATGGATGCATGAGGGAGATGGCAAGGTGGATGAGTGCCAGGTGCGCCAGTCAGTAGTGCGATTTCCTGGCCAGCACTCCCTCCCCCATCCTCCGTTCCCTTCTCCCCAAGGCCTGCGTATATTTGTTAACTTAATTGAGTTTCAGTGAAAGCTCAGTGGATTCGATGGCGACGGCGTGAGGCGGCAGCAGCGCAGTTTTGATTTCATTTTGCTTGTATTCGGCACGGCGACAACTTCTCCCTCAGTTTATGGGAGCAGGCTGCTATAAAGTGTCGTCATCTCCTTTTTTGGACCAAAAGTAACCGTTACGTTGCCGCAGATGACGTTAGCTTGTTGTAGTTGTTGCCTCTGCCGCTTCTGCTGCTGTCTCCGTCTGCCCCCAATTCACAGCATGATCCGCTTCACCTTCTCGACCCCCGACACCAGCACGACAAGCTGCTGTGCTGCACATTTTTTTAAACAGGTCTAATGAAAATGTAAAGCTCGCCGCGGCCCGCGACTACGTGACTTTTAGCAGAGCAGCGAAGGCGACTGCGACTGCGACTGAGGCGGCGACTGCGAATGCAAACACGGAGGCTGCTTGAACAATTGAGTGAATAATGTCGGCATGGAAATGCCAAAACAACAGCAGCAAAAGCAGAAGTAGAGGCAGAGGCAGCAGGCGACAAACACGCAGAATTTCTGCCCGTTGCATGCCCCATAATTTTTGTATGCGTCATTTTCAGTTGCGAAATTGCGGAAAAAGACCGCGAAAGACAAGGACAGGCGCACAGTGGGCCAGAAAGCCGATCTCGAGGAATTAAATTAATAACTTGCGTTGGATGACGTGTCGAACTCACATCTTGCAATATCACTGGTGTGTTATCGATACAATTTATCGATTAAATTTAATTTTAATTAAATTCCGCCAGATCGGTTTCCTGGCCCACCGTGAGACGTTCTAAGTGCGAGAGTGCCTGGTGTGCGTGCACGAGTGACCCAGGATCTGTGTGTGTGTGTGTGTGTGTGTGTGTGTGTGTGTTTTTGTGTGTGTGAGTGCAATGTAAACAATTTAACAGCCACGCTTTACGTGCTTGGCAGCAGCAGCAACAACAAACACAGCAGGCTAGGAATGAGCATGAAAACGCATTACATTATTATGCCACATAAGAAGCCATGAGAGAGCGGGAAAAGAGAGTGGGATGGACATGGGTGGCGAGGTCAGAGATGGAGAAGGGGGAATTTTACAAGGGGCCACTCACTAATTAGCATGTCGCATTCTCAATTGGCAGAACGTGACGCGAGATTGGCCAACTTTGGGTCACTTTATGTGAACTTTGTCAGCTGTTGAACTTTCGCTGAACTTTTGCTACAGCAAGAGAAGGGGAAGGGGGATCACCCTTTTTGGGAAAACAATACTTAAATAAATTAAAGCAAAATGTTCACAGCAACTTCTAAATTTGTAATAAAGTTGTAAGTGAAATGAAATAGAATCAAGTTTAAATGGCAAATTAGATTTAGAACAGTTTCAAGTAGACATCTTTGGTGGGGTGGGGGCAAACTTATAAATGAACAATTTACATGCATATGTACTTATGTACGTGTATGTGTGTGAATGTGTATTAATTAAATGCAGAGAATTTCACAGATTTTGAATGCCGAATGTCGTTGAATGAAAGTTGTTTTCTGCATGACTGTCGCAATTCTTTGCTGTCCAAAATCACATCACATTTTGGCCATAATAAATTGCATTTTCGTTTGCCTAAATGAAATGCGCAAAACTCAGAAGGAATAAGAGAAAGAGGGAGAGTTATGTAAAAAGTTTGCCACAAATGGGGCGAACTGTCAAGTGCAGAGATGCCAATTTGAGGGGATTTACATGCAAAATGCCAGCAAACATTCCCAGAAATGATGTGTGTGCCAGCAGGAGAAGGAGGCTGGATGGATATGCCCAGAGTAACTTGCAAATCAGAGGTCATGGTCTTCCAAGAGGCGGCTTCAAGCCAAATGAAAACGAAACGAAAGCTGGCTTCAAACTACATGGCACTCACACACATATACACACTCACATAAAAAGTACACATGCATGAACACACTGCCACTTGTAGTTGTACGTCTAGTAGTTGGAAGTCTGCTCCAAATGGCTGGCAACGTTTTGGTACATTTTCTTGGCATCACCAAGATACCCGGACTCCCGCACAGCGCCCCGCACTTCTGATTCTGTGTTATGCTGCAGTTTGGCAAAGGATGCAAAAACAAGCAAATTGAACAACATGTCAATAGAGCCGCAGTCCAGCCTAGTTGACTGCCAGATACCCTCAACAACATTGACCTACAGAAAAACCACTAACATTGTCTGTAACTGATTTATTTAGCATCTTATTTGCGTCTCCCTTTGAGTTACTCAACACTTATTGCTACACTTGATCTATGATTAATCGAAAAATAGGCCGATAACTATTGAGTCGATAAATTGATCAAAGATGGACGCCAAGGTGCACAGCACGTGAAATGAATAAAATAATAGATTGAAATTTAAATATAAAATGAATTTAAATATTAAATAAATAAAAAAGGGTATACTGAATTAAGATTCATGTAAAATTTATGTAGACTCCCACAACGCGAAGGACTCTCTGCTTACCATGTGAGGTGAATTGAGGTGAGTAATTCAAGCGGCTAAGCGACTTAGCTGATGGGGAACACTTCCAAGTTATTGTTGTTGTTCTTGTTGCACTCTAAAAGTGACTGCAAATGCAAATCGCTTCGACGCGGCACTAAGCTGCTCCTACTACTATATAGAAGCGATTCCAATTTTCCTTCTAATTTGGCAAACACTTTTTGCCAAGGCGAACCGACAAAGAAAATGGCAAATGCAGAGTGCGATAACACGCGGGGATGCCCATAACGGAAAGTGGTTTTTGGCGTGCTGAGTCACCCACAACACGGCACTAAATGTGACTATAGAATGTATGTAGTTTTATAGCCGTATCTATTAGATTGTAGCACACAGCTGCTGCTGATGATTTATCCTGCTTCCACTGGCATTGCTGCAGCAGGCTCCACTTGGCCATGGCCAACTCGGTCGCTTGTTTACACATAAATTCGAAGGCAAGTGCGGCCAGCAAGACAATTTTTTGGCTCTGCACCAGGACTATACTCCAATTAAGTTATCAAACAGTCTCACACCCACATAACACACACACACACACAGGCACGTATTGGTAGCTGTATAGGTAAATTCGGTATCTGCTGAATTTTTGCCGCCTGTTGCCAGGTGCCGCTGCGTCTGCCCCATATTGATTTTCTGCCGTTTTTTAGCCTGCACCAGCGCCTCCTAATACGACCATCGCACACACACACACAACAGTAACCGCAAGCAATTCATGTTTGCACCTGATCATTCTGAATTTGATATGCAAACAGTGGCAGGCAGTAATAACACATGGTTAAGTTCAAATCCAAACTGCACCGCCTCCAACTGGATGCCTCCAACCAAGCAACCAAGCAACTTGGCCTGGCTTTCGTGCCCGACTCTCATTATTCCAGTTGTAATTGTGCTCGACCTTGTTCCCATTGGATCGCCTGCTTGCCTGCCTCCTTGTCGTTCGTCGTATCGGAAATCGCGCGTGTCACGCCGCCAGCGCCTCCGACTCTCAGAATGCTGCAGGCCATTCAAATGACTTGGTCATTGCAGTTAATGATGCCTGAGCAACAAAGTCAACACGGCCCCGACCCATTGCGACGGGTGGGTCTGATGGACATTTAAGGACAGCAGTCCCTCGACCAGCGACCCCTCCTTTCCCTCCTCACCACGCCCTGTCGTTGCTGCCCACCTCGCATATGCCAAATGGCAATTTTCACTTCGTTAAAAATGTGGAAATTTGCCATTCAGCAGCGATTGCGGAAAATACTCGACTACCATTTAGTGTAGTGTAAAGAACTGAGTACACTACAACTGTGGGGGGGTAATACAACAGCAACTACAACTGCTGTGTACAGGAATATGTATATGCATATACTATATACATATGGATACATATGGATTCAGCCATTGCTCAATCGGATTACTGCACACTGAGAATTTGCACTCAATAAGAAAATCACTTAATCGATTCCGTTTGACGAGTAAGTCCTGTTTATAGAACTAAATATAACTCAATTGTATTATATCTTTTTTATTGTATTTATATTAAATTCGAATAAGTCTTATCGCAGTTAGCGATTAATCGATGTTCCGAAGTTCCGATAGCTGTTCTTATATTTTGGAATCATCGTGTAATTAGAACAATAGAACAATAGTTAAGGTAATCGTTATCGGAAATCGGAATACATTAATAGAAGCGCTTGTGAAATTGGACGACACGAAAAGAAGAGGAATTTAAAAATAAAATAAATTTAAAGAAAGATAATTTAAAATGGAAATAAAGCTATTGAACAATTTAAACAAATAAGAATTTCGTGCAACACGATTAACCTGTTATGCCATTGTACTTTCAACTGAAAGCGAAGGGAAAACCCGCAGTGGGTATATAACCATATACAAGTATTACTATATACATATGTATGTATCTTGAACTTAAACGGACAAACTAAGTCCGTTAAGAATTAACACTAATCATGTAGACCAACCAATGAGTTTTTCTGTTTTATTACTACATTAGAGGCAAAATGAAAAATGCATGTTTTATTATTCCGATATAGTCAACAAAGTTCGGTAATTAATTAATTAATTGGAATTAACCAATTGTTATCCAATTATACCTTTAACTAATTTTTTTCTAAACGAAACCTTTTCTTGTAAGCCTCTAATGACAGAAGAAATCGTAGAGTGAGAGTGCTTTTGAAATTCACTATATTCAATATGTATATGTATTGTGTTTTCTTCAGGAACTCGCCGCTTCCATTCAATCTATGGGCGAGTTCCAAAGTCCTACGGCTTGTACTTTACCATATTGGGTTTAGTTAATGTATGCACATAAAGTGTTTGGCTTGAAACCACTTTCAAATTACATACTTAATATATTTTCCAGTTCTATTAGAAACAATTTGCGTGGCGAAATGGCCAATCTCGCTGAGCGGAGGCGTTTAATTAAAATTACAAATTTAATTAATTTTGTATGAGCAGCATAAAAGGCTGCGGCAGCTAATCCCCTTAAGGAGGCTCAATTAACTGTGAGGATTTGCGGGTACAAAGCGGGGAGGAGTGGGTGGCGTTGGCACGCTAGGCACAGTGGCCAATGCTTGCCAAAGCTTCAGAAAACAATGCAAATCTCTCTGAGCGGGCACTTTGGAGATTACGCAAAACGTTGAAGATTATCTCACTTGCTTAAGCAGCTCCTCCTCTGTTTGTTTGTCTCTGTTTAAGGAAGGCTGTTCGACAAGTTCAAGATCTCGACACATGTTCAGTTTGGAGTATTTCCCCATCTTGCTTACATCACAACCCGTTGACATTGGGATTACTTGAACGCACTAAATTGGGGGCTCAGATGTCGCGGTTTATCCAGACTAATGTGGGGATTTCCCTATATAGAACTCGCACCTCTGCTAACCATTTGAAGATCACTATAACATTATTTTGTTATTACACAAACATACATACGTACAATATGGCTGTGTGTGTTAGTTCTGGCCTCAATGGATTCGAGCCGAAATTGCATTCTTATCGTGGGGGCATCAGAATTTCCGTTTGCCTTGTTTGCTTTTGCTTTACCGAGCACAATGTGCACTACACACACACACATACACACACACAGATATATATGTACATATGTAATGCAATGTATGTGTAAGTCGTATGCATTTTTGCGCATACATTCTATAAGGAAAAGCTGAAAAACCACATGAAAAACAATAAAACCCACAGCAGAGCCATTGCGATATAAAGCGAAACAAAAGCGCTGCCATTAGAGACACATCAAAATGGCACTCACAGCAAGCAGGAGGGGAGGGGGAGGGGAAAGGGGAAGCTGAAAGTGTGAGGAGCAGGATACTAGCAGGGCTTGGAAGGTAAGGGTTACGCTACAGTTGAGGCAGAGACAGGAGTAGGAACTAAGCCATGGGCTGAGGCAGGGACTGAGGCAGGGGCAGGGACTAAAGCAGAGAGGCAGGGACTGTGGCAGGGGTACAGGTGGCTCTGTTGCTTTTATGGAATTCGACAAAACGACAAGAACAAATACAAGCAGACTCATTGAATGCACTGCCATCATTTTTGTGGTTATCGTTTTGTGGTTTTTAGCTTCATTTTCACGCAATTTATTGTTTGCGAGCCGAGGCTCTGAGGCAGCCAACACCCTCCCCCCCAGAGAAAGCAACACCCTCCTCCGTTAGGCAGTGCACCCACTGTGCAGGCAGGGAACCACAAACCGCCGCCGCCGCACCACAAACTATTCCCTCGTAGAAATTCTATGGTCGCTTTCGTGGCCTGCTCTAAAACATTTTTTTAAAGCCGACGCCTTTTTATATTGTTTATTATTGTTCTAAGCGATGTTTGCCTAGAGAAAGCGAGAGAGAGAGAGTGGAAGATGGAGGGGTTGCAGGGGAGCCGCATTTCCGTTGCAGCTTTGTAGTTGTTGTTGTTGTTGTTGTTGCTGGTGTTGTGCCACGTCAGGTTTCTATGGTTTTAGCGTTTCCTCTTTTTGCCAGCTGCAGCGACAGCAAAAGCAGTTCAAGGATAATACGGAATGCGCCAGCCAGGAACAATGGCTACGGATATGAGTGCGAACAACGAACAACGAACAACGAACAACGAACAACGAATAGAAGAGCACAGATACCCCCCACCTAGTACAAATGGTATTATCATTTGCCCAGCGTCCTCTTCCCCCTTGTCCAAGCCTGGGATCCTTCAATTGGTGCTGTCGCTTTTTCGCCAGGCTCTGGGCATCATCATAAAAGTATTACGACCAAGTGGCAGCTGCCAGTCTGCCAGTCTATCCATTCACAGGCAATGCTGCACAGTGGTGCACAGTGGTGCAAACTTTGATGAAATCTTGGCGAATTTCAAGGTGGTTTTCCTTCTTTCTTTGTTTCTTATGGCAGCATGAATGAAGCAGGCAAATAACCAAGATTTCAATAGACAATAGACCTTGCACCACTGTCCACTGTGCACTGTGCACACTGTCTGTGTGTGTGTGTGTGTGTGTGGCATTGCTGAGCACAGTGAGCGGTAATTGCATTAAGCGTCGGCTTAAAAGCCTCCCAGACCTCAGACAAAACCTAGAGCCAGCCCACAGCCCACACTCGGGCAGCTGTCTTGACTATGGCATCGAGCTGCCCAGCCAGACAACTGTACCCTCCTCTCTCCACTCTCCTCCCTTCTCTCTCCTTGTGCTATTTCGGGCGCATTGTCGTCATTGTTGCTGGATTAGCGGGGCTGTTTAAGATCGCATTGTCGTCTGCGCCTTTGCCTCACACAGTCATGGCTAATTAGGCATTGGATGGCTGCCTGCCCCCCGCTTGGCTGGCCCTGCCCCCCCCACCCCCACCCTGGCCCTTCTCCTCCCACACATTATACAGTTGTTTGGCTTTAACAATTTAATCGATACACGAGCTGCGCTTAAAGAACTTGACTAAGCACGGCTTGCACACGCGCACGTGATGTGTAGCACTGACTTTAAACCTTAGCCAGCTGACCCACCTGAACCACCTGAACCACCTGAACCACCTGACCCACTCAGCCCAGACGGCTAGCAACGCACGCGAATTTCCTTAATTTCCATTTGATTCGACTGTGGCGCCTTGCTTGCCTGTGGCCATTTGCCCAGATAGGTTCTGCGCCGGCAGTAAACATAAATTTCATTGCTTTGGCCAAGGACACGCACTAAGTCCAACGACAAGGGGGCACTTGGGTGTGGCAGGAGTGGCGTGCAGCGGGTCAGGCGACGAGCACGCTCTCCTTCCCTCCTTCCCTCCTTCCCTCCCTCTCTGCCTCTCTTCCGCTCTCAACAATGCAGTTGATAGATGACTCTGCTGCAGTGAAAGCGACAGCTCTGAGGGAAGCAGCAGCAAAAGGAGACAGCAGCAAGAGGCAGGTTTGCCAATGCAGCTTGCAGCGTGTTGCATTTCGGCAGTTGTTGCAATTAATTCCGAAATTGGCCAGCGTCAATTAGAAAGACGCAGGATGCTGCAAGCCTGCCTGCCCGACTTCCCGACCGCCCGGGGGCAGATTTAATTGTTTGGAAAATTGATTTCAACAGAGACAGAGACATGGTGTACGGCAGAGGGGGGGGAGCAGCAAGCAGCAGCAGCAACATGAGGCCATTTAATTATTGAAGCAACATATTCGGCAATATTCGAATTATTTGCATAGCAAGTGCATAAATAACCATGTAAATACAAGTGCGCACAACTCTATCGAGAATATCAGCATATATTGCCATATATTATATACATATACACACATACATATATGCATATGCATTCACATATATTTCATTATGCAGCGGGAAATGGAAAAATGTGGTGCCACATGCAAATTTTGTGTTGTTGTTGTTGCTTCGCTCTGATTGCCGCAATCAATGCAAAAACAAAATTCACTTGCGCCGATTCTCCCCTGACTGTAGAGCTGTAGCTGAAGCTGGGCTGTGTCGTGGGTCGCACCCGTTAACTGGATTTGTGAAATTCCGAATCTCTCAATTTTTGCATTTTTTATACATTTCTGGATTTTTGTGCAGCATTTTCATTCACAGACAGACAGCAGATTTGTTTGGAATTTACTTAATTCCCTTTTTTATTACTCTGCAGTGAGTAAACTTTGCTGAAGTGTTCGAACCAATAAAATATATAGTATATATGTTCTTGTTCAGCCTCAGCTGTCTGTCGATTGTTTGCTATCTTCAATATGATTTGTTTTTTATTATATTTATTATATTATTATATATATTATATTATTATATTTATTATATTATTATATATATTATATATTATATATATATATATATATATATATATATATATACATAGAAAAAGCTGTAAAAATATAATCGAACTGTTCTAGCACGTAGAAACAATCGGTCGAAGTTCGAATTTTACTTAAACTCTGTACTGCTTTTCATTGAACTTGCTTTTATAGTAAGTTATATGTATATGTACTTATGTACTGTTTCAATCTTATCAAGATTGGATAACTATATATACCCTACAACATCAGTTGTTAAAGAAGAAATACTAGACAAGTTTAGAGCTCTTTAAGTCTTGCATGCATATAGGTTTATTATAGACAGTATTGAAGACACTAGAAAAACACCTTCCTAAAATAAAAGAGATAAGGTTTATTAGTTCATGAGAAATCTTAGAATTTATAAGAAATACTGGACTTTGAATGGAGCTCTAAACTCAGCGGTGTCGCACTCCTATAGGTCGCACTACAGATCTCCTTATCTTATAGTTCGCAGTACAGATTCCCATATACTATAGGACGCAGTAAAGATCTCCTTATCCTATAAGTCGTATTACATATTCCCTTATCATAGGATAAGGTCGCAGTACATTTCTCCTTATCTTATAGGTCGCATTAGATTTCCTTTTCCCATAGATCGCAGTACAAATCCCCCATCAAATAATAATAATTATGTTCTCTTCTAATTGTTATACTAGCATCGGCAAAGCCTCAGTTATAAGTGAGGGTATAAAATCTTCGACATGTTAAAGATGAAATTTCACTCTTGTTTTGTTGCTACCTCTCATCGTCGTCGTCGTCGGAGGAGGAGGAGGAGCTGGCATCCACAGTGGAGCAGAGGCAGAGGCAGCCCGCATGCTAATTAAATTGCAAAGTACAAACAACAATTGGTAGCAACAACAACAACAACAACAACAGATTGTCAGCATATTAATTTAAGCATAACAAATTTTATGGCTGCTAAAACTTCAAGTGCAAATTGCTAAACAAAAGTGTGTGTTTTTTCTGCTATTTTTCTGTTCACTATTGCGCAGTTCAAAGTGAAGTATAAAATATGAAATAAATACCAAACAATACAAAGTAAATACAAGCTCACACTGTGCACGCTCATTCAACATGTATGGATAAATTGCGTGTGTGTGCGTGTGTGTGTGTGTGTGTGTACACACACATGGGAGCAGTCATCAGCGCGTGTTTAAAATTTATGGCGAAACTTGTCGGAACTTATTCTTGTATTTTGTTTTGTTTTGCTTTTGGTTTTTTTTGTAGGGCAGCAAGAATCCAGAAAATACAACGAATATGAAGAATTAATATCACAATAGACCTTGCAGCTCTGCTTGATATATAATATGAAGCGACCATGAAGAGGGAGTCTAAACGAAGAATTGCACATAGGGAACTTTGTTTTCCTGTCTGTATTTTTAGTAATACCCCCAACATACACATGGGGTAACCAACTGAGCTCGACACGGCTCTGATAAGGTCGTACTGTATCTGTGTCTCTGTGCCTCGAGAGTTGTTCGGCAATTACATTCGAGTGTGTGCAAATAGAATATTATAAATACTCATGATGTTTGCGTAAATTGTTAATAACTGTTGACAGCGCAGCGCAACGACTTCCAAGGCGAAATGTCAACAGCTGAAGATGAGCAGCAGGGGAAATGTGACTACAGATACACGGCTATAGACACAGATACAGATACAGATAGAATTGCACATGTGAAACGAGACTTGACAAACTGAAGAAAAAAGCGAAGCTTAATATGTGTGTAGGTAAATCTCGTTTGGCGTTTTTTTTCGCGTTTTAAATTTTGTCGTGTCTGGGGCTTGGCACAATAACAACAACAACAATAACAGCAATAAAAGCAACAACAATAACACCTACCTAACGAACAAAAAATAATAAAATGAAATAACAACAGCAGTAGCAGAAGGCAGGCAGACAGAAATGTGATAAAAAGAGCGAGAGCGACAAACTGAAAACAAGCCAGAACAACTAAATAGTCTCGGTATATGGAAGATATAATACTCTCACGTCTAGATAAAATATTTACTAGTTTAGTAATTGATTAGGCTGTCACGTAAAGAAACATACAGATTACAGTCAAACAACAAGGCAAATAAATGATAAAGAAGCAGGCCAAGATAAGTTTTAGAATCAATAATGAAATGATCTTGAAGTTGTTATTAATATTTGTAGTTATACTCTTGCTTGTTTTTATTTATTTATTGTATGGCAATTCGTGGCGACCCTTGCTTAGAAAGGGCATAGCAATGTATTTTGTATAAACTGCAGAAAATATTGAAACACAAATTGAGTTGCTAAACAAAGTTTTTTTTTTGATTTTGCTGTAATGAGAATTCAAAAACTTTTGTAGGCATTTTTAGCGCCAAGGCCAATGGCGAGCTGGAGGTGTGTGTGTGTGTGTGTGTGTGGCAAACAAATTGAAAATTTATTTATGAATATTCTTAACAATTTCAACATCTGTTGAGTGGCAAACGATATCAAACGATAGCAGAAGTCTTCGAACGGTTAACCGATTTGCAGCTGACGAATTGCGTATTGGGGAATTAAAACAACGAAATTATATACGATTATTTATCATTTACGCCTTGATTGCGCTGATATCTTTAGCCCGCTGTCTTCGTATCTGCCTCTCTCTACTTGTCTCCCTGCCTCGTTCTCTCCTCAACTCGTTTCGTTTCGTTTCGTTTGGTTTGCCTCGATTCTTTTCTGTTTTGCACCCTCTTTTGTTGTTGACATTTGTCGGACTCGAGCGCCAAGAATAATATTCAGGTTTGCTTATCACAAAGTCGGCTGGCTGAGTGCGATAAAAACAAAGGCGAGAAATGTTGAATGCTGATGATGTTGATGATGTTGAACTTGTTTGCCGCTGGCTATGCTAATGATTGCGATTTCTTTATTTTTAATCGTGCACAGATACACCCACAATCAGGCAGAGATACACCACCGCCACTCAAATGCTGATTCATTTCGGATCTAACAGATACTTTGCCCTCTCTTTGCTCTCTACACTCTCTCCGTCTCTCTTTGCTTTGGCTGGCATGTGCCCTGCGCTAGCTAAATTGTATCTGCAGGCGAAGGACGCTTCCTTTGTAGCAGGCAACAAATTGGCTGCCGTTGCACTTGACCCGCTTGCCGGCTCACTTGAGATGCCTCACCAGAGCTGCTTGCCCCATTCCCCCCATACCGCGCACCTCTTTAGAATTGTTGCTGACACGCACTCGAACTGCCTTGCTCCTCCTCGTCTAATCCCGCACTTCAAAGTGTGTCTGAAGCCCACACCATATGGCGAAAGCTGCCTTGCCTGATCCTTAACTGACAGCACTGCGCGCAAATATAATTACACACAATAAATGTTGTTGAACATGTTGTAGGCGGATTAAAGCGCAGTTTGCACTTGTCTCTTGTCACTTTCTCTTCTCTTTTCTATCTGCTGGGTTAACACTTGGTTGGTTCCTGCACCGGCCCAGCGAAGCAATCTGATAAGGATTTCAGTCAATAGCATGACAGGCGACGGCATTGTATGCATTGACGTCAACTGCACAGTGGCACTGTGGCTACGATTTATATCTGCATACAGGTGGTACTATATTTATGGAAATATATCTAACTGTAATCTTATAAATCGAGGGACACGTTCCGAATTCACAATGCTGGTGGGAAATCTGCGGGGTATGCTGGACAAATAGAATATCTAATGCAGAGCTGTCTCGTGTTACGGATGAGCCCCCCTATACACCTTTAAATTAGGAGAAGAAAATTGACATGGATGGACACGCTCTCTAAGAAAGAGTCCAAGTAGCAACGTCAGGATGTCGCTGGAGTGGAACTCCCAAGGAATCAGACGAGACGAGGCAACCTGGAGAACTTCCATCCTTTAGGAATTGACTTAAAAATTACATGTCTTGGGACACTTGAGACACAGACAGCACAAAACAGGGTTGAATGGATGGTTCTAGTAGAGGCCCTAAGTTCCCAAGTAGAATAAACAAAGATAAGAAATTCTATCAATTGTTATTCCGTCGGAATGTGTCTGAAATAGATATAATAATTTACAAGATGATCCTGAAACAAATAGCATAGCATGGTGAAATTATACCAGGTGGACTCCTCGATATAAGCTCTTCCTTAATATATGTTCGGATATGTATAGTTAGGTATACCCTTTGACTTAAAAGTCAAGTCTATCAAGTGTGCACGAACAATAAGAGAATCACTAACACACTTCGGTTGCCGACGAGACAATACAAACTTTCTAGTCCAATGTTCTAAGAACAATAGTAGGCGCAACCTTCTATGAACCAAATTCTGTGCTTCATCGTTATCTGAAAGTTCCTACAGTTTAGGGAACTATCTCTAAATTCAGCCAAAAAGATATATATCGTCTGGAGCATCACGTGAATGTACTTGTTGTAAAAGATTCCACTCACATGAACTACTAACCCGTTTTACTTAAGCAGTGTATTGCATTATTGTAACCTAACTCCATTTTAAAGCCCTTAGAATGTCGTTATTGTTCTCTTTTGGACAGATTCTTGATCGATACAAAGGAAGAACATTAGGGAAATATATGTATATATGCCATATATCTTGTATATATGTATGTATGCTATATATCGACATATATCTTCTATATGAAGTCATTTACCAACATATATTGTAATATCTCTTCTATATATCTTCCATTAATCGTTAAATTTCTTCTATAAATCGTCTTATTTTGCATATATTGTCTTATTTTTTCTATTTATACTCTATACATCGTTTTATATAGTCGTTTGTCTTCTTAATATCGTCATGAATCTTCATTATATCGTCATATATCTGCTATTCTATTTAATTGATTAGATGTTTAGCCTTTCATCATATATGTTCCTAGTATATTAAGCTGATGTCCTTTGCTCAACAAACGAAATCCCTTAGGGTTTCCACAAGTTTATCTATCGTTAGGTTGCTTGGGTATTTCATCAGGTCCATTAATCGCAGTATTTCGAGTGACACACACACAAATGCGCAACGTCATACAGCGTATCTGTGTGTGCTTGTGTGTGCATGTGTGTGTTTGGACTTTGAACCAGTTCAATTGCAGTTGCAGTTCGCGGAAAACAAGCAGCCACTCGAAACCGCCAACTTTAATTGGCCAACAACGTATAGTACAGTGAGGGTTCGTTGTAAATTCATTGAGTCAGCATGAATTTCTGTTTTCTGCTCAACCACTGTGCGCACTTGGGGCAATCCTCACTGTGCTCACACAAGTGATTACCAAACTCATTAGAGCAAGCGAATTCTCAACGACTCGCCAAAACTGTTGCATGTGCCCCACAGTGCATCGTTCCTTTACCCCCCTCCCCCCAACAACCACCCTTCAACACGCCCACACAGGCTGTTTACTGCCTCCTTGCATGAACTGGAAACCGTTTGCCATTACAGCACGGAACGGAACTCTTGCCTCTCCGTTTGACTTCTGAATGCATTTGGATTTCGTACACATTCGTAATTTGCCTTTGACATGCAAGCTGCAACAAAAGCGTCGCCCGCTGACGTCACACAACTTTAGCCGCGCTCTCTCGAGAACTTCTATATGTATTTGAAATGTAGGAATTACTGCAAGTGAATTCAGATTCCAGTCGGGTTCAATAGCCACAACGATAAGCGCAGCATTATGCAATCCCCAAGCCACCATTCCCCTTGCCCTCACCCCCGACTTGGAGGCTTATCGCTCTGTGGACAGTTCAAGTGCGGTAGCTGCAATAAGCTGCGCTTGTGGCCGGGCTAAATTCGATAACAATTAGACTCATTGCCAAACAAGGCAATCCTCTCTCTGGGTGTATAACACGTGCTTTCTATCAGATCCAGTATATTATATTGTATTCATACTGCGAATACTATGCATACTACATTGAATGCTCACGCTTAAGTAGCATTTAGTATTCAAAATATTCCAATGCACTTTTTGAGGTTGCACTGTAACTAATCTATAGTGTTCCCTTGCACTTTGTTCAGTATTGTTTGTATCTTGAAATGTCTCGATAAGATTGTATGACGAATGCTCTAGTTTTGTCCTCAAGCTCTTTTTTTCTCTTGATATACCCTTCCGGATTATATATATATTAACTGTGGCTTGAGGTTTACCATATACTGAAGATGTCGTCTGCTACTCGCCGAAGTAGCCTAATTATATAATTATATATTCTAGATTGATAGACTCGACTGCACTGACATTGTCCCTCTGTTGATTTACCGTACATTTATAAAGATATCTATCATTAGCAAATTCATTACATCTGCTGGGGTCTGCTATATGTTGTTAGTAATTGTATTAAAATTATAGTTGCCATAGGGACATCAAGTAAAATAAAGTTTCTTACATGAAACATGTTTGAATATCAACTAAGACAGAGCACTAAAATCGTTCCATATCTTTCAGCAGTCGAGCACAAAGATCTACAAATCAGTTAAGCATATCTTTAAACATCAGTAAAGACTTGAGCCTTTAACTTCCAGGGTATAGAACCTTCGACATGCTCAAGGTAAACATTCCTTCGTGTTGTTTTCAAGGCGTGCAAAGGCAGTCAAAGTGCAACTGCAATTGCACTTCGATTTTATTACGCCTTAATTGACAAATGTTATTTATGGAAGCGCACACAAAATCACCTCTACCTCTACCCTCTACGCACTCCTCTCCAGCTTACTCCTACTTCTCTGAAGCGATGAGTGACAAACACTTGAGAACGGAAGTTAATTGGCTCTCAAGTGCTTGGCAGATATTTTGCTGCAGACAAGTGACTTAAGTGTCTGGGGATTAATTAGAAATCGACTTGCGCAATTCAATTACCTGATTTTCATAACCATGCTACGTAAGCTTTATTGCAGATGAAAGGGGAGGTGGGGGGAGGGGATGGTAGCAGGTGGCAAGGTGACGCCATCGTTGGTCTTCGTCATTAATTTGCGCAGTCCCAGCAGCGTCTTATCTTGGTTACAAGAACTTTGTCATAGTCCCAGCAGATAAGCAGCCACCTCAAAACTGTGACTCTAATGTGAACGAATATATAAATTAAATCAAATTCCAAATCTGATTCCAAAATCCCTTTGATGACGCAGCGCAGCCTGCTCAAGCTAATGCGGCCGATGATTAAATATTAAGTACTTCCATGCGGCAAAATGGTCTATAATAAGTTCGTGACAAATGTCTTATTGTGCGGCATAGATACAGATAGCTTCCCCATCATCAAACGAATCATCATGAATAATTCACTTTAATGAGAATCGATTCAACAATAATACTAAGTAAGAGCTACGACTTCTACTGCTTATCATCCACGCTGATAGTGAAAACACACTGAACTCTGCATCTCAGAGTTCAACAACTTGGATCTGTAACCGATTTCAATGTCAGAGAAAGTGATAAGAGAGAAGCTGAATATTACGACAATTTGAACTACACTAAAGAACGTATATTATAATAAGATTATACGAAATCATTGAGGAAATATTGAAATGTCTTTCTAATTGAGAAATGTGCATTTAAATTTGACCAAAATATGTTTGTAGACACTGCAATAAATTCAGATTTATATGCATTCTACAGATTCGTTATGCATTCTATATATTCTTTATATGTAGTTTGACTATCATAACGCATGCATTGAAAATCCAATTAAGATCTAACGAGTATTCTGTACAAATTGTGTTATCGTCGCCTTGTTACCAACTTTTTTACTAGTTTTAGGTTCTGTCTGCGTGCTGAGATAAGCGATAAGATATGGCAAAGTATCATTAACTCGGTAAATAGTATCAAGTCAAGACACATACAAGTGTACATACATATGTATACCTACTTCTTGATGCTGTTGTTGTTCTCGAGCTTTCAACTTTCGGGCGATAAGAAACTTGGCAACGAAACTTGAACGAACCAGGGAGAGAAAAGGGAATGCGGGTAAGAGGGTTGGCTATAAGAAGCACACATACACACAGTACACACGAATATTTACAGTGCCATTATTAAATACTTATGTGTGTAGGGGGCTAGGTAGGTGTAGGTTGGTTGCTTGGTGTATATACCACATGTTCTATGTACTTGCAGATGTGTGAACCTTTTGATAACTTTGTCTGATTAGATTACATACAAACAGCTACACAAACAACAAAATGAAAGCTATTATTGGGGCCGGGCTGGCCCAGCACAAATAAGGCAAAAGACTTAATTAGGCTAACAAACAAGTCGAATTGCCAAATTGCCGAATTGGTACGTAATCTGAGCCAAAGCCGGAAAGCAGAAGAAGGCAATGTTGCCTGTTGCGAAGCATCGCATCGCATCGCATCGCATCGCCTCGCACCCTCAAGTGGTTTCTGCCGTGTGCGTCTCAAGTGGCTGCGTTCACGTTCCCAAGAACTTGGACATTGAACCATCGCACTCCGTTCAGTTGCCTCTTGATGACTACTACTACTACAACTACAACTACTACTACTACAACTACTACTTCTACTACTATTCTATATGCTATTTATGACCATAAATGACCACTGTGCACTTTGATTGTTAATCTCCTGCACTCTCTAGCGCCTTCTTTTGCGCAGTGCACGCAGCACACCGTCCTCGAACCCCCGAACCCACAACTGATAAGCCAACTCGCTAAAGGCACCGTGGGGCACCGTGGGGGATTCGTAGTACAGCCTTCCAAGGGCAATTGCATGGCATTTAAAGCGAATTAGTGGAAAACAACAACAAGTGAAAACAACAAATAATGAAGCGAGCCCAGTGATAAGAAAGAGTCGCGAAAACAATACGAAGGTTCGAAGCAGTAAAAGTGTAAAAGGCAAAATACAAATGAACAACAAATAATATATAGCTTAAAGATCTGTTAAATGTAATAACAAATATTATGCAACTCGTTGAAGTGACAATTGTTTCTCAGCTGGAATCTGTTGCCTTCTGTTTATAGCCAGTGACAAAAGTTCAGTAATCTATCAGCTTTTAAAACCCCTAAAGAGGGCGACAACCCGAGACGACTCAATGGAACAAACCTTGAGTCACTCTGTCACCTCAGTGAACCTTTGCGGTTAGTATACCCTTCGACCATTAAAAATGGGTTTACTAACTTTGTGCAAATGTATGTAACAGACAGAAGAGGGCGTGGCAGAATCCATAACGTATATATATTCTTGATCAGCATCACTAGATTGAGCCTTGTCTGTTTGAACGTCAAAATCTCAGCTTTTAAAAAAGCTAGAGACATCAAATTTGGCATGTAGGTTTATGTGAACTGTTCACAGAACAAGTTTATTTCAATTATAGGGTGGCACGCCCACCGCACCCGCCAATAGATATTTAAATATTCCAAGTCGTTTTGTAACTGTTGTATAAGAGATACAACTATCTGACTTTAACATATAGTTAGCTGACTATAATATCTATTATTCCTCTAACTTTTAATCCGATTGAACAATAATCACAGAAGTTATTTAAGAAAGTATGAGTGCCAATGTCAATTAACATGGGAGACAGCCGAGCACGAGCGCCATCTGTCGAGAATAATTTGACAGCATGTGCATATGTAGTATATGTGTATGAATTTGACAGATTAAACTACACGGGAACTTAGGTTGAAGGGTATTCCACTGTCTCGTGCCGTTCGACTGTTGCTCTCGTTCATAATTCATAGTTATTTTGTGTTCAGGAAACTAATCATCTATATTCTCAGAAAAACTGAGAGGTCTTCTTTAATAAGTGATTATACAGCTTAACTATATTTAAATCTATTTCAGCTTAAACCCATCTTGGCATTTTCAGATATTGCACGGAATTTAGCACGGCCCAAAGTTATTTCAAATACGTGAAGTAAATCAATTAGCCATGCTAATTATAGGCTGAAACTAACTAAATCGACGAAAACACTCTCGGGCGGGTTCAATGTCTATGTGTTATTTGAGGTTTGCCCCGATCTACAATTCAAATATATACGGAGCCGCTGTCGTTGTTTACGCCGTAAACTCAGTCAACGACTTTGCTTACCTTCTCAAGACATTCTTGTCCGATGGCTTTGGGATCCAATTTGACGGCCTGTTGTGTGCCGTTCGGCAGGTCCACAATGCACCACATGGTATATATACTATGTATATCGGAGACGAAATTGAGATGATTTTCGACCAAGTAAAAGTTACTTGTGTTGTTGTTGTTTTAGTTGTTTACGTTGTTGTCGATTAAAGGCAATAGCATTTGTTTCTTTTGTTTTTAAGCTTCCGCGTTGTTTTCGTAACAGAAACTAATTCCAAGTCCGAAAACGTACAAAACGTCAACTGCGCTGCTCTTGTTGGCGTCGCACTCGCAGTCGCAGTCGCTGCTTGAGCTACAGGTTGCGTTAAACTTTCCTTAGCTCTTGTTCACCTTACGAGAAGGAGATTTAGAGAGGTCCCGAATTAATTTGAAACTGACGCACTAGATTCGTTTCAAATAATTTAAACAATTGTGTACTCTTGATATTTTGTCGACATTTTAGCGGCACCGCACGCCGTCTACTCGTCTTTTCACTTTTATTTATTCTTATTTTGTTTTCAGATATATCTGCAAGTAAATGTATATCTTTGCTTTGTTTGTTTCTGCTATTTTTGTTTAGCACGAATTAGTTGGACGCCGTTCACGATGACGTCGTTTTCGAAGCAGAGCTGATTGTTGATTTCACGTCCGTTCACCGCAGAGTTTTCGATACAATTGAATTCTAGTTGGAGGCAAGCACACAGTGTAAGCGAAGAGTATTCGCGTGCTGCTGCTAACTTAACAGTGTGCCAAGCTGTTAACAAGCTGTTATGCTCAAATGAGCTGCCTGCAGAGCTCACCTCATACTTTTACTCTCTTTGTTTTCTCTCTTTACTTAAGGTGAGTTAACAGCGCGTTACTTCTCTTTTCTTTTGCTGCTTGTTGCTTTCCATACGAAGGAGTTGCAGCTGGTGACGACAGCTGTTCCTGTTGCTGTTGTTCAGTCTTCCTTTTGTTAGCAGATTTCCATTCCTGTGCAGATATACCGATACAACAGAGTTTTTGTTTTTGTCTAAGCTGCAAGTGATTACAGAATGGCGCGCATGTGCAGCGCAGCTGCCCTTGCACGAATTCTGTATAATGAGTTTGGTTCTTTTGAGGATCATTGTCTGTTTCCCACCTGCACTAAGAGTGTAAACCGAAACTTAATGAAGGGAAGAGTTTTTCAGTTGATTAGATAAAAGATTCATTTGTAATCTCTTAGGCCGTCTGCCTATTTGTCTCTTCGTCTGTTACAATTTTTTACGCAATACATGATTATGATGCGTATCAATATTTTAAAATAAGTGGCAACTCTGATCTTAATGATAAACTGCAATATTCGACATCAACATTCCTGTTTGTCGTTTGGTTTCACTCTACGAAGTGGTTTTCAAAAGATATAATTACTTCTCCTTTATACAATTACAATTTCAACTAAAATTGAAAAATTTAAATTTTTTGTCCATTTTTATTGGTCGAAGGGTATAAAAAAATGTCCATGATCTGAGTATGCGACTTATGCCATAACGTCTGGACTTCGTCCTAACCGTCAAAAAACTGAAAAAATTTGAATATCACCCAAAAGATATAGAATCCCGATCCGGGCATACAATGTACATATATGTATATGTGTTAACATGTATTTATGGACATTCTGAATCCAAATCCGAAGTTTAAACTTTTCTAACACGTCTAATTTTCGACCTAACCTAAAACTTTTTTGAAAATTGTACATAGATGCTCAATCATTTTCAATGGACAAAGGGTATAATAATGAAAATCGAAGTTGTTCCCATGTATCCGGAATATATTGCCTTTTTTTGCATATACATAGATCGAAAAGTCTAAAGTCAAAATGATAAAAAGAGTTTTAAATTGATTTAGATTTAAAAGTCAATCTCATATTGTATAATGCAATACTTGATAAAGCAAATAATTTATAGCCTTTTTCTCAATTGGTAATTTATTATCACGAATTAACAATTGAATCTCCAATCTTTTTGGTCTATCAATTACAAAGCTGTCGCAATCTTTAAATTTTTCTAGATTGACACACTTTTGGGTTGTCTATTAGTTCTTATGTTTCTATACTTAAGTCCTTCATTTCCTGACACAAAACTGGCGTCCAAGTGACCAGGGAGAAAGAAGTAACCATGACACGGTTTTGGTGTCTTTCATTTAGCAAGAAGCTTCGTTTGAATTCATATTGAGGGCTTTAAAAATCAATATACATCGGCCTATAACGGCAATACTAAAAAAACCAGCAAAGAACAAGTAAAAATGCTAAACTCAAGTAAAATCCCGCCATTTTTATACCCTTGCAGGGGGTGTATTCATTTTAGCATACACGTAACTCCACGTAACTGTTTTTCAGCTATCTTGATGAAACTTATCTATAACTTGTTCTAAACCCCAAAATATAAAAGGCAACCCTCGTAATATTCAATTCTGCATCATAGCAGGTACTACCTGCTAGTATATTATAGTTGTATAAAACGAATGGAGTAGAAAAGAGCAGCATGGCAAAGGTTGCTTTTCTTTCTGGCTTAATCAAAATCAAAACTAAATATTTTTTGAATATTCTGGAATCCACATGCTCTAGTGCAAAGTCGTATACATTCATTTAGGAATCGCGCTTTCCAGCGCCAATACAAGAGTAGGGCCTGATCTACTGATCATATGTACGTAATTTAAACTTTTTATACCCTTCGACCATTGAAAATGGTCAAAAAAGGGTATACTAACTTTGTGCAAATGTATGTAACAGGCAGACGGAGGCGTCGGAGACCCCATAAAGTATATATATTCTTGCTCAGGATCACAAGCCGAGTCGATTGAGCCATGTCTGTCTGTCTGTCCGTCTGTCTGTATGAACACACAGATCTCAGCTATTGTACTGTGTACTATAAGCTGATCAAGTTTATTTCAAATGTTAGTTGCCACGCCCACCGCCCCGCAAATCAATAATTTAATTTTTGAACTTAATTTGTAAGCGCTGTATAAAAGATACAACTTTCTGACTTTAACATATACTAAGCTCATTAAAATATCTACGTATTCTCGAAATTGCAATCCGAGCGGACAATAAACACAGAAGTTATTTAAGAAAGTATGTGCATAAAACCAAGTGCTTGTATCATCTAACAAGGGAGGCGGGCGAGCGCAACGCGCGAGCGCCATCTGTCGGCAATAACTTAAATGCATGTGCATATGTGTATGTGTACATACATAGCAACGTAGGTCGAAGGGTATCCCACTGTCGCGTGCAGCGCGACTGTGGCTTTTTTATATTTTTTTCATTATTTTTCAGGAATGATCAACTTTTTAAAAAATCTGATGACTACAAGAGGATAAAGTCTTTTATTTGTGGATCCCTTTAAACGCGCGTCTTTTAATTACTTTTTATTTATTGTTTATCACTATTTTATTGTAAATCTTGTTAATTTACGGATAAATATCAAACAACCTCCCCTTAACAGAACCCTGTTACCATTAAGCAGTAATTTATTTATTTCACCTTTTAACTTAAGCTATTACGTCTTCAGCTATACATTTGATTTAAACCCGCTTTCAAGAATAACCGAGGTAAACGATTTGATCGTCGCATTGCTGAAATTGTCAATAAGGCATTTTGAGTACTTGGTTTCATCAAAAGATGGGGTAAAGAATTCAGAGATCCTTATACGACTAAATTACTTAACACTTCTCTTGTTCGTCCAATTTTTGAATATGGTTCTTGTGTTTGCGTTTGGTCGCCGCAATACCAGATTCACCAAGATAGAAATGAGTCTGTTCAAAAGCAATTTGTACTTTTCGCTTTGCCTAGTTTTAACTGGGTACCAGGTGTAGACTTACCACCTTACTCTAGTAGACTCCTTCTTATTAACCTACCTTCTTTTACTAATTGTCGTATTATGTTAGGTGTCACGTTTCTTTTTAAACTAATCAGTACGACATTGATTCCCTATTCTGCTTAACCAAATCAATTTCTGTATTCTTTCTAGAGTAACTGGTAATTTTTTTCCACTTTCCTTGGACTTTTGTCTCAACAATTATAGCTTGCATGATCCCTTCCGAGTTCTCTGTGCTGATTACAATAGACTGTTTAGAGCTTTCAATTCAGAGTCCTCCCTTAATTCGGTCAAACTATCCATTCTTAACTACTTAACACTTAACAACAATTAACAATGACCTACCAATCTGATTGGGTATTACTGGGTTTTCCCCAATCCCTCGGCAACAAGTGTTGGATCGGTTTCTTTTTATTATCCCAGTTTAAATTTTAAATTTTAATTTTTAAATTTAATTTTAATTTAAATAAAATAAAATATTAATAATTTTTTTAATTTATTTACACCATTATAAAAATTATTATTAATGTAATAATTTTAATTCTTAATTTGTATTGTAAATTCCTTTCCCAGTCGACTGCCATTAGTCGACATTAAATAAATAAAAAAATAAAAAAATGACAAGTGCAACTAAGTTCTGGCCAGTTTTTCAGTTTCTCCTCAGATTTTTCAGTTAAAAAACGTTTCAAAGACGTTTGTAACATGCTTTTGTGTCGCAGGGAAGGCGTGGGGCAAAAAGCTTTTCAAAAAGCTTTCCTAATATCGTTGGTTTGAGTCGAAATAAGAAAAAAGCATCACACACTTAATGTGTCTAAATAAATTTGTTGTTATATTTTTAAAATTCCTAAGAATGTTATTTAATTGATTAATTTCATTATACATATAACCAGAAATCTCTTCCTATTTAATCTTTGAATGTTTAAGTATGTGTATACGTACATTTACATATCATATATTATATACGTACACTCATGGTCAATGGAATAGATGTGTACTATGGTGTTCTTCAAAATATCAGTATAAAAAGTTTTAGTCAAAGTTTTGTTCTGAAATAATATTTTTTTTCTCATAAATTTTAATGTAAATTAGCTGAAAATGCACTTATTTATTATAGCCGCTACCCATAGGGGTAGAGGGTATTATAACTTTGTGCCAACAGTCTTAACGCTTTTTTTTTTTTTTGTTGTAATATGTATTGAAAATTAAGCAACTAAAGAAATTTCCTTCCTTATTCACATAAAAATATACTTCAAAGTAGCATAATTTAGTGCAAGGGAAGATTTGGCCGAAGGCTTAGAAAAAAAAGGAGGCTTAGGTAAAAAACCAGCAAATCTACTTCTACATTGGTAGATTGTTCTCAAGACATTATAAATGCTCTTAAAATAAAATTACTCGTAAGAAATTAGGAAATCCATATGCAAAACATTACACAACTTTTCGCGCAAACCGTTGCTCAGCTATCATTTTTTTAAGTGTAATTATAAGTCAATTTTTAGAAGAGATAATGTTACGGATTAGAGGCTCTTTTGTTTGGAAAAACATTAACAGTGAGTGCAGCAGCGACAGGAAATGAGAATTTGATTTATGGTCTATTCTCATTATCAGCAGACGTGGGCGAAATTTCACGACGCAAAAACATTTGCAGACACCGTATCACATTCCCGATTCAAATTGCAGATCTCTAGTGCGAACAATTCGATCACGCACTCACCCACAACTCTTATCATGATTCGTGCAGATGTCGATGGACTCATTCACTTTGCGGGTGGGAATCGGCTGTGAATTATATTTGTGTCTGAAGTAATTTTATGATTTGCCTTACAGAACGAATATCCATTACGCACCTTATTAAAAAAGTGATAATCAATATATAAAAATTTTTTGTATCAAATATTATCTTTTTTTTTAAATTTATTCTATAGAAGTTGGAAATATTATTTAGAATTTGTCTGTAAAATTTAAGTCGAAAAAAATTTCATAATGTCCATTTTAACTTTAAGGTTTGACATTAATGAATGAACTATTAACTTAGAGGGAAACATATAAAAACAATTTAAAATATACATAGATATGGACTTTGGAACTTTTCAGAAAATATGATATTTCGGCTGATGACATTAGTCATCTGCGGTAGACAACAACAACAGACGGCCCTGTACAGCTGTGAACCTGATAAGAAGAGCTGGAGTAAACATTCTACATATAGTCGTATTTATAACCTCAGACGCGCCATTATAACAATACTCTAAAAATAAAGACTGTTTCCGTATGTCAATGTAGCTTGGCAACTAACTGATTAAGCGGAGGCTATCGTGTCTAAAAAGAAATGATATGTTTTAGTTCAAACGCCTGGTTTAAGATTAAGGAGTAGATAACATAAATACTTAGAATATCATTGGGCTTGCTCTCCTGACCCAAGTCAATGCAAAAAATATTGAATAGTTTATTTGGCATCCTAAAAGTTGGAAGAAATACTTAGATATATTCTCCCTAATACTTATATCTGATTATGAGTTAAATGTACATACATTATATATGTATTATATACATCTTATATTGATAAAATTGCAAGACTAACCAAATCCAGTTCTTCAATATCCACTCGGAACACTCGGCCAAGTTCCCAAATTCCTTTACCAATTATAATGAAACATCAATTACCAATTAATTAAAAAAAGGCTAACAATAAAGTTCTTTAATTAAGGGTATTTTACCTTAGACATTCCGAAGAAAACCTACCTTCCTTGTCTTTGTTTAATCAAACATCTGGCGATTAAAACACTCCCCTGAGTTTCAGAAATTTTAAATGGAATAATCTGATACATTTTGCGAACTGGCTTTATGACCAAAACAAATTTATTGACACTTATAAAGTCTACCACGTAAAGTTTCAAAGGTAGTGAAGCCTCAGGTGATACACCTACCGTGAGCCATTTATTCCACTATCACAAGACTTTGGGAGGCCTGCTTCACCACGTAAGCGTAATTTCATGCAAGAGATAAATCAAAAATATAACTATTTCTGTTAATTCAATAATAAAGTTAGTTTTTGCAGGGGAATAGCAGGTAACTCCTGGGACTTTTAAAATTTGAGGTTATATAAAAAAAGTTGAGAATTTACTTGTAACAATAATATATTTATAATAATACGTAATATGTTTACCAAAAATTCCCCCCATCTTTTTAAATCAGAGGTAATAGTGCAAAGTTCAACTTTTATTGAGTAAAAAAAAGATAGAAAGACTGTTTGAATTATCGCAGCTCATCCTACTGATCACGTAAATGCAAGGATGCACTTAGTAACAATCAACACACAAACATACATACATACATTTGCTTTGTAGATCGAAGGTTTTAAATGTATGTGTAGCTAAGACCGCAAACAGTTGTTCGCTCGATGTTTAGAAGAGCCGCAACTCGAATATATTGAAATCAAAGTGTGGAAGCGTGAAGCAAGACAATCAACTTAACAGTTATCAGTGCTTTATTTTAATAGGTAGTAAGTACATTGTGTGTTTGTTTCAGGCAGTGTGAAAAGTGGGTCTTTAAATATAGACATGCTCCAATACAAGCTCAATGTGCTTATATGCGTGTATGTGTGCACATGAATGTGATTCTTCAATCGTATAAGTATATGGTAGCTCGCCTTGTGGATTTGCGTATAGTTCACTTATATAAATTTGCTATAATTCACAGAGAACCCATATACATACATATAAGTGGGCACTTTTGTCCAGGAGAGTGTACGAAGGAGGAAGACATTTAGTGACACTGGGACCCTAGTTGAAGCAATTAAAAAAGCCTGGTCAACAATTTCACTAAATTAAATTAAAAAATTTTATGATTCCTTACCAAACCGTATGTTTGAAATAATTAAAAGCAAGGGTGGCCAAAACCAAATACTAAATAATGTTAAAACAGTGCCCTTTATTTAAACTATACAGTGCCTTGAAATTTTGCTTTATACTAATAAATGTTAACTTTATTTAATAGTTTTAGTGGTCAAACCTATTCAGTTGAGCCAAAAAAAATGAAGATTTTTTGTTATTTTTGAAAAAAAATAAAAACGATATAAAAACAAAACTAAGAGATCAGAAACTTTGCTATATAACAAATGGCAGATTTATTCATGTATAAAAATGTATTTTGCTTAAATCGGATTGCATATAACTGAGATACAACGTTTCAAACCTAAACAAATAGTCAAACCTATTCAGTTGAGCGGCACTGTATAAGTACACTTGAAAGTCCATATATGTACAGTATATATTTTTGGTCATGACTACGTTTAATTTCTAGATATTCAATGTGAAACAGAATTAAATATTTCAAGATGAATACAGAATTAGAGTTAACAACAAGAGAATAAAGTTAATTATCACATAAATCAATTGGATTTCACAATCTACAATATGTCTGTCTGTCAGAATGTACGAACTACCTTATGGGAAACTTGAAAGCAGCCTTTATTTCCCTTTTCAGCTGCTTTAACAGATTTCCGAGCGCGTTCTCCTCGTATTCGGCAAGATCTGGCACTTCCAGGTATTTCTTTATACCATTCCGACCAATCAGCATGGGGGAGGCAAAGAACTTGGCCTCCGTCACATCCGACTCAACGTAGGCGCATTCGATAATGTTTTGCTCGCCATGGAGGGCGTGCAGCAAGGCCCTAACGAAGTGGGCGGCTGCATAAGCCATGGCCAATGTGCTGGTGCCTTCGCTCTTAGGAACGCTCATCTTGGCCATGGCCAATTCATGTTCAGCGTTGTGTATGCGATTGAGCAATGTCTCCCTTTCATACAAGCCGCGATCAAAGACCGGAAAAGAGCGGGAGATGATAGTCAACATTGTGTCAGGTGTGTGGCCTCCAATCACGGGCACGCTGACTTGAATTGGATCGACGTTAATGGTTTGAGCGAAATAAGTCTTAGCTCTCACCACATCCAGTGTGGTTACGCCGAAAAGACGCTTCGGATCGTAAGCATCTTCCTCTTTTAGCACTCTTGCCATAATGGGAACTATCATGTTGAGCGGATCAGTGATGACAGCCAAGAAGGCATTCGGGCAGGCGATGCTCACCGCTCTGGCCACATCTATGGCAATGGGTCCGTTGGCAAAGACCTCGTGAATCGGTTCGATGTTTGGATTGCGAGCCTTTCCAGCACACATCACCACAATGGACGCGGAATCCAATGCCTGCTCCAGCTGGCTCTCTCCCTCGAAAGCTTCCACATTCGTCGACGTACTAATATGAGAGAGATCCTCTGCAACTCCCTTCACCAGAACTTTATCATGCAGTGCCAAGCTAGTGATCTGTGAATTCATCTTCAGCAGCAGCGACAGCGGCTGTCCAACGTTCCCCGCAGCACCAACAATGGTCACCTTAAAGTCATTTGCGGTCCTGGTGGTAAAGGTGTTGCAGGAGCCAGTAAGGCAGGTACCAGGCCTGTTCTGTGCGGGCCAAGAGCGTGCTAAAATATTTAACGGTAATTTAAGCATATCTAAAATTTGACAATAAAAACATATGAATAATTTTGATATACTTCAACAATGAATCGACACACGATCTTCTTGTTTTAAGTGCTTAACTTGCTTTTAATACAAAACTTGCAAAATATTTTGTAAATAAACTTATGTATATTTTTTTAAGAAATTCAAGATGGTGGTTTACCACCCCCTCTGTTTGAATAAGAGGTTCCCAAGTACCAGACTTCAATCTCTTCTAGTTTGCCGATTATAAAAATAGATAAATCCTGAAAGGTAATAAAATTCATCACCAAACAATAGATTTGAAAAACTTATTTTACTTTAACCTCACTTAAAAATTGCAATTTCTTACATTTTTAAATTTTAGTTCATGACAAAAAAATAAGTATTTCCGCTCCAAAACACTCTACATGAAGTAAATATAATAAGTAGATCCGGGCCTCATCTTGTATTAGTGCTGGATACGAAAACGAGATAAACAAATGTATGAATTTACACCTTACCACACATCGGAGACGTTCCTATTGTAAAACTATGCATCGGATAGAGATATATTTATCCACACTTATTCTATAAATATAAAGATTTGATTGCAAATATAAAAATTGCATTTTTTTTCAAATTTCAATAGGAAACTTTTTTGAATCGATTGGAAAATCGGGTAAAACACATTGGTCTGAAAAGTCTGGGGAATCTCCAATATGCGATATCAGTTACAAAAAAACGTGACTCATGTTGATAATCTAAAATACTTGAGGTTGAAATCGAAATTTTATAACATTTTGTTCATTTGTTGGAAAGATTTAGCGTACTTGTGCGTTCCTGAGAAAAATAGAGCAACAGGAATATTGCATTCTTATAAAACATTTCTTTTTATTGGGAAAACTCCTCAACAATCTTTGCTTTTGGTACAGAAATAATTGTTCCTTTGGGAACAACTGTTTGTCGGTGGTTAATTAATTGTTAAAGGGCTTAGAAGCTGAACCTTAGCGGATCGTTTTAAGTGATTAAAAAGTAAAATTGCTATTGTAAGCTAAGTTTGTAGGAATCTCCAAACAAAATTAGTCGGTTTATTTTACACTATATTTCGAGATCTAAAAGCATTGCGCTTGATGTCTGCCGCATTTCTTGATTTTGACCTAAAACAGCAAAATGTTGATGATGGTCAAATTAGACCAATTACGGTTCCAATTGTAGGACCCACCATGACTTGACTTAATTTTTTCTGTTTTCAAACTTGAAAAGGAAGCTCCAAAGAGAGATATTTGAATCAAATAAGGAAATTATCTCGGGGAAAAAAGAGCATTTTAAAGCCTTTACGTTTAATTTTATAATAAATAAATCGCATATTCGAAACTCATTATATTTGGTGCATCGCTTTTCAAAACAACTAAATTAAAGAATAAATTTGAATTTGCTCAAAAAATACATTCTTTTCATTTCCATTCCCCGGACTTTTTAGAACATGTAGTAATTCAAGAAGGCAAATAAATATATTGTACGTATATATTCTTGTGTATTAAGTATGTATTGCTTAATTTTCACAAATATATGTTAAGCATATATATTTTTGATCAGCGTCAGCATGTGAGCCGAACATTTAAAGCTACTTGAAGTCTCCAAGTCTCCTACCGTTCGATTTAGAAGAAACAGATAAAGTTCTCTCGTTTGTGTTTTTCCCCTTTATTGTTACTATGTGGTAACTACCCTGTTGTAATTGAAATTCTAAGGATTCCGTATCTAGCTACATGTCTGCCAATAAATCTCAATTAGCTCCATAGATATCTCTTATTTAATACTGCCATATACGAACAAATGAAAACAAAACATATTATGCAAACAAATTTGCTGAATGACGCACTTTTCTTGGGGGATTTTCTTTTCGAGCGCGAACGACAGTAATTCTACGAATTTCATTTACACTTCTATCGTTCTATCTCGATCATGTTGTTGTTCATCGTTGTTGTTGTTATTGTTACAGTTGCTGTTTTTCCAAGTCGCCACTTACATTGTCGTCTCAATATTTGAATTATTTAAGTAAACAGCGGAAGAGGGTGGACGGGAGAACGGGAAGGTAGGGGTAGTTGGGGGCTCCTTCTTCGGAGCAGTTGCCGGAAATGTGCGAATCAGTGGGGATGACATTGCATCGGGTCTCCTGAGAAGCCAACATTGTAATCAGTGAGCGGCGCCTATGCAACAGCCGTCCGTTATCAACGACAGCGGAGCATGATGCTACGCTAATTACAAACCCGTCGATCCGGCCAGCATACGTCTTCACTTAGGTTTACTAGTATGTGGATGTGTGTGTGTCGTCTCTCTGTGTGCACTTGTAGGTATGTCCGATTCACAGTTGATTCAATGAATGAATGAGGAAACTGCGTTGTCTTGATGATGAGTATGTGAGTAAGTTTGTATGCGGGCTTGCGCTTCCTCGATTTACATATGACGCAGTCCCATCAACATAGTCCAGCGACTATATATTTTTCGACTGAGCTGCCTTCTCACCAGGTTTTCTGAGATTCTTCACCAACTCTATGCCGCCATCGATGCTGGAAATAAGTTCGGGCAACATTTTCTCGAGGCTTTCCCTCTCCAAATTGTTCATCTCCGGCAGACCTAAGTTCTGCTTGATACCATCAGTGCCCAGTTGCAGGGGCGTGGCAAAGTACGGTGCCTTGGTGACATTGGAAGCAACATATGCACATTCCACCACATTTGGATCGCCACTCAATCCCCGCAAGAGTGCGTTCACAAAATAAGCAGCTGCATAAGCCATGGACAGGGTAGCGGAGCCTTTGCCCTCCTTGGCCTTTACCACAGCTGTGCCGGCTTCTTGTATGGCGTGTGTCAGCTCCTTCACCTTCTCCTCACTGGCGATAAGCTTGGGCGAGCATTGCGAAAGTATGGGTAATATGGTAATACCCGCATGACCCCCGATAACGGGGACAGCCACATCAGCTGGATCCAGGCCCACTTCCTTGGCAATGAATGTGCACGCACGGACAACGTCGAGCGTTGTTACGCCAAAGACACGATTGGGATCGTAGTTTCCCTGCCACTTCATAACCTCCGACAACACGGGGATCAGCGAGTTAACCGGATTGGTAATGAGGGCCACCAGCGCCTTGGGACAGGCGTTGCTGACGGCAAACGCCACCGTCGAGGCCACATCGGCGTTGCTGCTCAGCAGCTGTTCTCGTGTCATGCCCGGCGAACGGGGCAAGCCTGCAGCCACCACGACCACATGCGAGTCCGCAATCGCGTTCATCATTTGCCCAACATCGACACCCTGGAAGCCCTCGACACGGGCAAGAGTGCATATGTGCGAGAGATCCACGGCCATACCCTTGATGGGCATGGCATCGTGCAGGGCCAGCTCGGTGATCAGGGGATTCTGCTTGAGCAACAGCGACAGGGGCTGCCCGATGCCGCCAGCTGCACCAACCACGGCAACCTTGTAGTTGCGCACCCAGTTCTGGCTGATCCACTGCGGATTGCGATGGCCGATGCGCTGCTTCAGGCAGTTAAGGCCTCTGCTCAACATGGATGCCTGCATTTCAATATCGTAATTATGGAACAATGCCAACAATTTGATAAACAGTTTTTCGAATTTTTCGATTTGTGAAAACAAAACTGTTTTATGCAGGATGTGCAAGCTGCGTTGATTTCTACATCAAACTCATTCGGCCTACTCCGATTGCATGAATATAAGCGAAAGCTTACATATAAAACAAATTTTTAAATAACTGTTATTTTCCATAGTTCATTTTATATAATTATTTATATTTCTAATTATTGCTAATTTTAATTTACTTTATAATGAATTATTGTAATTCCAAGTCTACTGTCTTAGTTGACGTTAAATTTAAATAAATCAAAATATAAATAAATAAATGAAAATAAGTGATTAACATTTAATTTAATTAAGTTAAAAATTTAACACATACATATATCTACATATCTACAAAATAATGAATAAAAATAAAAATAAATAATTTAAGTAATTAAATTTAACTTATTATATCTATGTGCATACTTCATACGTTTTTTCGCTGTTATCTATTTATTCTATTCATTCATTCTGCTTATAAACTACTTTATTCAACTAAATTAAATTATCTGTGATCAAATATCTTTGCGTAGACATTAAATAAATAATTTGAAATTAATTTATTTTATTAATTAATATAATAATTAGGTAAAATAAATACATATTTTGTATTTAATTATATAGAATAATTAAAAAGCATAAATTACAATCGATCTTAATATTTATTTATTATTTTGTTTGTTTATGTGTTTTTATCATATTATTGTGGTTATTATTTGTGCCATTTATGTTGTTTATTATTAAATTAAATTAAATAATAAATTAAATAAATAAATTGTTTCAAAATATTATCACATATTTCAATGGAAAATTTAACACTTTCGCAATAATTTCGTAACCTTTCCTGTACAATGATAAAACGCTGCATGACAACAGTAATCATAGGGTATCTACCTGTAATCATTTGTTTTCCACTTCGTTACGAGGTAATTCAACATTTTTGGCCACTCACAATCGGCTGTAATCACGTCGTGTGTCAACAATCGATCACACTAAACACGATCTGCAGCACCGACCAATGCCCACTGCCGATGCCCGACACGATGTCGCGACGTGCCGAAGTCGAGTCGAAGCCGATGCGGAGGCCGAAAGCGGCCGGCCGCAGACCCGAAGCCGCCCCAAGGCGTAGTGGGTGCGATGTGTGGCGCTCTGTATAAAACGTTAGGCGCTGTCAACAGAGACTTCCAGTTGCGGCCGGCTGTGCTATCAAATCGCATAGAGAATTAAGTATATGTTCGCATTTATACGTGTATAACCTGTCAACGTCCTCGTCTAGTAATCGTACTTTAATCGCCAGCGCAAGTCTATTTAGTATTAAAACTCAGACAGAATGGTTCAAGAAGTGAGTAAATACAATTTATAAATACTGCGAGAATACACATTCCTGCATACATGTGTATATGTATGTCCATTCCTATATGCGAATGGTACAAATCGAGCCAGTTTGAGGAACAAATATTCGGTTACGTTACATTATATTTTAATTATCGCGGTTAATAACAATTAATTAAAAAACGACAACAAAGTCTACAATTTTTATTTAAATAAATATTCAATCAAAGAAAACTATTGAAGCAGCTTACATAATCAAAACGGACTTATATACAATACTTAACAAAAAGCTGTTATATTTTCGGTTTAAATTATTTCGAGAACTTTACACAAACCACAAATCTTTGACCTTTTGTTCCGGTTCTAAGTGCATTCAAAAATTAAATGTCTCAATGGACAAGGCAAATGCAATGCGTGAGAAATAAGTTCGTGGTAATTTAATGAAATTTACGATATGATATTATATGCCGATCTAACTGGAACCAGATTGAAGCGCTTGTCACAATTTATGTATTTCATAAGTCACACCAAATTCCTAAATAGGGTCAACGGCAGCGTCACGCAGTCAATTTTTAACCATATCACATGATCGTCAGATTGTCAGCACACACTCAGCTGACTTTTACTCTTAGGTTTCGTCTTTCACTACAATCAAGAACTCTGCTTTCTAGATATTCGACAATAAGCGGATGCTGGCGCTGCTCTTGATCGCATGTCTTATGATCGGAGCGAACGCTAGACCCTCGATAGACGTTACGGCCGGACCGGAGGAGAGCACAAAGCGACTTGTCGATCCCAGCGATTATCCTGGCAATCTGCCTCCGGAGACTATTCTGAAAGTGCAGCAGTGTGAGATGGATCAGGCCACCATGGAACTTTGCATGCGGTGCGCCAAGGTGACCAAGTCCGAGATTATCTATCCCATGTGCTGCAACAACGACGACGGGGTCAAGGATTGGTGCCACGAATACGTTTACTACGGCAAGGATGAGAGCTTCTAGTAAATGATGCACTGTTGCACTGTGGTGGGCCCATGTCTGTCCTGCTTGAGTCGGGAATCGGCGACTTAGGAAACTTAACAACTTACTTTCTAAAATCTAATTAAACTCCTTGTACCCAGTTTTCACTGCGGATCGATTGGCTGTGATATTAATGGCAATATTAATGTTTATAATTTATAATATTTTTATACACGCTTATTTTTAACTATTAATAAATACAAATCGGCTAATATAAGCTCGATATGAACTTGAAATCTTTACTTTAACTATTTATTATTCAACTATTCATCTATCAACTCCGAAAAGAGTCGAGAAATTCTGTTTGATAGAACAGTAAGAGAGATCCTTATCGGCGTTAAAATTCCAATATTTCACTGAAAAGTAAATCTGCTCAACTCAAACAAGCTAAAAAGCTACAGTCGAGTGTGTTCGACTGTGACATACCAAATATTCAGAAATCATTCGAGTGTTGATTGTTATTGTGCTTACCAATGATAAACTGTCCTGTATTCAAATTCCCTTTGGAATTCGATTTTTGGGGGAGGAAGAGGTCGTGGTTTTTGATAGTTTCTGGCTCTTATAGTCTCTAAGATCCAGATTTTCATACGGACGGACATGACTATATCAACTCGGCTGTTGATGCTGATTAAGAACATATATACTTTGTGGGGTTGCAGACGTTTCCTTTTGCCTGTTACATACATTTTCGGTTGTCACAAAGTTATAATATATAGTAGTTGCCTATGAATAGCGGGTTTAAAAAGAACCAAAACTAAAGGCTTCACTTGTATACCCTGGCTGATTCCTATCGCCTTCGATCATTCCTATACAATTATGCTAAACTATACTATATATAATTCAATATTGTTGTATATATTAATTGACAGCTATAATAACTCCAATCACTGAACAAACTTTTTTATGAAAATCTTTTGTTCTTATTGGAAGAAGTATACGTCGATTACTGTCTAAATTAAATTGGCATTGATAAGTTACGTTATTTTGAAAAAATACTAGGCACTATTCAAAAACCCCCATTTCGATCGATCGTTTCTATGGTAGATGTGTGTCGTAGATGTCCGATATGATGAAATGCTTAATGCATATTATTTATATAGAAAATGTTAGTAGTAAATTGGGTTGTAAACATGGCTAGTGCTCCCCCAGATTTGATACTAATTCATACGATAATATGTATACTTTATAGGGTCAGAGATGTGTCCTAAAGTGCGTTGCAAACTCCATGACAGAATAAATATTAAAGGGTATAATAACCAACTAATTAAAAGCAAACTCGTATATTCCCATGAACTTAAACTTCAAATTAATTAGTGAAAACAAATGAAACCAAAAAAAATCTAACAGATCTCATGATCGATGTTCAATAAATTCGCGTATTCTACTCTTGAATGCATTCCTCATTTAAAAATTGAAGAATTCTATATATTCATCATTTTAAAGTAATTTGTTGCTCCTAGGAATCAATAAATAGGCTGTTCCAGACTTAACATACATATTGTAGATTCGTCAAACATTGTATACTGTAGAAAAGCTTGAAGCTGGTGCGTTTTCTTGAGCTAATAAATTGACGCTAATAGTAATTGTAACTTTAATTTATGGAATCTTTTCAGGTTTGCAGTAAAATGATCATGGCAACAATAATTTGTGATATCATGTATGTATGTATGTACATACGATGCTGCGACATTGACTGTCGTTGCAATTACACAGAGTACACGTGATCATACTTTAAAAGCAATTTGGGAAAATTCAAAACTTCAACAGTCTCAATCTCAAACACAGTGTTTTCAATTAAATGAGCAATCAGTTGTGTGTTTATTTGTTTCCTCTGAATGTCCCTTCTTATGTGTATATAGTCTTATTCATACATATGTATGTATGTATGTATGTGCAGTATTATGAGCATTTTATTTGAGTGAATGAACTTAGGTCGCAATCTAATTGAAATTATTATTGAAATGCCTAGACAGTGACAGACCTATAAGATTATTATCTAAGAAATGTGTTTCACAATGAAACCTCAATTATGGCACTTATGACAAAAGTTCATTAATACTTATGTCTTTCAACCCGGCCTCAACTGTTTATCATGATGGTGAAATTCAAACATTGGATGGATTTCATTGATATTTTATGGAAATATTTTATTTTGAATCTGGAATGGATTTCTTTAAATCTGTACCAAAATCGATGTATATTTTTAGCTAGAACAAACAATCTAGAAATAAAAGACCTTCGTTTATTTTTCGTTCATTATTTTTATTTTTTTGTAAATTTCTTTTGAATTTTATGTGTATTTTAAAAAACTTTATAATAATTACATCTTTAAATGAATATTTTGTTCGAATTGAAATTAAATTGAAAGTTAATTAAATCGCCATTTAAACTTATTTTCAAGGCACGCAGAAATAAATATAGATGGATATATGTATTAATTTCAATCGAGAAAACATATTAAACGCGATTTAACTTAACGACAAGTAGATTACAGTTAATGCGTCTTTCGTATGCATAGTAGGGGAATCAAACGTATGTTAATCTTATAGAAAGAACAACAAATGCACAATCCGTTCGAACGGCTTTAAAGACTGCCGACCCGACATCAATGAACTTGCACTAGTTTACAACACCACGTGAATTGTAACTGTACGATATAAATGTATATAACAAACAAGGTCTCAACGAGAAACTGTTTTTAGTCACTCGATAGATGTGGCTCTCGAGCTTTTTCTTTTAACTCGTTGTTGTCGTATCTCTCGTTGACTGAAAGCAACCATTAAATATAAAGTCGCGTGAAGAGTTCAACTTACCGGAATTCAAGCACGCTATTAAGAATTGTTTTTTGATTTTTTTAGATATTTTTTTTTACAAAATTATTTTGCTGCCGTGGCTTGGCAGGTCATTGTTCGACAGCTGCTGACACGTCTGTCACAAGGTCCTCACCAGTTATTACCCGCGCCAAGTGCAAGTACGAACAGTCTGTGTCTTCACAGCGACCCATCAGTTCAAAGGGACAGACGGTGGCGTTTACGTTAAACTGCCTGCAAGTATTCCACAAGACAAACCAATGCATTTGGATGATGAAAGCTGAACGTAAATCTCACACCTGTTGTAGTTTCGCGGCATGGGAGTATGGTACTCGCCGAACAGTGACTTTCCGTAGGGCGGCTCACACAATTCCCTCATCCGACCCACAGGATATGGCGGCACTGGGTCCAAGTTCTCCTTACTAGAGTCCAACATCGCAGCATTCCGTGAAGTGGTCTGAAAGTAAACTCAACCGGTTTGTTAGTACGGGGTTAGCACAGTTAAGGGGTAACAAATATAGGTAGATTAGACAAGTTCTTATAATTAGTTGGAAGTAATATATCTGAAATCCACGCACATCATCGTCCAGCTGTTTCTCTGTTCTCACTGCATCTTCTTCATCAACTGCAACTGCAACTGTAACTGCAACGTCTTCTGGACGAATGCATTCACTTGTCTCCTGTCTTTGCTTAGGCTCCTCCTCTATTCTTGGGCTGAATTCCTTGTCAGCGGGAGGCAGCGTGCTTGGCAGGCTTGAATGTTGAGCATTGGCAGGTTCAGTTGCAAGTGAGGGTTCACTTTCGGAATGTGGCTGTAGCTCATGGGGCTGCAGCTCAGTTTGGGCTTGTTTCTTTGGAGTGGGGTCATCGACCGGTTCAGTTATATCCTTATATTTAACTATCGAGTTATACAGGCGAATATCTTTAGAGAGCTGGTTGGACTTTTTTATAATCTCCGCCTTGATGGGGTCCAACAACCTGAAAATATTCATAACTGTAATATAATTTCAGACAATGGACTTTGCCGCGTCTTTAGATTTCGGCGTTCCCATGATAATTTGTAGACCCCTTTTGCTGGTTAAACTTCTGCTGTTGTAGTTGTAGATGTTGTTGTTCTTGTGCATGTAGTACCTGTAGTCATCGCCCTTAAGGCCTTTGCCCAGGTCCACAGCAGCATCGCGTAGCTTCTTCCGTTTCTGCTTGAGCGACATAATGATCTCGTGGCTGGTCTGGATTTCAGGCTGAATTCGTGCGATCTTAGCCTCCTCCAGCTTGACTGCTTGCTTGATAGCCTGCATTTCAATCATCAGATCCTCAAGCCTTCGCGAATAACGTAATCGTGTTATTTTCGACTTTTTAGCTTCCTCCACCATCATCAAAGACTTATCCAAATTTGTAATCATGCTACCGCTGTAATAGTCAAACATAATATGAGCTACTCTACAAGGCAGCGACCCACCAATAATAGTAAATATATAAATACCCAATTTTATGAAAGGAACTCTCAAATGCTTTCAGCCTGCTTTCCTTCGATGGCTGCGTCGCCTTAGTCGCCACCACTGAGGTTGTTGGTAAATTGCACGCTTTACTAGTATCTGCAGTACTGGACCCGTTCTTTATTGCCTCCGACTTTGTTGTGGTCGCTGGCTTCCCATTGCTGTTGCTACTGATTATGCTGCTGCTACTGTTGCTGTTGCTGCTACTGTTGCTATTGCCCTTAGGCGGTCCACTTGGTACAGTTCTCTTAACCAATTTGCTCCCTGTTGCATTCGCAGTCTTTGCTGTTCCGGATTCAGATTTGGAGGTCTTGCCGGGTACAAATTTTTTATTCTCCAATAACTGCATGCGCTCAATTAGCTGCAAATATTCTTTTTGAGAAGCCACCGGCAAATGACGTACAGCCTAACCGAATATTAAGAAAAACAATTGAATTAGCAAATACATCGATTAATATTCAAATGTCTCGAATAACTTATCAACTATACATCCATTTAATGGATGGTGTAGTGTATATGTATTTATAGATTCTGTGCTTATGGTCCGATCTCATTGAAATTTGAAGGAGAGGTGAATACTTTAATCAGCTAAATATATTTGTAAGGCAGAAAGTTGTATCTTTTATATGTCGCTGACAAATCATGGGCGTGGCACCCAACATATGAAATAAACATAACTTTATGCCAAATTTGGTGTGTCTAGCATTTTTACTGTAAGCTGACAAACACAAGACAGACAAACTACGATAATCTGGACAGACAGACAATCGATTCAGTTAGTGATCGTGAGCATATAGTTTAAGAGGTTAGCCACGCCTCCTTCTGGTGTACCACATTTCCACAAAGTTAGTATACCCTTTTTGGACTATTTTCAATAGACCAAAAGTATCAATACATACCACAGGCGTAGGCTTTGTCTTTTGAGCAGCAGGCTTCTTATCAGATTTTGCCTGCAGGTCTGATTGTTTCCCAATCCCCTGCAGCGTCAGCGTTTTACTGCTTCCTGAGGGTGTCGCAGTGGGCACCTTGGAGCGGGCTTCTTTTAGAAAATCATCGAGTTTCCTCTCGAAGTACTCGTTTATCACAGTGCGTCGTAAATTGCTATTACTGGTTGCAGTTGAGTCTACAATTTCCGAGTTGGGAGTATTTGACCGAGTGGTAGAGTTGCTGGCACTCTCCATTGCCTGGCTAAGGGGACTGTGATTGTCCGCATAGCCAATGTAACTGCTGTACATGGCGCTGTTTGTGAACTCCAATTCATCGTCACTGCCAGCAGAAGAGTCGGCTAGGGTGATCACCAACTTGTTAACCTTGATGCTAGCAGGATTTAGCGTGGTTATGAGCCGGGTTGACCCCGTATCGACTTCTTCTTTCTGAGATGTTGCAATTTCTTTGGTTACCAAAGTTGTTGGACGCTTTACAAGCGGTTCGGACTCCGCCAACTTCGAAATCTTGCGCTTGGGTGCAGTCTTTTTGTTGATTACCTTATTTGGCTTAACGATTTTAATAATGTTTGTTGCTGGTGGTGGGATGACTTGGATGGGCGTAGGAGAAGGTGTCTGTTTCGTGGTTTCGACAGCCAGTTGTGGTGGAGGCACTGGCAAAGGCACAGGCACGGGCAAAGGCACTTCTACAGTCGGAGGTAGTGTCAGTCGTGGTAGCGATGGCAATGGTTCAGGCACAACGTCTTCTGTTGATGGTATTTCAACATCCTGTTCTGGCAGATCGGGAGTCAGTGAAGAGATCTGGAAGCGGCGAACTGCATTTTTGAGAATTTCGGGACTATCTCCACATATATCCTCCTTGCTGCTCTTCTTTTTGGATGCAATACTTGAGAGTAAAAGCAACCGCAACTCCTCGGGATCATCTGAGTCATGAGCTTCCGTTTTATTTTCTAAATTCTCCACGGCAGGCACTAAAATAGGCAGTGCCTTCTTTATGGGCGCTGACCCAGCTGGTTTGAGCTTTGCAAGTAACATGGCACGCAATGCGCCTGCCTCGTCGTCGCTGGATTCCTGTTGGAATGAACGAGAGGTTTTCATTTGCGTTTGTGAATTGTCCATTGAGATCGATTGAATATCGGTATATGAGCCGTGATTCGAGTTTTGCTGCTCACTCAAATGCAGCGCGTCCCTGGCGTCATCGTCTTCCAGCTGCATGTGCGGAATGTGAAACGGAGGTGGAGGCGGTGGCACTTCATCATCGTCATCAACAAACTGACTCTGTTGGCGCTGCTCTTGTTGATCCAATTCGTCCTCTTCGTCAACAACAATTGGCATGGAGACTGGTGGCAGTGAGTTTGAGTAATAGCAACGCCAGCTACCACCGCTGTTCATCGTGGACTGCCAGTTGTGCGGCCACTGCTGCTTGTCTTCATCGCTGTCTGTTTGAACCAAGTCCATGTCAACTGGCTCTTCAAAATGCTCTGCAGGCGGAGGACTGTAAGCTGTTCTATCCGGCGATGCTGCTGGACTAATCTCCATGAGGTCGTCAATATCGTCGCACTCGTTGCTGATCGTAGGCGGATGCACTCGGTTAATCATGTCTGTCGGAGAATAGGCGCGCTCCGCATCACGCTTTTTTCTTGCCAAATGCTTCTTTAAGATTGCCGACTTGAGTGCAATAAGACGTAACTTAAGTTCAGGTGGTTCCTCACCAGTATCTAAAGACTGTGGGTGTTGCTGCTGCTCCTCTTCATTCTCTTTCTCCTTTTGAAGCTGACTATAACCCTCAAAAGAGTTTGCCGGGAGATCATCATACTTGAGTTGCTTTTCTGCTGGACTCGGACTTGGACTGGGCGATTTACGCATGCGATATTGAAGTCTCTCCTTGAGACTGTGCTTGGGCTTAATATCATAGTTGCCTTCTCGTGCCAATGCCACCAGCAGCTTGTTCCTACTCAGTTTTAGTTGATCCAGATTCTCATAATCATCGTTCTCATTCTCCACATTCAAGTCATACTCCCCCACTTCGTCATCCGTCACACTATCAAACGAGTCCAACACAATGTTTTGATGATGACTTTTATGTTGCTGATAGTAATTGTATTGGTCCTGACGACGTTTTTTTCTTGTCTGCTCCGACTGACCATGTATGCGTGGGGCAAAAGGGTTCCTTCTTAGGAACTGCAAGTGCTTTTTGGACTCTGATTTTTTCATCTTATGCCTTTTACTCTTCTTGGGCATCATCGTTGCCTCCTCTTCCGACATGCTGGACACATCGGACAGCACACTGATTGGTGTGAAATTTTGATACCGCATATATCTATCAGTTCTTTGTGGCCTTTGATAATCTATAATAAATTCGGGCAAGCTTATCAATTTAGAGCAATTACTACAAGACAAAAATAAGTTAACTTTTGAAAATTTTGCATATTAAAGCGCCGCCTTCTTCATGTACATACATATATTAGTTAATGAATTTAAGGAAGTGATGTTAAATCTTTCAATTTTCAATTAATATTTTAAACGATTTATGATAAAGTGTTTTAGCATAGTAAATTGTTTCAATGCACCTTCAAAAAAACCATCATTTAAATTAAAATATTTGTAATATTTATGTTCATTAGAGAAGGTTACTTCACTCTACTGAACGCGCACACACAGACCCGATTGTGTGTGCGCTCGGTCACCCTACTAATGAGATAAGAACGTCTTGCATGAGGGCCAGATATGATTGTGCTTACTGTATTGATTGGACAGATTTAATGAAAGCATCTCCATCTTTTCAATATCCTTGCTCTTGTCCTCGAGCTGTTCAATGCGAGCACGTAATTTGAATTCTTCGTCCTCGGAGGATATTATCATTTCGTATTCATCTACAATCTCGCCTTCTTCGCGATCTTCTTCGGCGCCATTTCCATTATCGACAATTCCAGTGGTATTTGTTTGCGTAGTGTTTAGCGACTTCATCGCGCTGCAGTTGTTTAATTGTTGTTCAGTTTCAAACCTCTGCAGAGCGCAGACAACCATTGTAAAACAAAATTTAACTTATTTAATGGTGCAGATTCCAACAATTTTTTTTAGGAAAAACGAGAACTGAGTGTACGTAAGTATGTGCTTTTCTTTGCAAACAAGAGGAAGAACGATTGATAACAGAAATGTTATTTAACATCGAACGAATATCGATTATACATTATGGATGCTACCACTGTGAATATTATTTTAAATATTCTATATAAAACGAGAATATCTAATTTTTAAAACATGCAGAAAGATTAAACAAGAAAATCAAATATTGACGCAAAACTAGATTTCATTTAATTATTGTCTTACAATTGTTGAACGTCATTCTGTTAAATATCGATAAGTATTGCACACTCAAATGTGTTGCAATAAATTTATAAAAATAATAATAATAAAAATAATTTTTTAAGGGTGTGCTAAGAAATATAATTTAATTTAATTTATCGGATATTATTCGTGATTGTCTCATTTTGCCAGTGCTGAAAAATGGTCTCAAAGCGCCCTCTGGTTGTCAAAGAATGAACAAAAAAATACAGTTCAGTGTAAAATCCAGCACTTCCGCTCTTTTCTACCCAACTCGCGGAGCAAAATGCAGCAAAAGGTATTGTGTGTGTGAAAAATGCAAAATGTGTTGATCTAAAATGTTGCAAATATTTATTTTTATAGCGCAGAGAACCCGTGCAGGCCGTTCAAGTCTTCGGACGCAAGGTGTGTGTTACAATATCAATTTAAAACAATGCAATACATTGCACGTGTCCAAAAATCGCCGACAGACACAAACCGACGCTCTTCGCACGACATTGCTGAGGTTATGTTTGTGTGATGTTTTTTACCGTGCCGAAATAACATCCGTTCATAATAGTAATACAATTTGTGCGGCTCCTTTACAGAAAACCGCCACCGCCGTCGCTTACTGCAAGCGTGGCAGCGGACTCCTGAGGGTGAACGGTCGTCCCCTGGACCAGATTGAACCCAAAGTGCTGCAGTACAAATTGCAGGAGCCCCTCCTGTTGCTCGGCAAGGTGAGTACTGCTATCACATACTCAGCAATATAATCACCACAGCAGCGTTCAAGTGATGAAGACAAATATCCCGAACTTGAAGCCCAATGAGAATACAATTGTTGCTGACAATGCTGCTGTGTGAATAATCATATTATACATCTTACTTGTTTCAAAGGCCGTCACCCTAATACTAATATATGTTTATTCTTACAGGAGAAATTCGCCGGTGTTGATATCCGCGTGCGTGTCAGCGGTGGTGGTCATGTCGCCCAGATCTACGCCATCCGCCAGGCCATCTCCAAGGCCCTCGTAGCCTTCTACCAGAAATGTAAGCATTGCTTTAAGATAAACTAGGCACGCCCCATTTAGGTTTTTGCATTAGAGAAATTGTCTTTCCTGCAAATTATGTATTTATGAGGGCAGATAAAAGACCATTATGAGCATATACCAACCAAGCTGCATGCGAAATATCAGCACAGATTGGGTGATGCGGCAGAAACATTACAAATTTTAAGGGACTGCACGTAACAGCTACAATATTTATCATGATTTGAGATATTCAAAACATTGGGTTGGGGTATACAACTTATCCAATGTATTATAAATACTTGTTTAATGTTGGGAGTTGGTTGCATTAAAAACTTATGTTTATTGTTGCAAAGTTCTTTAGTTGTTTAGTCTAATTTGAATTATTTTGTGTAGTCTATATATTCACAAGTGTACCAAGTGTCACTACAAATTTCATATCACCTTCTACCAGATTTTTGTTGGAGTCATTTGCTTTATCCAATGAAAGAAAAGTGCAAGGAAGAACAAGTGAATGTGGCAATCAAATCGAGTGACCTCGCAATATCATTGCGGTTGCTAATTGAGGCTATATCAACATTCAATTGGTTCAATAATGATTAGGATTGCAAAGGTATCGATCAATCATTTTATAACTTATTGATTTCTCTTTGCTTCTTTGCAGACGTCGACGAGGCCTCCAAGAAGGAAATTAAGGACATTCTGGTCCAATACGACAGAACTCTGCTCGTCGGAGATCCACGTCGCTGCGAGCCCAAGAAGTTCGGCGGTCCAGGTGCCCGTGCTCGTTACCAGAAGTCGTACCGTTAATCTTTCTGCTGCTTTTCAAATTGGATTAGATATTTTATACAACTTGAAAATATTTGCGTGTTTTCTCCATAACACGAGAATGATGTGAATAAACGGAATAATTAACTTAACATGTTAAAAATTGTTCTTCATCTTGTTTGATGTGTCCAATTTAAATTCTTGAGTTACTCTAGCACGGGGGGGGTCAAAGGTTACTAATATTTCAAACATATAACAATAGTTTCTTGGGAACAACCGCACGTTAATTCATTACTTTTTTGCGGAAACAGATTTTAACGAAGAATTGGTCTATGACCTTAACTGATCAAGATGAGATTCACAGATAAATGGTGCCTATCGGCAACTGTAATATATTCGTAGTAATGACATGAGGCTGGATCACATTATTTCATCTGAAAGCGCCATCACTAGGCGAGGTGCAATTACGATTTAATTATAACGTAAATTTTAGCAAGGTTAAATTACGATATTTTAATAACGTAAAAATGTCAGCGAAAAGAAATAGAGATGAGATTTTTAAAAAAGCTGAACTATCGAGACTTGAGCTGCTGAAATAAATCACAAGATGGTGCTTTACCTTTTCATACTAAAGTGCCATTTCAATTTTTTTATAGCGTAAATTTAAGGTTACGATATAAGTAGACAAATTTATATAAACAAGCGTCTGTCAGAATTAGATATTACGGGAAACCAGCTCATAATGCTCAGAGCTCACGAACATTTGCTTCATTACCAGCATTGATTTGTTGAGCTCTCTACAACAATTGGAGTTTTTACAGTGAGGTCTTATCGTACAGATGATGAAATAAAAGCTTCTCGCCCCGCATCACGTCTGGCAATATGTTCCGTAGTGATGAAGAGGGAGTGCTTTACTCAATTTAAAAATTATTTCTATCGTGAATTTAATATACGATATTAACAGAATGAAAACAAATTGGATTCTTTAATAATGCGGACCATCGGCAATTGCAAGAAATATTAATATTCGCTAGGTAGTGCTTTACTAGAATCGTAAAATTTCCTTTTCTAAAGCGCCATCTCTAGGCACGCTTGAGTAATGATTTGTTATTGTTATTGTAAAACAGATCCGAAATACAGGGATTCGTAAAAGAAAGAAAAGCGCCATCTGTTTGAATTTTACAAACCTAAGAGTATTGAACGGTATGAAAACGATATGCCTTGACAAACAAGTGATTTTAAAACTGTTTTCGAAAAATTATACCAAACATTACAAGTGGTATCAATGTTAGTTTGTACAATTTTTAACTTTTAGTAGTAGGAAGAATATATATTTTTGTAAAAGACACAATTTTGATCATGGATCTCATATAATTTTGTATGTATATTTTAGGAGTGGCTATAGATAGTCAAGTACAATTAAAAAATTGTACAATTTAAAGTAAATCAAACCTGAAAACCGATTTTCGTGTTTTTCACTAGTTTCAATACACAATTAAATTTAAATAGCTTTTCGATCCAAAAAGGATATAAAAGCAAAATGGTCATTTGCATTTGTGCACACATTGAAACGATCGCACAGCGCAAAGAATTGTACCCGCGCTCATCGTTCCGCTGTCGTTGTGCGACTGAGTTGATGCCACGATGCGCTTCTTCGGGGTTGCTTTATGTTCGATTCTTAGTGGCATTACTTCTCACCTCTTTGAATTAATTTGTTCATGAGATATTTAAATTGCTCGACCGTCAACAATGGCGCCATTCTACCGACTAAAAGCGCCTTATGTATCTCCGCGGGAAACCCCAGACACACACACACACTAATCCGGCAACCGGCACACAAATGGGATCATGTCCTAGGAAAATACCTCTGTTAGCGAGAAAACAAGCAAGCGACTGTCTTTAACATTTCATTGCTGTTTTTAAAATTTCACTGTGCAAAATTCAACGTCGCGCCCAAATATAATATTAATCGATATATCGATTGTTCAAACTGTCTTATTTATCATCCCTAGCATCAGTATTACAATTGAGCAAAAAACGGCGGCAGGCGTTTATTTCTTTGCTTCGGTGTTGAAAGTTTCTGCCTAGAACGTTCTTAATGTGAATTTGTTGGTTTTAAAACTGAAAAATGTATGTTAAGAAGTTGGTGCTGGATGGATTTAAATCCTACGGAAAACGAACTGAGATCGAAGGCTTCGATCCCGAATTTACTGCGATCACAGGTCTAAATGGTTCTGGAAAATCAAACGTTCTGGATTCCATTTGTTTTGTGCTCGGAATAAACAATCTGCAAAATGTGAGTCTATTAACATTATTGGTTTGAAACAGTATTAATTATTATATATATTTGTTTGTATTTTAGGTACGTGCTTCTGCACTACAGGACCTGGTGTACAAGAATGGCCAGGCAGGAGTGACAAAGGCAACAGTGACAATTGTATTCGACAACACAAACGCTCAGCAGTGCCCACCGGGATATGAGAAGTGTCGCGAGATCTCTGTGACTCGGCAAATCGTAGTTGGTGGCAAGAATAAGTTTCTCATCAATGGAAAGCTGGTCCAAAACAAGAAGGTACAGGACTTCTTTTGCTCGATGCAGTTAAACGTGAACAACCCCAATTTCCTCATAATGCAAGGAAAAATCCAACAGGTGTTGAATATGAAGCCCAAAGAAGTAAGCAGGAATAGTTTTAGTTCTTCTATCGAATATAAATTTAATTCCTTGCGATTCTTTAGGTGCTGTCCATGGTCGAGGAGGCTGCTGGAACCAGCTTGTACAAGACCAAACGCGACGCAACTAAAAACTTGATTGAAAAGAAAGAGGGCAAGGTGCGAGAAACTTCGGCTCTTTTGGAGGAGGAAGTACTACCGAAACTAGATAAGCTACGTAAGGAGCGCAGTGCGTATCAGGAGTATCAGAAAACATGCCGTGATATTGAGTTCCTGACGCACATCCACATATCGGCCAGATATTTAAAGTTTTGCGATGCATTGAAAAACGTTGCTGCCAGCGAGCAAAAGATTGAGAACCGAATTGCCACTTGTCGTGACACTCATGTTCGGAACCTGGAAGATATTGAACGCACCGATATAAAGGTCAAAGAAATCCAACAAAGGATTGATGCTGAAATGGGTGGTAATCTTAAAGCTCTAGAAGCACAACTAACGGCTAAGCGAGCAGTCGAAGCAACTGCTTCTGGCAGTCTTAAGGCTGCACGCGGCACAATTGAGCAAGATGAGAAAAAGATTCAAATGGTCAAGAAAAATATAACAGAAGATGAACAAGCGCTGTTAAAAAAACAGGAAGCCATGTCAAAGGTTGAGGGCGAGTTCCAGAGCCTTAAAGATGCCGATGCAAACGACGAAAAGGCCTACGAGAATGCCAAGCGCAAGTTTGAAACTGTTTCCCAGGGTTTGTCCACCAACGAGGAAGGCCAAGCCTGTACCCTGCAGGAACAGTTGATCGGCAAGTCTCTTAATAATACATGTATTTAGTAGTTTATTAATTGTTTTACACTTTATTACAGCTGCCAAGCAACAGCTAAGTGAGGCTCAGACTACTATCAAGACGTCTGAGATGGAGCTGAAGCACACTCGCAGCCTTCTCAACCAGAAGCAGGGCGAAACACAGACCAACGATGCTGCATACATAAAGGATAAGCAGCTGCTCGAACAGCTGGAGGGGGAAATTAAAAACTTGGAGCATCAGTTGCGTGGCCTTAACTATGAAGGCGGGCTATTCGAGCAATTGAAGGAGCGCAGACAACAACTGCATAACCAAGTGCGTGAACTAAAACGCGAACTGGATCGTCGCAGCGGTTCGCGGTATGAACTTCAGTACCAAGATCCCGAGCCGAATTTCGAGCGTCACAAGGTACGCGGAATGGTGGGCAAATTGTTCCAGGTTACTGATATGCGTAATTCTATGGCTCTCATGATGGCCGCTGGAGGAGGGGTAAGTGCCTTGTACAATTCTGCTGGTATAATTAAATAATGATGAAATCATTACAGCTATACAGTTTTGTTACTGACGACGATGTGACAAGCAAGAAGATCCTACAGAAAGGTAACTTGCAGCGGCGCGTTACTTTGATACCCATCAACAAAATCAAGTCATACCCTCTAAGTCAAAAAGTTATTGACTACGCTCAGTCCACCGTAAGAATATCTTATTGTTATGATATTGAATTCATTAAGTTATCATTATTATAATCATATTTTCAATATTTTGCAGTATGGTCGCGAAAATGTTGAGTCTGCTTTGTCGCTCATTGAGTATGATCGTTATTTTGACCCAGTTATGAAATACGTGTTTGGAAGTACAATAATTTGCAAGGACCTGGAGGTTGCTAAAGGGGTAAGCATAAAGAAGTATAACATAGAAACTGTCTGTACTAAGTGGGTAATATTTTATTGTTAGCTGAGTGCCGATAGAAATATTGGAGCTCGATGTGTAACACTTGAAGGAGACGTTGTGGATTCGAATGGCACATTGTCTGGCGGCTCAGCCCCGAAAGGGGCAAATATACTCGAAGAATTGAATAGCATCAGAAATCTCGAAAAAGAAGTAAATCAAAAGATGAACGAGCTAACTCAAGTGGAACAGCAGTTAAGGTGCGTACTGATAGTCATTTTGCAAATAAAGAAAAGTTATTTATAAGTTTATTTTTTGTACAGTGAGATTGAAAATATAGCACGCACTCATAACAAGCTTAAGGAGGCATTTGAAATGCGCCAACATGAACTTTCCATGTGCAAAAGCCGTCTGGCCACAACAGCTTTTCAGCAAAACCAGGAGGAAATCGAGGAGATGAAAGAAAAAGTAAAAACTTTAGAACAGCAAAACGCTGAAGCGCGTGAAAAGCAGAAGAGCTCCCTGGCCAAAGTCAAAGATGTGGAGGCGAAACTATCTGATGCAAAGGGATATAGAGAGCGCGAGCTGAAGGCCGTCAGCAACGAAATGAAGGCTGCCAAACAGAATGCTGAAAAATCACGCAGCAATTGGAAAAAACGAGAGCAAGAGTTCGAAACACTGCAGTTGGAAATCACGGAGCTGCAGAAGAGCATTGACACTGCCAAGCAGCAGCACCAAGATATGGTGGACAATCTGGAAAAGTATAAGGCTGAACTAGATGCACTAAAGGAAAATAGTTCCTCGGCCGCCACTGAGGTGGCTGAGCTCGAGCACGCTATAAAGCAGCAGAAAGACACCCTTAATGGACAAAACAAAGAAATGGGTCAGCTCCTAAGCAAAAAAGAAAAAATGCTTAAACAAAACCAAGAACTTGAGCTTGAAATGAAAAAGAAGGAAAACGAAAAGAACAAAATAAGTGGAGAGGCAAAGGAAGCTCAGAAACGCATGGATGCTCTTGAGGCCAAGTATCCTTGGATACCTGAGGAGAAGAATTGCTTTGGGATGAAGAACACGCGCTACGACTACAGCAAAGAGGATCCCGTGGAGGCTGGCAACAAACTGGTAAAGATGCAGGAGAAGAAGGACAAAATGGAGCGCACCCTTAATATGAATGCAATGCAGACCTTAGAACGTGAGGAGGAGAACTACAATGAGACAGTCCGGCGCCGTCAAATTGTAGCTCTGGACAAAGAGAAAATTAAGAATATAATAGGCAAAATGGACGAAGAGGAACAGGATCAGGTTAAACGTGCTTGGGAAGCGGTCACTGAAAACTTCAGCAGCATATTTAGCACCCTCCTTCCAGGAGCCCAAGCATTACTCAAACCTGTCAAGACAAACGGAATTCTAAGCGGATTAGAGATTAAAGTGGGCTTTAACGGTGTCTTTAAAGAAAGTCTGGGAGAACTTTCGGGTGGGCAAAAATCTCTTGTAGCTCTTTCACTCGTATTGGCGATGTTAAAGTTCTCACCAGCTCCACTCTATATTCTGGATGAGGTTGACGCTGCGCTGGACATGTCTCACACTCAAAATATCGGCAGCATGTTGAAACAGCACTTCAGAGACTCGCAGTTTCTCATCGTTTCCTTGAAGGATGGCCTTTTCAATCATGCCAATGTATTGTTCCGTACTCAATTCATTGAAGGCGTGTCTACCATTTCTCGTACTGTTGGTCGTCCAACGAAGCGTTAATTGTATTTTCAAAGAACAGCAAGAACGAATAAATTAAACTTTTTTTAAAGAGTTTTAAAAATATACCTTTTAAATGTATTCAAGTTTAATACCTATATAATAACTAGGATTTTAACATACTCGTATAGGCTGTTGGGTTTACCTTTTGCAATTACTACAAAGTTCTTCTAGTATTGTTAGGAATAAGAGCCAAGTCGATTTATATCTGTCTGTCAAAAACTTGGTATCAAAATTTGGCAATTGTCTAGAAAACGGAGCTTTAAATAATGAACTTTTTCAATTTTAATACCCTTGAGGATATTAATTTGCAACGCACCTTAGGAGACAATTCCGATCTAGCCATGTCTATCTGTCAGTATTGATTTTCGAAATAACTTATCAGTATCAATCAAAGTTAGACTGTAATCGGCGAATACTTTAAATAAAGATTTTCATAAAAAACCATCGATTGGATTTATAGATGTCAATGAATTAAAAACAATTTATTTTACATATTTTGCGTGAACTGTAGTTAATTGCAACACACATATACCACAAATATATTTTTAAACATAAATAAATACAATAGAAATTAAACTTAAAATTGCATTAAAAGATCTTTAACTTGTCATTGTTTTATTTTAATTTACGAGTTTTCAAAATAACAGAATACGCGGCTCTGTTAACATCACTGGGGTGAGCAGCAGATTTGCAACAGGGCACGCAAGCTGGCACAAACGTCAAACTGACGTTTGGTCATAGCGACAAAGAGAACGACACTGACAGTCGCTGGCTGTAAGTTGCATGCGCACTGGAGAGAAAGAGACAGAACGTTTGGTGAGACCGTCGACGAGACAAACGCACCGCGCAACCCACACAATCACATAGCCTTAGACAGCAACACAACACTTACACACACACACTCATCCGAATGACAGGGCAGCGACTACAACAATGTTGGAGAAGAACTGCTGTGAAAAATTAAACAAAAGTGCTAAATTTGATTTTTAAATTCAAAAGGGCGGCGAAAATAAAGCATTCAACATTTCTACTCAACGCAGATACCTAAGGAAGCTCGTCAACATGGTAAGAATGGATTCACAATCCAAAATCAAATCCTAACCAAATCGCTTGCCTCTGCACTGTGGCTGTGTGAGTGCGTGTGTATGTGTGGGTGTCTGTTTGTGTCTGTGGAACAAAATTCTATATTTCTACACTGTGATGTCTGGCGATTTGACAAGACAGGTGGGGGTCACAGTCGGGACACTCGTTATGAACAGATGATTACATTTCTTTTCCTTTGGTGTGTTATCTATTATCTTCGATAATTAAAAATTAAATACAATTTAGTGTTGGAAAGCTTCTAACTAGAACCTTAACTGTCAATTCAAAATCACGGCATAACAGACCTTTGTGCCGGCTTAGGCAGTCCGACTTGTAATGATTCTAAATGTCGATGTTGAAATCGATATAGGCCAAAATACAATACAATTTATTGAATTCTTCTGAATGAAAACAAACAGGAATGTACGTACACATGTTTGCAATTCTTGATTAAAAATCACCGATAAGAAGCTAAGTGTTTAAAGTTTACAGTTTAAAGAATGATCTCCAATACAAAATATTCCTTTCATGACGATAGTAATATTTAAAATTGCATAACATTTAATTCAAGGATCGAGTCACAAAGCCGCAGAAAAAGATGCTCATCACGTTGCTGCGCGAGACGAAATACATGGAGGGAAAGAAAGAGAAGGAATGGTATTGGGAGAAGATTCAAGCGGCGCTTAATACTATCGGCCCCAAGAAAACTATTATACAGTGGAAGAAGGTGAGTCTCTCAGTCATTGAAGTTATCCGAAAAACTATAAACGAATCCATTTCAGTGCTGGCGCGACATGCGTTTGACGACAAGGAAGAAATTGGCAGAGCTAAAGCGCTGTCAACTGTCTGGTGGTTCACCGCCTCCTGGCATAGAACTTAACCAGGAGGACAACGATATCATTGACATCGTGGGCACAGAGTACTTCTACGAGGAAATGAATGGCGAACTCAAGCCAGAAAACTTTATGACAGGCTTCGATTACGTGCCTGAGCACTTTTGCGATGCCATATTGACTGCTGCTGCGGGACAGCAGCAACAGCACATGCAACACCCGAAGGATCCGCAGTCGCATAGTGGTCAACAGCCGCAGGATCATCACACGAATGATGGGGAGACAAACGATGCCCCAGGTTCGTCAAACGGAGGTTCATACCAGGGTCAGAATGTACCACAGCTGCAGACCCACAACGGCGGTGGTGCAGAACATGGAGGAAATGGCAACGGTACGCAGTCGCACTCTGGTATGCCCCAACATCCAGCGTTTCATGGTGGCCTACATCCGCATCTGCTGCGCCGTCAGCACACAAACTCGTCACTGCAGCGCGAAACACCTTTCGAGGAGAAACTGTTGCAGTTTATGCAGGATGCCTTTCCCAAAAAGAGCAAAAAGCGAAAACAACGAGATCCCGACAAGCTCTTTCTCCTTTCGCTTTATGAGGAGATTAAACGGGTGCCGGAAGAAATTCGACTTGATGTAAAGTCGGAGCTGATGCAGATCTTAAAGAAATACCAGAAGAAATCGCCTGTCAAGGCGGAGAAGTCGTCGGCTTCGACGCCTTCGGGCTCCAAGCAGAATAGCAATAGCAGCAGTAGCTCCGCAGCGACACATCTTTCTCATAGCATGTACCAGCTACAAAAGAAATATGAGAAAGGCGAAAAGGAGTCGTCGCCACAGACGCAAGTGGACCCTGTACCGCTCCATGCGCCTCAGCAACTGCCGCTGTTCCAGTTGCATAAGAAATACGAAGAGAGTGCCGAGAAGGTGCATCAGCAGCAGAGCGAACAGCGTAAGCTCGAGGCAGCGCACCAGCAGCAGCATACCGCTCACCAGCAGCCGCCGCCGCCACCCAATGAGCAGCATCTGCATCATCCTCAGATGACGCACAACATCATGTTTCCCTTGGCACAGTTGCGGAACGAGCAGCCGCCCTCGCAACAACATCACGCTCACAATCCTCACCAGCAGCAACAGCATCCCCACCAACAACAGCAGCAGCAGCAACAAACGCAGCAACATCATCCGCCAACAATTTTTGGATCAGCGGCTAGTGCGGCGGCCATGAGCACGGACCGCCCTGCGATGTCCTATGAGAATGTCGGGTGAATGTTGAGCCGTCTGTGGGAAGCCACTTGTGGAGCGCGCCCTTCGACGGTGTCCCCCACGACGGCAGACGCGCACAACTGTTAGCGATACGCAACTTGTAAAAACCGATTGGCAACAAGCTGCTGATGACTGGCAATTAGCAAATGGCGACTTGTGCCCACTGGCCCAGTTCACAGTCCCGGATCTTATCCGACGAATCTAACGACGTCGGTTTCGGTCGATGCAATTCTATTTGTCGAAACTGTGTGCAAAATTGTTTCAAACATTAGGTTTTACTCGTACTTCTAATCCTTACGATAGTTTATTATGTAGCCATGAAATGATCTTCATGTAATTGCCGATGGACTGAACCAAATCAGTGGCTCACCATCAATCATTATGTATAACTCTTAGTAATAGAAATACATATTGAAATTATGACTATTTTCAATTGCAACAAATGAATTTATTGTATGTATACAAAATACAAAATCATTTACTTAAATTTCAGCATGGATGTGATTTATAAAGTGGTTTTAATAATTCAATTTTAAGTGTTATTTTATTTCAAGTAAGATTTGTATGGAGATTGCATAGATTATTTACTACAGGGCATAGGGCAGAAAAATCAAATTGTTTTACAATATGAAATTTTTATGATTTGACATCAAGTTATATAACATCTCTACTTTCAATTAAAAATATATTACTAACATTTCCAAGCCAATGAGGTATCCAACATTTCTGAACTCCTATTGAAGACATACTTTCTAAATATTTTTATACCGTTCGACCATTGAAAATGGTCAAAAAAGGGTATACTAACTTTGTGCAAATGTATGTAACAGGCAGAATAAGGCGTGGCAGACCCCATAAATTATATATATTCTTGCTCAGGATCACTAGCCGAGTCGATTGAGCCATGTCTGTCTGTCTGTCCGTCTGTTTGTCTGTTTGTCTGTCCGTCTGTCTGTGTGAACGCACAGATCTCAGCTATTATAAAAGCTAGAGTTACCAAATTTGGCAGGAAGACTCCTGTGTACTATAAGCTGATCAAGTTTATTTCAAATGTTAGGTGCCACGCCCACTGCCCCCCGCAAATCAATAATTTAATTTGTAAGCGCTGTATAAAAGATACCACTTTTTGACTTTAACATATACTAAGCTCATTAAAATATCTACGTATTCTCAAAATTGAAATCCGATCTGATAATAAACACAGAAGTTATTTAAGAAAGTATGTGCATAAAACCAAGTGCTTGTATCAGCTAACAAGGGAGGCGGGCGAGCGCAAAGCGCGAGCGCCATCTGTCGGCAATAATTTAAATGCATGTGCATATGTATATGTGTACATACATAGCAACGTAGGTCGAAGGGTATCCCATTCTGTGATTCAGAAGTATGAAGTACTAATATTGATCATCAATAATGTTGATCATGAAGTACTAACATTGATCATCAATAACATTTTCAAACGAATTAGTAAGTGGAAATGATAACTAGTTTTTGGAACTTTTTAAAGTAAAATATATTTTTTGATTTTGTATTGTAGGAAAACATTTAAGAAGTTAGTTTAGAGCACATTGGTAATTTATTTAATATCGAATATTATTTATGAATATTGTCTCTTAAAAATACAATTTTAGTTTCCCATTTCCTTCCATCCCTAAGGAAACCCGACACACACTTTAAGACTGTAACGAGCTACTGAAATAAGTATTTAAATGTGAAAATCACTGATTGTGGGATCGTCGACTCGTAGACACACGAGCGCACGACATGGCATCGCATATCTGTCTATCTGCTTCATGCGATCATAAACAAGATTACACTCGCGATAGCTAGAGCACAGAGCAAGTAGCATAAAGCAGCGAGATTGCATGGGATATGGATGCGAGTGCGGGTGGTGGCCTTTGCTTCGAGCTACCTGCGGGAAGACAGTCTTTACCATTCTAATCTGGCCGCGAGCCAGAGTAAGTCAGTGCGGAACCCTCGGTATATTCTGACAAATGTACAAAAAACGTGGATAAATTCCTGTACGAGGATACTTAAGACCGAAAATAATAACAATCGTTTTAAGTGATAGCAAAGAATAATATCTCAAAATGGCTGGTAAGATCGTGCAAAGAATTGATGTGATTACCTTGATCAAGTTCAGCATATATGGCTAAAGACAATGTATGTGCTTGTGATCAGGTTCAAGATTTAACTGACATAACCACAAGCTGCCTTCGATATGGTGCTTGCGAGTATTTCCATTGCAGTTCGGTTCGCATTTCACGTTTTGTCTAATGTCATTAAATGTTAATGTTTCGACTGAGGCCTAGTGAGATTTATTTATTCATGTGTCACTCTCTTTGTTTCTGCTAATCTGGGGACCTTCCAGTCGAAGCGCGTACCGTGCTCTGGTACATGACGTTCATGGGATTCATTGTCAACTATATGCTGCGTATCAATCTGAACATCACCATTGTGGACATGATAGTCAACAGAGAAGCTCCAACATCCACACCACTTCCCGCATTGGTTTCAAACCTTACAAACACAACACTGGCTTTCAACACGACGTACCTTGTCCCTCTGGCGACGGTAGTGTCTATTCAGAACGTCAGTGTGCGTCCCGAGCGGTACTCGTGGGAACGACAGTTTCTTGACTGGGCAAATGTAAGTGAAAATGATTATAAATGGGGTACTGTATGAGTAGCCAGTGTGCTTAAAGATTAAGCGACGTTTTTATGTAGTTATTTCCGCTTTTGTTAACTACAAAGATTCTTTAACCTATTTTTCCTTTTGATTTAAAAACTTTCGGACCATAAATACATGTCTGTATGTTCGTACGTATCAAAACCTAGATCCTTAAAGACTATAATAGCTAGAGCTATCAAAATTGTGTTATTATTACACACAGATCAAGTATTAATTTTTATTTAATTTAATTGATAGTCGAACTATGGTCAGTCGACTGTTTACAAGTAAAAATCAATTAATAATCATAATTGTTTGTAAATTTTAAATTGAAATATAAAACTAAGAAATTAATTGAAATGTATAGTATTGTATACGAACTGGGATCAAACAAGAAAAAGCTGATCCCACATTTGTTGCAGAAAATTGGCGAAAACTTAGAAAACCCTAATCAGATCAGGTACATTACATTTTAGAATTTGGGTATATCACAGTCGAGTGTGCTCGATGAGTTTGTTTTAGTTTTGGAGGAGTGAGTACTATACAGTACGAAACACAAAACAACAGTTTCAGTATTTAAGAGGTAGTCTTGGGTTGAGTTATACCAAAAAGCAGTGCACAAACAGTGATTTTGAGTTATCACGAATAAGAATTGAAATATATAAAATATATCTTCGCTTGCAGATAACATACGAAAAGAATGGCTTCGACTGGAACGAAAAGGAGCAGAGTAACCTGTTGGGTTCTTTCTTCTGGGTCCATTGGCTCCTTCAACTGCCCGGTGGTATTTTTGGCACGCAAATATGGAACGAAGTTAGTGTTCGGTCTTTCCAATGGCATTGGTGTGTTTCTTTGCTTTGTCATACCGATTGTGGCGTACTGGAGCTATACGGCTCTGCTCTGCCTGCGAGTACTCCAGGGATTGATAACAGTGAGTATATTAATAATAAATACTATACATATTTAAGGTATTTATTAACAACATTGATTCAAGAGAATATATGCATTTAATTGTAATCTGCTTTTATTGCTTGCAGGGTTTGGCTTGGCCATCTATGCATGTGCTCACGGCTAAGTGGATTCCGCCCAATGAACGTAGCAAGTTCGTAAGCGCCTATTTGGGTAGCTCGGTGGGCGTGGCACTATTCTATCCCATATTTGGATACATTATCGCGTGGACCTCCTGGGAATGGGTGTACTATATTTGTGGAGTGGTAGGCACCCTGTGGTTCATTGCCTGGCAATTTTTGGTCTTTGACAGTCCTGCTCAGCATCCAAGAATAGCACAATACGAGCTGCGGTATATTGAAAAGTCACTGGGTGCCTCGGTGCAGAACAGCTCCCCAGGACCAACGCCTTGGAAGGAGATCGCCACTTCACAACCGGTCTGGATGAATGTTGTGGCACAATGGGGAGGCATCTGGGGTCTCTTCACACTGATGACCCACGGCCCTACGTACTTCCGATTGGTTCATCACTGGAACATCCGTGCGGTATGCTTGACTTAGCACTTGATCTTGCATTTGAAATAACGCATGTGTATTCCTTCTAGACCGGCTTCCTCTCAGGCATGCCTCACCTGATGCGCATGATTTTCGCCTACCTGTTCTCCATGCTGTCCGACTACTTGCTGCGCACGGATCGCCTGAGTAGAACTAACGTCCGCAAGCTGGCGACGGGAGTCTGTAAGTGGAGGGTCGAGTACTAGCTCGATGCGTTGCAAACCGATTTGAACTGACTCTTTTCCTGGTTTGCAGGTTGTGGTGTCAAAGGCTTGATAGTTCTGGCCCTTGCCTACTTTGGCTACAATGCAACGGCTGCAATTGTCTTGGTGGCTGTGGCCACCATGTTCCATGGTGCCGTCTCCTCGGGCCCACTGGCCTCCATGGTAGATCTGTCCCCCAACTACGCAGGCATCGTGCTGGGTGTCAGTGGAATGATCGGAGGCATGCCTGGATTCATTTCGCCCATTATAGTGGGCATAATTACAAATGGCAATGTAAGTACCTTGGAATTCGTCGTTCTATCGTTCTGAAAATAACTATCTATTCCTTTCTACCTATTGCAGCAAACTATTGAAGCCTGGAAGAAAGTATTCATACTGACCTCCGCCATGCTCACTGGCAGTGGCGTGCTGTATGTGCTCTTCTCGGAATCAACCCTGCAGTCCTGGAACAGTGGCAGGAGTTCACTGCCTGAATCTGGTATTAAAGAGTTGCAAACCCTCGAGGAGAAACTCCCGTTGAAGGGCGAACTGGGGGTCGACAACGAAACGGAGACTGCAACCAAACCAAAGTCTGACAACTGATAAGAGGTGCCGGGTGTCATCTTTATTGTCATAAGTCTATTTTAGTTATAGCCCCCAATGTGTCTGATAAGCGATATTCAGCCAAAGTTATCATCGCTTGCTTTATTTACTCCCAGATTTTCATATGCCAGACCCAACGCCTTTTCTACATTAAAATATTATATTAGATACGTCGTCTGCATCACTTTCATATCATATCTATCTACCTTGACGATCACGAACATCCCGTGATCTTGTGCCTGTTACGCTTGTGATTGTTTTGGTAAATAAACTGTGGAACCCCAATGTAAACAGAAGCCGATTTATTATTAACATAAAGTTAAGTTAAATGATGGAGGAAGCTGTGAATTTGTTTTATGATCATAACTGAGCATAACTGTAAAGGTTGTGCGTGTTTTTCAGCCTATCTATATAGATGATCTTGAGTAAATATTTTGACGCTTGCTTACTAAGCAAGTTAGGTGGTTAATAATACAAATATAATGGTATATATATGGACAGTTCTAAATATAAATGTTAAAGTGAATAATACTGTAAATAAGGACACCATGCCGAAGGTTTAATACTCTTGCAGCTAATCGAATGTTAATTATGTGTTCGTTATTAGCCTTAGAAATTCTAATTTACATGAGTTTTTATGCAGGGAGCTGCTTTGAAATCAGTACGTCTTTCAAATTATTTCTTAAATACCTTATATGCTAATCATCCCATCGCAACCGATCAGAAATCATTTGGGCGTTGATAGTAATTATTTGTTATTTACCTAAAATGAAGTGTACTGGATTAAAATAAAAATTATAAAATCTAAGCCGAACTTGATCTGCGTGCAATATTTAAACATTTTTTCATATTTTATTCGTACTGCTAGCTCTAATAGTTTTTGAGATTTGGATTTCGACTCGGCTGTTGGTGCTGGTGAATATATATAATATTTTGGGGTCTGCCATATTTATAACCAGTAAGAAAAGCAACAGTCGCGCGGCACGCGAAAGTGGGATTCCCGTCAACCTATGTTTCAGTGTAGTTCAATTTGTTAAATTCATACATACCTATGCACATGCTTTAAAATTATTCTCGACAGATGGCGCTCGAGCTTCGCGTTTACCTGCCGCCCTTGTTAGCTCATACTTTCTTAAATAACTTCTGTGTTTATTTTCCGATCAGATTGCAATTCGGAGAATATGTAGATATATATTCAGCTTAGTATATGTTAAAGTCAGAAAGTTGTATCTTTTATACAGCGCTTACAAATTAAGTTTAAAAATTTGGTAACGCTAGCTTTTATAATAGCTGAGAACTGTGTGTTCACATAGACAGACAGACAGACAGACAGGCATACATGGCTCAATCGACTCGGCTAGTGGTCCTGAGCAAGAATATATATACTTTATGGGGTCTGCCACGCCTTCTTCTGCCTGTTACATACATTTGCAAAAAGTAAGTATACACATTTTTTTGACAATTTTCAAGGGTATAAAAAACGTGTAGCAATAAGAGAGAGACTAGTAGAGTTGTAACAGGCAGACAGATTGGTTAGTTCGACTCCCCTGTTGATCCTTATTAGAAATATATATTAGATAGTGCCAGAGAGAGGTATGCAAGGTTATACAAATTAAAACAAATAAAGAATCGATATGCAGAGTATAAATTGACTTTATTATCTTTCGTAGCGATACAATTGTATTTAAGTTAAAACTGAACTGAGAATTGGTTTCATTCAAAGGGAAGGGATGCTCAGAGGTGAAGGAGACCCCAACGACTCGTCGAACTCAAGTTAATAATTGCAATTTAAATCAGAGCTGATTGAAGCGTAAAATCGTTTTCCTTTGCCGTCGCATTACGATTCACAGTGGTAGCTCTCATTACTCATACCACAAGGTGTACAATTGGAAGCGGATGCGAATGTGAATGTGGCTTGGCCAACGGAGCATAGAATCGCCCTTTGGCCCGATGCCAGTGATATGGTTTGGTACTTGACTGTCTCGTGATTCCCAGTCATCTTTGGTTTTTTCTTGCATTCATTTCATTGGCGTCCATTTCGGATTGCACTCCAGGGAGTCGTTGATGGCACAACGTCCATCCTGGCCATTGGGCCACTTCAGCAGCGAGAGTTATCGGGCATCTCATCCGTTCTGGCATTCTCCTAATCCAGTCAATGTCGTGTCACTTGATCCGCCTTGGTCTTGACTCCGAAGTCAAAAAACTGATAGAGATTAATTGGTTTCGCCTTACAGTTTCGTTGCCGGAATTCGTAATGGCTTGAAAAATGTTTGAATGAAGGTGGCAATAACGGGATTATTTCAGATCATCAGGCGGGGAATATATGTATGTATGTGAACTGGCAAAATTGAAAAGAGCTCTTCAACAGTAATTGTAACTGTAACTGGTTTTTTCCCCATCACGTCTCCGCTTTCATAATCTGATCGTCTTTAAATTTCCTTTCCGTTATTTATTCATACAAGAAATTATCGCTTATTTAATCGGATATTCGAATGCCTGCCAGTTTCCATTCAGGACATCACGTCCTCCGTTCCATTTCGCATTGTACTTATGGCACTTGCTATTCCATTCAGTTTATCAGTCGAATCGTTTCTTAGGCGAAGTCTTGGGAGACGCCGTGGTAAACAACAGTTATGTGAATAGCTTTCCAACCAAAGAAAGCAGACTAAACCGGCTCTAAGGAACACGACAACAGCAATACCATGTGAAATTAAAAAAAAACAAAAAGCATTCCGGGCATATAAAATGTAACTGGGATTTGCGAAATTCCGCCGGAGTCAACTGCAAAAAAAAGCTGGGGCAGGCAGGAAGTAAATTCAATCGTAAACAACGCAATCAAAAATTCATTCAAACGAAGCATTAACGCTTATTCCGTTTAGCCCCTCTCCCCATCCATCTGCAGCGCCTGTCGAGGGTGGGTGTGCCCGTCCGGGTGTGCTCCGGGATTGGGCTCGTTTGTCTCGCGCTCTTTCATTGTTAAAATGCAACGGGGCGGGTGCTCGAAAAACCAAAAAAAAAGTCGTGCATCAACCGGGGCGGGGTTTTATACGGGTGACGAGTTGAGCATAGGATTCGGTTGTATTCGTTTGGGCAAAAAGCAGAAAGTTGGATACGGTATTTTGAATCAATGCTAAAGTTATTGGATATTTTCTTCCAATATGAATATGGATTTTACTTTTATTTTTTATTATTTTGTGAATATGCATGTTTTATTTATTTTAAACCAGTGTTCTACTTCCTATAGTAACAGTTTTAACAGGTTAAAGAATAAAAACACAGGATCAACATCTAACAATCAACGAAATAATAAATAAAAAAGAATAATAATAATAAAAAAGGGAAGTATTTTTTTGCACGAAATTCTTATTTGTTTTCAATTGTTCAATAGCTTTATTTACATTTTAAATTATCTTTCTTTTAATGCGTGTCGTCCACTTTTCACAAGCATTTCAATTAATGTATTCCGATCTTCGATAACGATTACATTCACTATTGTTCTATTGTTTTAATTAACATAAGAACAACTATGGGAACTTCTTAACTTATCTTTTAACATCGATTAATCGTTAATTGCGATAAAGCTTATTTGAATATAATATAAATACAATAACATAGAAATAATGCTACAATTTAAAAAAGGGATATCGTAGAAGGATTTGTGAATGAAGACGAATACAAATGATCTGTAGGGTATCCAAGCGTCAAGTGAGCTCAACTGTAGCATTCTCTACATGTTTAATTTTCAATTTTACCATGCTTTTTTTCGCCACTTAGGCAGGTACATTTGTTATGTGGGCACGAGCGGGCTCTGTGCCTGTTTGCGCGTTCTTTCCAGTTCCGGGCACGTCAACTCATAATTTTCCATTCCCACTCAAACGCCATGTTAAATGAAACCTCGAGGAACGATGAGTAAATTGTGCACTGCGTGCCCTCCGAGTGTGGTTGGGAATGGGTGCGAGGCTGCATGGAGTTGGACTGTTTGGGTGTTCCGTACACCTGTTTGCACGGTAAACGGGCGAGCACGTGTGTGCAGGCATATGTCGGCATGTATACGATACGAAGCGTAGCAACACCGGAGGCATTCTCAAACAATGAGTGGGGCGTTCAAGTATCTGTGGTAATAAATTTAATTTGCTCTGTGAAAACATCGCAAATCCATTTTTTATGTCATAAATTCCCGTGTTCCCATGTGCATTGGGGCTTGCAGGGGATTAATGGATGTGCGAATGTGTACACGAATGTATGCAAATAAGCAGGATATAATGCGAATACCTTTTTAGGTCTGTTTAATGGAGTTGCGATTTGTGACAACTTAGAAGGAACATTACGTTACCTCTCAATAATATTTAAGATTAGATCATTGATTTTAATCGTCCTGTATATTCTGTATACACTGCAATATGCGCGTTGTGTACTTAAACTTCTGATAAGACCGTTGCAGAGGGTATATTATTTTGGGCAAGAAGTCGACGAACGAAATCGACTCGACTTGTGTTTTTATATCCGCTACCCATAGGGTAGCCAACCGAAAATGTATGTAACGGGCAGAAGCAGGCGTGGCAGACCTCACAAACTATAAATATATATTCTGTCCGTCTGTCTGTTTGTCTATCAGTCTGTTTCTTCGTCCGCTTGAAAGCCTAGATCTAATAAATAAATATAGCTATCATGGGAATTATCTGCCGAAATTAGGATTTTCGTATGAAGTCAACGAACGGGATCAAACCAAATTAGATAAAATATTCTGCACCATTATATTACACAAGTATAGGAACGATCGGACGATATTAGAATATGAAAGGGTATAGAACCTTCGGCCATACCGAAGGTAGAGTTTCGTTCTGGTTAAGAAATCGTTTTGGTAGAGGGTTAAATAACAGTCGAGTACGTTCCACAGTAGCTTCCGTTCTTGTTTTAAATTAAGTTAAGTTATCGGTACCAATAGTAGTACAGAAACTGCATAACATACATAGATGGCATAACCTTATAAATGATATATCTATAGCTTTAATAGGGACGATCAGTAAGAAATGGGCATTGGCACAAACAAATTTTATGTGGAGTACTTTAATTTTAAAGCCACCAACAATATTGTAGGCGTTATATTACAATTTTTCATAAGTGAGTTAAAAGATTACTGAATTCCATTTTTTCCGTGTCTTTTATTCTTTATATGCGTTAAATACGTAACTAATTATTTTACCTAGCCACTGGCAGAGATTATAATCTTTAATTTACACAACTAGTTCAAGCTGCACATCTGTCCTGCTGACTCCCCGCAAAGAATACGTACCCAGTCCTCTGGTGAGTTACATCAGACCCTCCTCCCCCTACTATACTGAAAGAACAGCGCCCACTCAATCATAAATAATATTAATAATGTGTGCTTTTGTGGTTTTGTGGGCTTAGCTCTTTGTGCTCTCTCCACAAGCCTTCGGGCTAATTTATTTAGTTTTGCAGCAGCCACTAAACTTTAGTTTCCCGAAACTTATTCACGACCAACTTTTCCGGGGCTGTTTGAATTGGTGAAACTCAAATTGACTCGCATCTACAGCGAAAAGTTAGTTGTGAATTTGAGTGTCTTTGGTCTAACAAACTCTGAGTGTTACATAGGTAGGAATGTATTGAATACCATATACATATGTACATACTACATACTACATTTGTATGTGTTTCCATGCATGCTTTGCTGGGGTCTTTATGGGATGCCTGACTTCGTGTCACCCTCATCATATCCGAGTGTTAAATATGAGAGCCACTTTGCAGGGCTTCCCTGCACATGCCAAATTAAAGTTGTCACATTAAGCAAATGAACGAGCTGCCTTCAAAATTCATCCACACACACCCATACACATAGGTCTACTGACTCGGGAAAGCATCGCTCCTCGTTTTAATCTTGAAGAAATAACTTTGGCGCTGGCGATGATAAATCATAAACAGCCCCAACATGCACAAAATACATACGCCAACTGCCAGCGTGGTTCGGGTAGGGAGCTGGCAACTGGCAGCCAGCAGCCACAGGACAGGACACGTTGCTATGTGGCACGGTACGGACGTGGTCGCCAGGATGCTTGGGCTAAGAGCAACAATATGTGAATATGTTATTTGTTTTGGGAATTGTGAAAATCTCAACAGGTCCCCGCACTTTGCATATTATTTTTAATACCGGTTCAACGGCAAGTCGTGCGCACTCATTCGACGCACAAGTACGGACAACTCTCAAGTCTGTGGGGCTGGAGGTCGCAGGTCAGCCAATTGCCAGCTCCTGTCTCGGAGCTGCTTCCTACATAGCTTCGGTCTTCGTGGCTAACCACTACATGAACACAAGAATTTCGGTTAGTCCTGTTTGTGTAGACATTCGGGCGGGCTGCTTTTGCGAGCACCCGGTCTGATGGACGGGGCATTCATCATCTCGGTAAATATTTGTATCTTTGGCTTTGTTTCTTGAAATTAAAACAAGAAAAGAAAAATACTCTGCAATCAATTTGGTAAAATAGATACTCAACCAAGTTTTAAGTTAAATTCGGTGTAAAAATTGCTTAAAAAGATGAATAAAAGTGAACTTTTAATTGAACAAAAGGAGACCATGTTATATGAATGTAAGGTATTGATCCGAAAATATCAAATTTTATTTAGCCATGAGGAAGTCCGTAGAAAACTTTCTGTGTCATTTCCTTGCAGGGCGGTGACAATAACAGATGAAAGTATTTTGTGCAGGGACTTTCATGTAAATTTAATATCTATAGCTGTTCTAGTTTGAGATATCGGTGCACTCATACAATCTGCCACATTAAATGGAGATTATAGATAGACAAGAAAGATAAAAAGATAGGAATCATTTGCTGTTGATGGACACATTTATACCCTTCGCCCATTGAAAATGTTCACAAAGGGTACCTTAGTATTGGTGAATAATGTGTAAATGTATGTATGTGACAGGCAGAAGAAGTTGTGGCGGACCAAAGTATACATTGTATATTATTTCTCGGGAGCATTTGATTATTTATTTATTATTTCTGAGTCGATTGAGTCATCTCTGTCTGCAAGACCGTAGCGACGATATCAGGGGCCCATGTGCAAAACTTCTCGCCTATTGAAATATTATGCCGGCATAAGGAGCCGTGCCAGACTCCACAAATTATATACACTCTTGTTTAGTATTAATAGCGGCAAATCTTGCCGTGATCTTCAGTTATCAACTAATATATAAACTAACGAACACAAATTTGATATGAAGTATTCTGTATACATATGGTATATATCTTTTGCTACTTTCTTCACTTTTTAACTAGCTGGTGCCCTGGCTGACGGGGGCCCTTGTGCACAAGTCTGTCTGTCTGTATCTGTTATTAGAAAAGCTAGAGACACTGGTCGAGTTTATGCCACGCCCACAGCCTAGGTAATGCGGTCATTTTGAAAGTATTTTAATCACAATTTTCGATGTCGATACATATATAAATACTATAAACACATAATCCAATCGGATAATAAACACAGAAGTTATTCAAGTCAACATTTTATATAGATCCGATTAGCATTACCTGCTCACCTTGTGCACATACCTACACACTGTCTTCTTTGAAGTGTATTTTATATTTAAAGAGCTTAAAATTTCCACATTTCGATTTCATTTAGAGCTATAAATTTTTTATCTGGAGTCCATTAGAGCAACAGTATATAGGCAGATAAATTCCATAGCTGACATTACAGGCAACTCAAATTGAAGCTTGCATTGGAGTGGCATTACTGCGGTGCATTATTCATGAGTGAATGCAAATTGAATAGCAAGTGGAACACGTAAATTTCAGTGAACAAGTCAAGAAGCGCACACGAGCTGCAAGGATTAGGGCCACAGGATGGGGCAGTAACATGGCCCCATTCTCTTGTTGGGCTGTCAATGCGAATTACTCGACCACGGGAAGCCTACTCCAGCTTCCCCAGCTTGCGATGCGGCATATGCACAAGTCCAACTCCCTTGTCGAACATTCATTCTGATTATTCACACTGTGCACACACATGCATAAAGCGTCGAGTACATCCTAAAAGCACATTCCGCGAAGGAGTTCTGGTTTCCGGGCAACGTCTTTAGTCAAAGGCGGAAACAACAGTCGAACTGCAAAAATTCAATTAACAGTCGCACAAAGTACATAATTCAAATGTTGATGGCACATTTTGGTCTTATTAAATTATCATTCGATTATGCCATTGTGTTTTGCTCAATTGCGATTGGGATTAGCAATGCTATTGGCACTGGGTTGGGTTGGGACTGTGACCTGACCATGCCATGCCAAATGCAATTGGCAATCGGAGGGATCAAGTCTTGGCGTCGCTTCGTTTCGACTTAATGGCACATCCGGCGGATGTTTAATGATACTTTGCCCTCGGCTAGAGTTGTTGCCAACTTGGCGTGAACTCAAGGCACCCCTTTCGTCGCATTACCGAGCACACGAACGACCCTTTCTTTAAAATGTAGATATATGTTTGTGTACTTGGCCGTGAATGGCTTTTATGCAGCGCAAATTGCTTTGTGATGAAAGTATCTGGAGTACTTTATATGAAATATGTACAGAAATACACATTAAAGGATACGGTTATGATCTCACGTACTGCCATTTTGGGAATTTCAAATATGAAAACTGCTTCAATTGTCGTCTAAATGGGCATTGAAAACGAGTCAACCGCATAATAGAAAACACCCGTAAGAGCACGTGGCAGGTAAACAGAGCAAGCAAAATCCTTACATATCTTCCTGAAAATAATCATAGGCCATCCATTTTATTTTGCTTCTTCATTTCAATTGATACGAGCATGAAAATAAATAAAGTAATACAGCTGTGGAGGGTGTTCGACCACTTCGACCCACTTGATCAAAATATAATATGTTGCTTCTGTGTTTAGTGTGGTTTGAATTGCATACTTGTAGGCGGTGCTTTGAAAACTTTACACTCACTTCAATTATTTCTTATACAGCTAACTGTAGTAAGCCGTCGCGCTTAAATTGGCTGAATTAATAGCTGACAAGGACACAAAGGGGTAGATTGATTTCCCCGTATGCCTTGATAAAGTAGAAATAAAAAAAAAAAATATTTCTGCTTCGAAGTATTCGCACGCAACCAAAATATTATAAATTATTTGGACCATGATAATTATTGTGTACAGCAAAAACTTTCTAGCTTTTAAGATACGTTGAATAATTGATTTGTATCGATTTACAAAGTGGATCTGGGTGAACTAATAAAACTAAATGTCACTAAATTTGGTAGTCTAAGTTCTTAAAGTCCTTCGTATTTAGGTTTTCCTACGGACACATATACGGACAGACATACGCATATTAAATATCGACTCGGACTATAAAGAAGAAGTAGACCAATGGTAAAACTCTCAACTCCTTTTACAGATAATTTCGTTTGGCAATAGCTTTAATACATAGAGTTCAACTTTATATTCTAAAATAACTTTCGTAGCTAGCGGGACAAAAGCTACAGTTGGGAGTTTCCGACTATGATTCACCCGCTACCCATTTGACCAAAATGATTTATAAAAATATATTAATCTATGTTATAACGTCCCGGGTGTTTATGCTGATCAAGAGCTTTGTGTAAAAATATCTAACTTATAGGTAGCGGGTATAAAATGCTACAAACGGCTAATACAAATTAGAACACTTAACACATACCTAAGTAACGAATTAAATAAAGAGTTATCTTCTAAAACAACTTTCGTAACAAACTCCAAAAACATATAGCGGGTATGTATACTTGTTCGAGTGACCACTGTACCGAAGTACAACTTTATTTCTTTTATTGAAAGTTGTACTGCAACACAATTCAGTCCCAGCGTCAATTGGATCAATTTGCCAATGAATGACCACTTCTAACTTCCCTCTCCCGGCTTCAGAAGCAACCACAACCCTTTTCAGGGATGTGTCCGGCATTGGCGTCGCCGTCGACGTCCATCACTTTGTATACCTCTGGGTGTTGGCCAACGCCAATCAAGCGCAAAACCATTTTTGACATGCTTCGATATGCGAACGGGTGGACGATGGGACAGGCCCACCGCCAAACAGTGGACAGGCGAGCAACTGGGCAGCCAACCAAAACCAGCCAGAGCCCCTCACCCCTGCCCGGGGCCGGCACAACGAGGACCTGCCTTGACAATGACAATTCAATTACAGAAATGGAAATAGCGGCAGGCATAAAAATCAAATAAAAGCAGCATAAAGTCCGGATAAGCAAATAAAATCAGTGGGCAATGTGCCCGGGACCTGTTCGTCCTGGCAGCCCGGTAAAATGGGGCAGCCAGTTTCCGGCGTTTTGTTTTTGATTAACTTCCCTCTCCGGCTGATTGTGCGAGTTTGTTTGGGTGACGTTGTTTGCCTGTGCTTGTTTTGCGGTCAATTGGCAATTGGCGCCATACGCACGTACATACCACAGCATGTCCCCTGCCCCCTACCCCCTGCCACCCTGCCCCACAGGAGTCGCACATAAAGTTCCCACGCAGGGCACCTGGCTGTGAAGTGAAAATCGACATATAAGCAAATTAATTTGGCCGAAAGTGCATCGAAAGGCAATTCCACAGATACTTTAGCTGTGGCCTAGAACTGTGTTTGTGGTCTGGCTCTGGCTTGGGTACTGTGACTACTGTGGTTGACACCTAATGCGAATTCACCTGCCCAGAAAGTGACAACTTTTGGCTTAAAGCCGTGAAGCGACTGATACCGAGCTGAGGGCGGTCGCTATTGAAAATTCATAGCCAAAAATTTATTCATGACCTGCCCCTGCCTCTGGGGGCATTAATATTTAAGCAGAGTCGTCCGAGTCTTGCGTCTCCTGTCCGTGCCACCTTTTGCGGAGCCGTCACAAAACTTTCTGCGGCCACTGTACTGTCAGTAACAACGTCTCGAGAACATGAGGGCGCATTTTTTACGGCTTTAAGTTTTTGGGCCGCCTTCACTTGCCCCGTCACAGTGGTCTTAACTTGTTATCATGTGGGCAGAGACAAAATTAGAATTGAACATCTTGAATGTTTTATGAATTAAATTCTGGTTGTTTGGAAGATTAACAACAATTTTTATATAACATAAAATTTTACATTAATTTAAAAAAAATGTACAAGTTGAATAAAATAATAGTAGTAATAGTAATAATAGTAGCGGAAAAACATAGATTAAAATCCGATAGAGAATGTTATCACTTCATGGATATTAATTTAATAAAAAATTACTTAAATCAATGCTAGCAAATATTTTAAATGAATAAATTCAGATAAATTTCGAACAAATAACATATAAAAGACACCTCGTAAATTTTGTGGCACTGCCATAACTTTGTTGACTTAGTACAGAGTTAATCCAATTAAATACAATATTAAATGGTAGTTACATAATTCACATAAAAGTCAAGTTGTTCAACATTATTTTTTTTAAATCTAAAGCAAAGAGACGAAAAAAATAAAATCGTTTTAATGTGTGTAAGAATTAGGCAAAAAGTAAAAAAGAAAATTTCTAGATCTAACTAAAGAAACTACAGGTTTTGAAGTTGAAAAGTGTATAACTTTGGTCTCATAATCAATTGGTTTCAATTATAAAGCAATTTTATTATAAAGTGATGATAAATGAGTCTGGATTTTCTGTTCGCTACTTCATTTTAAATATTTAATATAATACAATTAAAAAAAAAAAGCTTATAAAATAATATAATTTAGTAACTTAGTCACTAAAATGCAAACTACAATTCTTAAAGCATGATTAATCTAAGCTAAATATATTTATTACTTAAGAAACAAGTGTAGAATAACTTTTGTAAGTTTTACTTACTTTTGTGTCACTGTGCAGTTCCACATTTCCCACTAGCAACGTGTATGCATCCACCTTTTAACCCGTCTGCCCCATGCACAATGTCGCAAAATGTTCAAACTACACATTAATTTTTTATAAAATGTCTTTCGACTCGCTTTTCAAATTGTCTCAACGATATTTTCTGTATATTATGTTTTGGCTGTACTGCAGTTTGAGGGTATTTTGAAAAGAATTTCGATTTAAAGAGAACATAAAATGATGCGAAGATAAAAGGTTGTCGCATTTTCACTTCCCTTTTTGACACTTCATTTACAATATCTTCTAAATTAAGCAACTGATTAAGAGGAGTATAAGAATTAAGAATCATGAATCTACCTGAAGTTCGTCTATTAAATTAAATTCAGTTGCGTTAAGATTTTATTAAATAAATATTTTTTTTGATTGTTCATGGCGCTTTTGTGCTTCCGGGCATTTGGAACAGTTTCAAGCTGCTTCGATTCAGGTTTTTGTCCTTGGGTCTTTCGGATCTTCCGCCGTGGTCATGGCAGGTGGCTGTTCGGCTAACAAAAATTCATTTATTTTCATTTATTGTTTCACATTTCCCATAGGACGGCGAGAGTTGCAATTACCGCAGTGCTGGAAGACCAGCATCGGCCAAAGCAGCCGCGGAAGAAGCCGCAAAGAGTACAAGAAATGTACCAAAAATACAGGAAAATAAAATAAAAATGGGGCGCAAAAAAATGTGGTCACGTTGGGAAGCACGGCCAAAAGTTACTTTTTTCCCGGAGAGTGAATTTTATTTACTTTTTACTGCCCAAGGAGTGTTCATAATTTTGTTGACTTGTCGTGTAGATTGTAATTTTTACTGCAGGACAAGCGCAAATACATAATTGAATAACGGCCACAGCGACCCAAGCTAACTTCTTCGCGGTAGTCGGAGAACTCAACACAGGGAAAGGGTGCACTGGCTGAAGGAGAAGGGAGATGGGGGCGAGGCGGTTTGGGTGTATTGGCAGTTGGCAGTTGCAGGAAAAGTTTTAATTCAATTTTTTCTGCGTTGTTAACTTGAGACACAGACGCTGAAGTTGATTAATTTCGCATTTTTACGCTTGATTATATAGCCGGGTCTGCCATGGAGTATCCTTCATGAATTCGCTTCCTTTCACGCACTTCTTGCCAAGTTTTTCGCTCAAGAATCTTTTTTCGTGACTAAAATATGGCGTCGAATCCTTTGGGAAATTTCGATATCACACTTTGTTCGTCATGCCTTCGCATGCTCTGCTTGTGTATGTGTGTATGTGTGGCTATGTGAGTGCAGACAATTCGTGCTGGCAAAGTTCATTACACATTCGTACAAACACACACACACAGATACATATACATACATACATACGCAGTGAAATGAAATGTCGAAATGAGCAAAAGTAATGAGAAATTGTTGGTGGGGTGAAGAGGGGGCTGCAGTGAATAAGGCCGAAGGAGTGATTAACCACAGAAGAGAGCAGCCAGTCACAGGCAGAGACAAAGAAAGGGACGAAGAACAACCAGCACTGGGACAATACCAAACCAACTAGCATGATATGGGACTCCCCTACACTTGCGGTTACCAAACCCACAAAATCATAATTATTACGAGCGCATCATTTTCTTAGGGATGTATTCGTGATTTGCTCCTGGGGGTTTGTCTTCGGAGCGGAGTTCGCCTTGGCAGCATGCCACAATTAATAATGCTTCAGTCAGAAGCACGTCGATAAAATTGCACTTGTAATTCCAAATAAGACAAATTATCTTCTCTTTATGGCATTAGGACAGAACTTCCCAATCGGTGTGCCAATTAATCTGAACGTAGAAGAATACATATTCGTTTTTCAACGCTTTCATCTAAGAAATTTAGAGGCAGAGTTCAGTCTTAAAAATCAATAATTCCAATTATTTGTACAACCACTAGAAAGTTCATTATTGGCATCCCTATTGTAGTCGGCTGGTAGAGGATGATATATCGATACTTATATAACACGAAGACTATGTTAAACCTATGTAAACTAACATTAAGATTGAGAGTATGTTAGCGGTTCTCTCGGAGAGAGGCATTCTGTTTTGGCGTGTCGAGGAAAGAGGAGTAAAGAGGAAGTATTGAACCGTCGTGTGTGAAATAATCATGTCCACACTATCCCTATCTAATGATTTCAGAAAATTTGGTTTCGATCCGATAATTAACATGTAACTCAATATGTTTAAGAAATAATTTCAAGAATTTACTGTTTCTCCAAGGAGCCTCCTGCTAAATATGCAACATAGAATATGCTAAACATAGAAATTATATATTTAAGAAATCTTCTTGTTAGGTGAGTAGCGGGTGTATCGCAGTCGAGCACACACGACATTTGATTTTGTACGTGTTTTACAATAAAGTTTGCCGAGAAGTGAAATAAACATAATATTGTTTTATATATCATCCCATTGTTTTCTCTTTTGCATTTATTCACCTTTTCGGACGTTTTCTAAAATGGCTTAATAATTTTTGTGTCAAAACTTCTACTGATTTTCAAGTTATGGTGTGCCAATTCATAAAATTGAGATAAAATTATCTATAAAAAAATATTTAATATATACAAATATATAATATATATAGATAATTAATAATAATTGTATGTACGAGTATATTGTATATAATTATGAAATTTATCACTGTATTAGAAATTTCATAATGTGTCATAAAATTAAATTAGCTTTATTAAACTTGTATTTAGTATATCCACAGCATACTCGCACTTCACTTCTACTTATTCTTTCCGAGACAATGTTGACGCTTTCTATTCCATATGTAGTGGTCTCCGTGCGCATTGATCTTTTCGGTTCTTTCTAGATCTTTAATGGGTCGCATTCTTTGCAGTTCTTAAGCAGAAGATCGAAGCATAAAATGTTGTTATTGTTCGCTTAAAGGTTCTAGTTTCAAGCGACTGGTGAAAGCTGGTGAACCGTAACAAAACTGCAAATTGATGGAGCTTTGTAATGCTGAAGAAAGTAGTCAATTCATTTGCGTTGTAGATTAGTAAAGAATTTGTGTTCGAAGACAACTGAAGATGATAAAACGCAAAAGATGGAGACAATAAATCAAATTGTTACCTATTGTTTTGTCTACATGGTTAAAGGTATGTAAATCCAAAGATATACTCAAATGTCTCTTTAATTATTCAGAATTTTGTTTGAATTGATTCCAAATTTGCATATGACGAAGCTGTAGGGGAATAGCAACAACAATAACTGTATTCCATGTAATTACCAGAGCGAGGAACACAACAACAACAACAACGAAAGAAGAATCGCCGACAATTAACCGATTTGGTAGATGACTCAACCATCAGAGCGCTACATAGAGATGTTTGGTTGGTGCCAAAATGGATTCTCCGTGGGCTGCCAGACTTGAACGAAGGCCTCAACTCGATGATCAGGAATGGGGGAGCAGGGATTAGAGATCAGTGAGTGATCGAGGGGGTAGATAAAGTGAAGCAACTTCAATTGAATTTATTTGGCAAGCAGATACTTGTACCGCAAATGGGTTTGGTTATTCATAGACATAGAAACATATGTATGGTATATGTATACTATATTGTACTTGGTAATTAGTATAGGTAATGGGGTAATTGACAATTATAATTAAGGTGAATAATAATTTAACTAAGCATACAATGCGCGCGCGTGCAAATCACAAAGCAGTTAAGCTACCTACATACTACCGACTAATGACCGACCCACTGGCAGCGACGTCACCTTTGCCCTCGAATCTCTGGTTCCGGGAAATGGGCTCCGCCTTGCTTTTGATAAGATACTTGGCAAACTCGGCTGGCGAGCTGAATGCCTTGATCGGAAACTTCCCGAAGCGGCCGTTCGTCTTGGACACCACGTAGTAGATGGGGTAGGCGCCGGGTGTCACCTGGATGGGAAGCGCCTCCTCGGGACTGAGGTTGGACTCAAGCGGGAAGTGAAGCTGCTTCTGCTGCTTCCTTTTTAGTTTCTGCTTGGGAGAAGCTTTTAGTTCGGGCGTGTTCGAGAATTTCAAAGCGGGCTGCGTTGCTTCACCAGTGCTTGCTGTGGATGCGACACCTTTCGCTGGACGCATGCGTTTCGAGTCGATATACTGACGCTGTCGTGGACGGTTCGCCCCAGGGCGCAGTGTCTGTATCTGAAAGAGTTCCGAGTTCATCAGGCTACCGTTACGATCCTGCTTGGGTGGCAGCTCTAACGGATTGACGCGAATGACCTTCTGCGTTTTGTTCTCTATCTCAATGACATCGTCCTTGATTACGTCCTCTGACTCCTCGGCCAAACTGATACTCAGCATGGCGCTCAAGGCAAGTATCAGCAGCTGCAAGAGATTGAAATGAACAAAAAGAAAGTCCCAATCTTAGACTGCCATTAGACACACTGTGCGACAATCGAAGTATTACCAGATATGTTCGGGTACTGAACATCTTCTTATAAAAAATTGATTTGTTCGGGTTTATGATCAAGTCAGGTTCTGGTTCTGACTTTGTTTTTTGTTTCCAGCTGAGATCTGTCCTCACTGCGCGGTTGCGACTTAAGTTAAATGCTGCCGTTTGACGACTGAGCGGCGATCGCGTTTGGCACCGGCGCTGTAAGCTTCTCAGTTCTTACCTCTCTAAATCTGCTCCGACCCTGAAGCCCCCGATACCCGGGTAGTCACATAATGATGTGATCTTTTGTTGTTCGCTCTTTGGTTCACAGTTTGTTATGTGTCAGTCGCTAAAGCAAATTATTGGCTACATTTATGTAGAAGCAAAATAAAGTTTTTTGATTCTACTGTTCTCCGATCATAGGTGAGCTTAATTACTTAGTCATTAAATTTGCTACGCCAATAAGGAAGGTGCTTTTTAAATACGTTATTCCACGACTTATACTTCGATATTGGCTCGGGAATAATGAGATGAGATTCTTGAGGGAATAAAAATCGTTTAAAATATGTTTATATTTTGAAAAAGGTTTATTTAATTTGTGAAATGAATTAGTAAAAAAGAAAGATTCTTTCAATATATTCGTCGAGTAAGAGTATTTATAATTTACAGTTTAAAAATATCTTCATTTGTTGATTTCTAATGATGTTTGTCATTTCAAATCGACGATCAATTGCACAGTGGGTCACAGAGAAATACAATTATTTTCGGAGGCAAAAACACAACAAACATAACAAGAAATACAAAACTTGATCATTTTGACGATTGTGATTACCTCATTAATGAATTTGTCTGTTTCGCGCCAGCGTTGGCGATCCCAGTTGCAGAACCCCGTTCCCTCCTAAGGTCCGCCTTCTTGGCATTGGACTCGCCTTTCTTCCACGACGCGTCGTTCGCGTCTGAGATTCTGCTGCGTCGTATAGCTTATTGTTAGATTTCTTAGATATTTTGTCAATTGTTTGATTTCAGGCATCATTAGTATGCATTACTAATTATTGTAATGGAATTATTTATGATTATTGGCGACTCAACTACGACTGCCGACAACAGCCCGCGCCATACACCTTGTTGGCCATCAGAGCGTGTTTTATAAATAAATATAAAATAAGTTAATAAAAAAGACTTCCCCTTGTTTAGCGAGAAATTCAAACGAAAATCACCTTATTCAATTGTTTGTTGTTTCGTGAGATTGCTGTCAATAATATTCTTCGCGTCATTAACTTGTATATTCACCAGATTAATATCAATATTTGTGTTAACGATTCGAGGTTACCTAAGCTGCACTTTTTGTTATGTTTAATGGTCTTTTAATATTTTGCTTAATTAATTTGAATTATTTCGGTCATAAACCTGTCAACAAGATATTGTTTTTATATAAGCTAAATTTACAATAGCTAAAACAATTTTAAATAGCTCTCAAGTTTGTAATTTGAACTGGATTTAATTGTGGAACAGGCATTACTAATAAGAATTCAAACAATTATATTTGTTAAGTTTAATTTTAAATGCATCGTCATCATTTTTTCCGAAAAAATAATATAGTAATAATTTAATATATAATATAATAATAATATAATATCAACCTTTTGCAAGATGGAAAAGATAACTCTGTCTTATTTTAAATATACTTTTTTTTATCTAAATTTTTTGGCAAATTATAGTAAATATTGTATAATGCAAACAAAAAAAATCGTAATCAGAACTATATACAATTTTATTTTTTTTCAAAGCAATAATAAATCATTAAAGGTAACTTTTTCAATTTGAACAGAATTTATTCGCTTTCGTGGATATTTAGTTAACATAACAAGTAGATTAATTGACTTAAACTGACCCAATCTGATCTAATAATTGTTGTTGATGAATGGATAAGTTCATTAATCAATAATATCGGGTTGGATTGCTAGAACATCAAGTCTGAAACTGATGGCGCATTCCTAAATCCATTAATTATATAGAATTTCAATATTTCTGACAATGGATTGGAGTAAAGCACGTTGTTTTTTATGTTTTTTGTCTACTGTCTGTGGCATCGTAAAATATTCACTTACTTATTGAGCCAGTGAGAAAAAATAACGTATTGCACTTCAAGGGATTCGGACACAAAAAACTGAAATCACTTGGCGGATCGAAGAAGTTGCGGTGTAGGGAAGACGGCAAGTTAAGTAACCAAAGCATTGCATCTACCAGACGGTAATAAAATGTCAAGACAATCCTTGAAGGTGGTAGCATAGAGGGGGGTAAGGGTGGTGAGGGAATACACACTGACAGCCACTTCCATTGCCATCTCCATCATCGGCAACGCCGGCATTGTCGTACCATCGATTGTTATTCAAAGCAGCCATAATCTGTGCCAAGACGAAGGCGCCCGGGTAAGATGGGCCAAAGGGTTGGGCCACCCGTTGGTGGCTGGGTTTGCTTTAGTTTGGCAAGTGTTCGGGGAATTGAGAGACGACTCAACAGGTTTTAGCTTTTAAGCCCTTTTGTTGAAAGCGCCCTGCTCTAGCCGATGTCAATTTTGTAATCGCTAATGGATTATTTAAAGTGCTCCACAATTGTGACTTTAAAGCAAGCCAAATGTGCCTCCAGATATGTGAGCGGGTTCCCAACCCGAGTCAGCAGTAATTAGATTGTAAAAAGGTTTCCGCGCCGTGATATGGGTACACACACAAATAATATACTCAAGCTTGTGCCCATGGCCAAAGGTCAACACATGGGAGGAACACTAAATGATGACCGCAAAGTAACTCTCTGGCTTTGGTCCTTTCCTGCGGCTAATGTGCGCCAAAGCCGGAGCATTTGTTTTACGTATTTGTATAAAATGTTACTGCTGCGCTACTTTTTTCAGCCCGGCCATAAATTACATATTAGCTATAAGGATCTCTATAATTTACGAGAGGGTTAAACATGACACAAGCTCCAATAATTACACACACCCCTCATGAGAGTGTTATATTGGACAGAAGGGAGGAGAGAGGAAACATAGGGTCTAGAATGTTGCCCTGCTTTCTCTCTTAAAGGTGCCCACACTTTGCTGATTCAGCTTTTTTTTATATCTAGTGCGGGCTAAGCACCTTCCCAGGGTTGAAAGTTCAAGTGCTCAAGTATTCGTATCATCAGATGTCAGTGAGGTTCTGTGGCTTTTATTACATGACAATTACCACAATCACAGACATATGAGAGCCACGTTTACTCAAGAAATGTAATCGTAACGAGAGTGAAACAGCACTTCGGGTGGCAAATAACCGTTATGCGGACAGCCACAATTCACAAAGATTGGGGGAATGGATTGTACGCGCTGCTTGTGTGATAAGGAGAAAACAAGTGCTGGCTAGTCGTTTCTACCAAAGTGACTCCATTGTTTGTCTCAAAACAAGATAAAATATTGTGTGCAGTAAATTATAATGATTTTCAGCCTTATGAAAACAATTGCGTTCTAAAAATGGAAATCTGTCATGATAAATGTAAAATGTAATTTGGGCTTTAATTTATCTGCTGATTCTAACTAAATTTAGTTAATGCCTTTTACTATTGTCTACAACTATTAATAACAAATAAAAATAATAACAGCTACAGTTGACCACGCCTCATAGTAAGATACTACTTGTCCAATTTTTAATGACCTTAAAATATAACAAAGCTACAGTCTTACGTGCTTGACTGTTACATACCCACGCCCCCCACAAAAACAGTTTCTTGAATCTGCATGTTGTGTTTAGCGTATTTCGTATTGCATACTTTCAGGCGGCGCCTCGAAAATCATAAAACTATTTCTTTAATAACTCCTATGTTGCATACAAAAATCATTTGGACGGTGTTAATAAATGTACCCATGAAAAATAATATCCTACCGGAAGCGGAGTTGCCAAGTTGTAAAACAAATTTCATCTGTTTGCAATAAAAAGACATTTATACACTTTGGGACAGAAGTTTGCAATCAAAATTATATTGTTACTGATGTTCTTTATTTCTATTTCTAAAAAATTAGACAGTGGAACTGATGAACATACGGACAAAAATACTAACGCTACAGTCCGGTGCTGACTGTATAAGGCCATGGATTATCATATTATACCGTAATAAAAATTGTAACGGTATGGAATCGCCGCCCGAATATTATTAGAATAAAATAAATAAAAAAAATAAAATAAAATAATAAATAATTAATTAATAAATAAAAATTCGCACCCGCCTCAACCGGGAGTTGAGTTGAACACACGCACTCTCTCACAGCCGTCCGCCACTCTAACCACTCGGCCATTGCCTCACTCCTTGGTCTATCGGCAAAGCTGCATTGTCAACCAATTTTGTTACCATACAATTCAAATAAAAAGTTTAAATTGATGTGTGTCTAGATTTGAACTTCGGTATGCTTGCGTAAATTAGGTCTGCTTAAGTATAAATGTATGTTCAAAGTGAGTTTAATTCGTATCATATCTCACTTATTAATAGTCCGATTTAAATGAAATTTTCACATAACGCCCGTGGCAAAGTATTTGTCATGTAAGATATACAACTTTGGTTGTTGAGCTAATATTGTAGTTTTTAAATAGTTATTACTGATTTACGGAGGCGGGAAGGGGCGTGTCCAAATGTTAAAACTTTGAGACACTGCAATATATACGTATGTTGTCGCAAAATTTGATGACTCTAGCTCTTATACTTTCTGAGATCCAGGTGTTCATACAGACAGACAGATGGACAGACGGACAGAAGACAGACATGGCTCAATATACTCGGCTACTGATACTGATTCAGTCGGAGATGCCTCCTTCTGCCTGTTACGCACAATTCCGTTCCGACAAACACAATAGACCATAGATTTTAAAAAAATTCAGTCTAAAAAAAAAATTTTTATTACGGTATAATATGATAATCCATGGCCTTATACAGTCAGCACCTGACTGTAGCGCTAGTATTTTTTAAACTATGAAAAACGTTGACATCAATAACTTCTGTATTTATTTTTCGATCGGATTGCAAGTTAGAAGGTATGTGCATTTTATATCGAATTGAAAACCGAGACGAAACTTTCGGCACAAAGGATAATTGAATAATTTCTATGTTTAATGTTCAATTGGATTAAAATTAAAGGATGGGTAGATATCATAGTCAGCTTAGTATAGTTTAAAGTCAGAAAGTTCTATATTTTATACCTCGCTTACAAATCTAATTGCAAAATAAAATGATTGATTTACAGGGCTAGTGGCACCGAACATTTGAATTAAACTAAATATGTGTGAGGTATACTGAAATCTTCATGCCAAATTTGATGTCTCAACCTTTTATGATTGAATGTCTTTGCGGGGAATAGCACGCCTGGTTATGCGTTTTACATATATTTGCAAATAATTAATATAAACTTTTTTGACCATTTTTAATGGTCGAAGGGTGTAATTAAATGACCGATGTGTGGCGATGTGAGAAATACACCAAAAGTTTAAATAAGTTATTAAAATTAAAATATTATGTTACATACATTTGCTCATAAGCATTAAAATATTTAGAAATCATCATCGATTTTGCTCGTTCCGACCTACTCACATAGTGCAAATGAACAAGGCTGGTGAATATAAAATATATACTTTCCGGGGTGGACAATGTCTGTAAAGGTTTGTTGGAATCTTTTGGCAAAAATTACGTTACACTCTGCAAGGCTAAAACAAGATAGAAAGCTCTCTTCTTCGTGTAAGGGTTTTTTATGCTTGCATCTTTGGTTTTAACATTCATCGATACATCCTATGATATTTATATATGATATTACTAAATATCTTAGAATTCTTTAGTTTGAGTGTACCATATATGTGCACATATTAATTGTTACCTGCAGATTGCAACGACTTATTTGTACCCTTTGAAAATGCAACATCACCAAGAAATCAATTTATCTATATGTTTTGCAACGTAAACAACCTCAATCTCCGAACTATATTTTCAAAACATGTTACATATGGTGCTTATTAGTTACGCCATAAACGGCTAGATCCGACAGATACATATATCGTATAGCTATCGAGCAGTTTGTGATATTTTCAAACTATCTTTACAATACTTCTTAATAATCTCTCTCTCTATTAATAATGTGGATTATATTATATTATACAATATTAAAATCATCTATTATACCTTTAGGTACATATGTATGGAAATATGGTAACGATCGGCTGAAAATGGGGCTTTTGTAAATTAAGCTTACTGTTTATTAATGCCAGCTTAAGTTTACTAGTTAAAGTTTTTACAGTCATCCAATAGCACTTTTTCCATTTCATAAATTGAAAACAAATAGCTTTCATATAATTAAAAAGTTGTAATAAGTATTATGTTGGCCAGGCTACATTGAGATGTTTTTAGATAGACATACGAACAGGCGGATATATTAGACTCTGTCAAGAGTGTTATCGTTTATAAAAAATGTTATATGTAGATAAATAAACAAAAGATTACAAAAGGCTTACAAATATAACTTTAAAGTATGTATTTATAAGTAGTATGTAGATTTAATGTATATATAATAAATTCGATATAGTAATATTGTACATGGTTGTTTAATAATAATGCAATATAAGCATACTTTACAGTCAATCTATTAAATTGTAGTGAACGAATTGGTAGGAAGCTGCATAACAAATGGATTTAAGAGGAATATAACGAGCATTTTAATGTGAAATTCTTCGGCCAGAACCAAGAATAAATATTTGGCCTGCAGCATAATAAATTCGTTGCAGAAATGCCTTTGTTAGCCATTAAAATATTTAACGGACTGCCATGAAGTGGGCGCCATCCCCCTCCATTGCGGCAGCAGAGCATGTTCATGCTGAGCACCTAAAGTTGCCATCGGGTCGGGCCTCTGCCAAAAGCCACCAATGCGACGTTGGCTCCGCCCTGAAACGTGTGGGCGCTCACTTGGAAGTTAGACGGCGGCGCCAACTGCGCAGCTGCAAGAATTTGGCTTCGTCCAGTTGGCTCACTGCGGTCGGGAAGGGGAGCTGCCGATACCAATGCGAGCCGAGTGGTACATACATGCCAGTTATGCGGGCTAGCTCCAAAAGCCGTACAAGACTGTTCCATTCCCAAACTGTTTCTGTCTCGATGCGAAAACGAGGTTGGAGTGGAGTGTTTAACTTCATAGGAGACGGAGAAGCGTGTGGTGGAAGAGGGAGCAAAAGAGGAGCAGACTTGCCCAAGAGCCATGAATGGCAGTATGTTTACATATATATGTACGTATGTATGGGCACATTTGTATGTATATTGTGTACCATATATTGTACATATGTATATGATAAATGTCTGTTTTAGAACTACAAATAAATAACATTAGGATTGGGATTGCAGAGATATGCAAGAACTTCGTGATTACAAATCCAGTTTAATTCCTTAGACCTTGTCCTGACTCTTTAACTCGGATGTATTCAATGTTCATGTTTGTTAATGAACAGAATAATGCATTATGGCATGGTAGATTTTTATATTATTCTTTGATCAAGTGTTAATTGTTAATTGCGGGTTATTTCGCAGAAATCGTCATCGATTGTTCATGTGTTAATAATATATTATTCTGCAGTTTTGATATAAAATTTATATCATTCAAATACGAACCGGTTTTATAGAAGTTGGGGTGTCATCATCAATCATCGCCTTAAAAGTTCATCGGTAGTTCGATATATCATAGCTCATCATCGACTTAAAAATGAACGAACATGTTCACTATTACCATCTCTAGTAACGTCGCTAACGATACACGCGTTTAATATTTTATAAGCTTGATAAAAACGAAGTCGTATATATTAGTTACTAAAACAACTGAATTGGTAAAGAATAGTTGCGGTATTTGTGTGTAATCGATGTTTACTGAATCGATTTATTTTTAAAAATTCATGGAGAAAATCGATTTAAATCGATTGTACTTGCATCTCTAGCGTATACTTACAATACAAGCTTTCATAGAAAAATATATATATTCATATTTGAACAGGAACTAAAGTGTTTCGTCCTGCTTATTCATTTTGATCGAGATGTACAAATGTATGTACATATGTATATGAGTATAACAGATCGGAAATATCCCCTTTTATGTAGAGCTGATAACTATCGATGGTTGGAACATTCGATATTTCCGATGGTTTTTAATGAAATATTCGATAGTATCATGAGTGCTTTATTTTCTAAAAAGTGGTTATACCTATTGTGAATCGAAAAAGGATTTATTGGTTTTTTTTTTACTTATCAACACTTGTCAAAATTTCATGTAACTTTGCCTTTGATTCCTCATATGCACTGCTCATGCAAAGGTTTTCCAGCGTTTTTCTGCACGGGAGAAAGTACCGAGGATCTAAAAGCTTTGAACATTTTTGAAAGCCTGGATCTTCTACTATTGAAAACGGCTGCAAGTCGTCAGATATCAGCTCAGCCAAGGCGTTATCTAACAGTTTTTTCCTTTCTGAGGACGGAGCGTAGGTATTTGTCGTAAAAGGTACAATTGAATGCGATTTCTGTGGGATATCGTCCAAGTGAATTCCAGGGTGCATCCTTTTTAGGTGGTCAAACAAATTTGATGTATTGCCACTTGTTTTATACACTTTTGCACAATAAATGCACTTGGCAGACTGACCATCGTTGGACTTGTCGAACTGACCCCACGCTTTTGATTTGCCAACTTTTATTTATTTCGCAACATGTGAATTAGCCGCTACTTTCTCCTTACCTGCAATTAAAACAAAAAGTTAATATCTATGCAAAGCGACATACATGTTATTAATGCCACTTACCCTTGATACTTGCAGTAGTAGTAGTGTGCGTTAGTTACAAAACAGGCGTCCAAACCGATTCTATATGAAACTCAGTGCAGTGCAGTTGTGTTGCATTTTTGGTAAGTTGGATGCGGTTGCACGTCGGCCATTAGCATGCCGAGCATGAAGAGCCAATTAGCACTAATGCAAGGCTCATAATTTCACACCTTGTGGCAGTGAAATCGTCCGCCCGCCACCAACTAGTCGGACCAAAATAGGGACGCGATGCGGTTTCCAGCTCCGGGAGAGGAACAAGCGAGGCTCCAGCGAAACCAGTTCTTGTCTGCGACCAATGAGGTAGGAGGAGTGCAGCGTCGCAACGAGTCGGAACGCATGCAAATTCGAAGCTTGTGGGGCTCTGGCAAATGAAGCACGTCAATAGCGCATTGCGGTTGTTGTCGGCTCGTCCTTTAGTCCAGAAACAGGGTTTTTGTGAACTCACCTAGTGCGTGCAGGCTTGTGTGTGTGTGTGCCTGTGGTTGAGTGTGTGTTGTGGCTTTCGGACCCTGGCATTATGTGTTTGGCTGTTTGCAAGGTGTTGATTATGCCTTTGATATGCAAATGAACCGGTTTTACAGTCAGTGGAATAAAGTTTTGTTTGGGTTCACCACACCACACCACTGCCCCCGACCAGTTGGCGGACAAATGGCGCTAATGATGGCTGAGCAGCCCAAGATGACGATGACACCTCTGGCTGTGGTATCATGATACTCATCGTCGCCGTTGCTCATATGGCTTATATGGCCACCTAAAGACTTTTAAGCTCCCCCGAAAAAGGGTTCTAAGCACACGCCTATTACGTGCCAGCTCCAGCTATTTCAACCCCAATTAGACTCATTAGGCAAACAAGCATTTCAATGGCCAGCAGGTCGCCGAAGGTGCGAAGCGTGGGCAGACCCGGGCGCTAACTCCTCGGAGTGATTTACGACACAAATTACGCCCTTAAATAGGCAAACATGCCTAGTTTTAATCATAGGCCTCCATTATCGTGCTCTGAAACTACCCGAACGCACACGACTCGCTCCCCAAGTGGGCATAAAGAATGCGACATAAATTAATTACATTTTTCTCACGTTCTGTGTTCATGGCTCGTTGGTCAGCCTATTTATGCAAAACTATTTCCACTACATTGGGTTCCATTAGCCACTCTCAGTAGTGTCGCAAACGAGTCGTCGGAGTCAAAATATTATAATAGAATACCTACATACGTATTACAAACATAACATACAATTACTCTAGGCTTTTATAGTTGATGTGATAATCGTACTTTTATGTTTTACTTCAAAATGTGATCTTTATATTCGTAGCTACATGCTAAAAGGCTCCATTAGAGCTGATTGTTAATTTTAAAAATATTGCTTTTTTATCCGCTACCCATAAAGTAGGATGGTATTTTAACTCTGTTCCAACTGTATGTATCAAGAAGGACTCGTTGCCGATTCGAAAAAGTAGATATATTCTTGAAAGGCTCAACAGCATGTTTGTATGATCAAGAACTCTCAAATTTGGTGATAAAATATCTTATTATTGAACGCAATTTATTTTACAATTTGAAAGAAACAATATGGAGTTACACTGAACTATCGACAATATACAAAACTTTCACATTTTAATGTCAAATGACTTTAAACTGGTTGACAAGCGACACCTAAAAATACAAAATTAATGGAACATCTTCGTTAGTTTCCAATTTGATTAAATTAATTTGACGGAGAGTAGTCATGCCAAAACAAGTATCATCCGCTGAAAAAATTTAATTCTTATTAATATTAACAATACTTATACCAAGTATTGAAAGCCACAAAAGTTGTCTAAATTTCTTTTGCAGCGAAAAAGGGTAACTTGAATATCATCTGTGTTTAGTTTAGGTATTCATACAATATTTATGTTTTACGCTATGCTTGAACAGACTGACGGACAGACAAACGGACATGGCACAACCAACTCTGCTATTAATACAAAGCTAAGATAAATAGATTACTTTAAATGTTCGAGAGGTATACAAAGTTTTGACATTATAGAGCGCAGGTTAATAGATCTTTGCAGTACTAAACTAAAAGATAACCGCCAGAATCGTTTTCAATAAGAAATACTCCTTAGGCCATATTATAAGTAACTAATTTATCGGGTGAAGTGCGTAATAATTTTCTTTTTCTCCGGCGCTAAATGTTAATAAAACATAACTATTATGGTGCTTAGATCTTGTTTCTGATACGCTAGATATCACAGATACACATAAGTTTATTTTTTCAAGTATTATCTATATATATTAACTAAAAACTTTCACAAATAAACATTAATTTGATTAAAATGTCCACCATTTTGGTTGAGAGACGTTAAACAGTTTATGGTACATTTGAATTAAATATACCCATGCAAATAATAAGCCAAATAATATTAAATATAATATATCAAATTACGTGTATGATGTTTACAGTGCTCTACTCTACTGGAGAATTTGATATTCATTTTGTCACTTAGACTTAGTAGAATTTATAAATTTAGTTTGGATATCTCTGTCCCATTCCATTTTTATGACCCACAGGCAACTTTCCTTACGTTTTTTGTTTGTTTACGAATAGAAGTACTAGATATGCAAATAAGAAAGAAGGCGGGGCCTTGCGCATAGAAATTACCCTCCCGGGAAATTATAAACATTTCCGTTAAAAAGTGAGCACGAAAATATTTAAAAAGTTGCGCCTAATTGTAAATGGCCGCCACCGATGGATGACACTTTATGAGTATTCTGGGGCAAGGACTTCGACCAAGTTGGGTGCGTATATTAAACATCCGAAGAAGCGTAAATTTTACACTGCAATTGTGAGGGCACAAAATTGAATTAAAACGGGCAGAGCTCTACGAGGGAGCGCGGGCTGTGTAGGCAGTGCATTGTGGAGTTGGGAATGTGGCCGCGGCTGGGGCGACGGAACACGGGACTTAACTGGCATTAATTATGACACAGGGCGCCGGACGAGTGCCGGGGCCTATGCCGACCGTAGTATGACATGGGACTCAGACGGTCCGCACGGCAATCGCATGTGCTCGCATCCGGGGCTTCCGTTGGGCTGTGCACCACGTTGGACATTGCAATGTCAAGGCAGGTGCGTGCCCGGCAGAATTAAATTGACCAGCAACAGTGTGGATACCTTTCGGGCCAAGGACTTGCCACAAGTGACACAGTGGCGCAGCCAGGATGCGGAGGTGGCAGACATTCGGTGCAGTCACAGTTGGAGTCAGAGCTGCACGCATTACGTTAATTCCAGTGATGTTGCAATTGTTGTTGCACGGCAACCTTTACGTTCTGTGGCCCCACCTGGGAAAGCACATTAAATAATTACCGCAAATGGGCTTGGCGATAATTTTTGCACCAAAACGCGTCAGGCCTGGCCAGGCAAAAAATTTTAATTGTAATTGCGAAAACAATAAACAAATGTTCCCCGCTCTGTCCAGTGTGTTCGCTGTCCACGGCACCCCGGACCCAATTCCATGTTTGGTGCATTCGCAAATACACCCGGGAAATGCCCTATGGATGCGTATGTGTGTATTAAACACTCTTCAGAGCTGTAACTGATTGGCCGACTGCGAGACACCCTCTAGGCAAGCGGTATTGAGAGTCCTGTAATCGTTTTCGATACAAGAAAATTCGTTATTCCGCAAATTTGTATTCTATTTGTATTTATCGTCTATATATACATATTCTCCTTTTCTCAGTGATCGCATTTGATCTTTCGATTACAAGTGTTTGCTTACGATATCTGTTTCTCAACTATCGATATCTTATAATTACTTAACATACCTTTTGCAACACTTATTGCTAAAATATCGAGTGTATATATCAATACAATATATCATACAATGTCGTGAGTAAATCCATTTCGTGTTTTATTTAATTATTGCCGCAAGCTGCGTTTTATTTGACTGCGGTGAAAATGCAGCAGGAGTGTATTTAATTTGCATGAAGCATTGCGCAACACTGCGTTCAGTGACCAAATTTAATGTTTTCCCATTTAGTATACTAGTATATAGGGCAGGGGTTGGGGGCTTGTTGTGGCTCAGGTGTCAACGCTAACTGGTGGTCGTTTCTTGGGCCCACAAAAACCATTCCCAAGACGGTCATTTTGTGACGGCCAATTAAAAATTCATCTTAAGGTCCTGTTTCCGAATTCAACCCGTTCGACACCGAACCGCCGCCGACATCGTTCCATCATTTACCAATTAGTTAATTTTTGAGCGTCAATGAAAAATCTTCCAAATTAAAACAAACAGTTGTCGCTGTCAAATCGTAAGAGGCCCACGCGGCACAGTTGCTGGTTGTACAGCTGCTTGCCTAGGACATTGGACAAGTGTCTTTTAATTTCTTATTAGCGGCTTATTATCCCCACGGACATTCCACCCATTAATATGCAGAGCCGTGTTGGCGTCAGTTTTGCCATTAATTTTAATGAGTCAACACCAACAACAACGGCAACAACAACGTATTCTGCGGTCCTTGCCGGGAAAAAGGATTGGAGAGTTTTGGTACTCAGTTAATTACTTAATAATTTGGGCAGGTGTTATTTTCGGACGGGCCAATTTATAGAGTTGCCTTTTGCAATATTAATCGTTTGCTTTGAAAGAGAGGTGAGGCAACAGTGGGAATAAATTGTTAAAAGTTTGATAAAGAATAAGTAAGATTCATATTTAAAGAATAGGTCTTTAAGAAGAAAATGTTGCACGAAATTGTATACCATTTGCAAAGGTTATATTCATATTGGCACTTTAGGAGACATATGCGACCCTATGAAGTATATATTATATTATATATTATATATTTTAAATCAGGATCAACACGGAAGACAGGCAGAAGGAAGTGTGGCAGAACCAAAAACTATTTATATATACTTATAATCAGCATCAACAGCCGAGTCGATATCACCATGTCCGTCTGTCTGTCCGCCCCCTTAAATAGATAAAAACTGAATTCTAAGAGTAATTTTAATGCAGGATTATTTCTGAAAATTTGCTTGCGAATGAATAATAAACATAAGAGTCATTTGAGAATAATTTTAAGAGCTATTGATTTCCAAACCGCTTCCAAAAGTATTCAACACAAAATACGCTAAAAATAGAATTTATATTATATTTATGAAATCGTTTTGGTCCGTCGGGTATATCACAGCTAGCAGACTGGACTGTAGCCTTCGTGCTTGTTTTTCCAGATATAGCAACCAAATTTACTACATCGGTATTTCAACTTTAAATAATTATATACTTGAAGAATTTCATAAAATCAGAACTCTTAATCATAAAACGCCATAGAAAAAAATCAGCGAAATGAGGTTTATTTGTATGAAGATCAATATTCTTCTTCGAAATTAGTTAACTTAGCAAAACCAATACTTTTAATTTTAATCAACATTTGACAATGTACGTATAGCCTTTAGTAGATACGTCAGACACTAATGAAGATTTTCATAAATTAATTGTTTGTGGCTCTTAATAAATAATTATTAACTCGAATAGGAACAATCGAAAGCGTTTGTTGCCAAGGTATAAAACCTTCAGCATGCCGAGGGTTTTTGAGAGCATAAAGTATAAATATTATGCAAACCAAATAAAATAAATAAAATAATAATGGTGTCATACAAATTATTGTATACATTTTCTAGATATTATATTAGAGCTATTATATATAATATGCACTTGTCATTATTATTGATTAAATTTTGTGCTCCACATTAGTACGTTAAAAGATGACCCAAGTAAAAATAAACCAGCATTGGCCAAATTCCAAAGCGGTAAACTCATCGCTTGGTACTCAATTTGATTGCTGGACACGCACAACCGACTGAGGATTGGCAAGAAGAACAGCGGGTGCAGGGCAATCGCACATTAATCCGTAATTTGCTCTTTGGCGGCGGGGCTGCTAATAATTTTTAATAGGATTCGATCCCCATAAATGGCCCTACTTGGCTCTCTTTTTTAGGCTGATTGGTGATCTCTTCCACTTCTCGGGTGTTGTGGACCCTCGTTGATCCAGCAGGCAAGATGGATGGATTTCGGGTTGTGGCTTTGATGGAATTCCAATTCGCGAATTCCCGGCACGTGCAGAGCTCTGCAAATGCTCATGGAGTATGTGAAAATGAGTGTGTATGTGAGGCACACGAGTGTTTCGGGTACTCGTACGGCTCGTTTAGGAGCAACGTTAGTGCGCAGGGTGTATAACATTATTTATTGAGCTTGATTGCATTGCTTAGTCGCAGCAATTAACAGTTAGTTGTGGCGACACTTTTAATTGAGCTTCAGCCCTTTAATTTATAAACTTCCCCACCATATTCGGTGTACATGAAAACATTTAATCAATGTTCGAATATCTCAAATCTGCGCGCTTACCAAAGTTGTGCTGCACTTATAAATATTTATGAGGGTGCCGCGAGTCCGGACCTAATGACAAAGTGATAAGGACAATTAAGGAGAAAGCAGCCGCAGTTGCAGCCGGTGGACGACGATGTGGACGACGATCCAAAGACCACAAATAAAATGTGTCAACGCGTTCGTGGGCATTCTTCGATCAGTTGAGATCAGTTGTAAACAGAAAACAAACTGCTGTAAAATATTACTGCATCTTTGATCACTTGTCATCCGCGATGATGATGGACGATCTTGGCGAACACTCGACTCTCCACTCAGACCCTACGAGTGCAGTCCATCCAGTCTGAAGCCAGTCCACCAGCCATCAGCTACAACTCGTCCGCTCATGCATTCCGCGGAACCTGTTGACAACACTTGCGACAAGCGAAACGATCTCGCTTTTTCTGCCCCGTCCCGTTGGCAACACGAATACGAGTGCGTATACAAAAAACGTGCTGGCCAAGGTGTCGATATCGCACAATGGTTTTAATGATGGGATCTTCGGCAGAACAGCAGCCAGAACGGGAACGTGAACGGGAACAGGAAGAGGAACCGGACAGCAACGGGTGCGCGAACGGAGGGGGAATGAGAATCGATCGATGTGGCGTTGCTAGCAAAAAAGTGAAACGTGGCTTGTAGCAGCAAATCGCTGAGATGCCATCGCTGATAATCAATAATTTTATATTTTTGCTACATCTCTGTCTGTCCATGTCTGCGTCGGCATTGTCAGCAGTCAAAGCAATCGGAATCAGAATCGGTCTTCGAACAAGAGGTACATCGTCGGTCTAATGCGAGTTTATTTATTTATTTAAAGCTAAATCGACTAAAGCCAGTCGACTCAAAAATAATGGCGTAATTGAAGTTTAATTAAAACAACAATAAAATATTACAAATAATTACAAAAATATAAGTTATAAAAGAAATCGTAATATTACTTTATATTTATTTAGATAATGAAGATCAGGTAAGTGATCAGGGCCGTAGCAACGGTCTAGAAGGCGCTAGTGCAAAACTCCATATTATAAAAACAGAGTAAATTGGTTAGTTAATAAAACATTTCACAAAATAAAGAAACTTAACACAAATTATTTCGACTTTATTCTTGATTTTTTATTGGAAAATACATCAACGATTTTTTAGAAATACGATATGTATTATTTTTCAGTATTAATAACATTCAATTTAGTTCGTCCGTTTGAACATCAAAAACTTTCCTATATAGGACCTTAAGATATCAAATTTGACATGAAGCTTTCAGTATACAATAATTTAGTCTACTTGTTCCATTTTTTTGTTGGTAGTGAGGGGCCCTTGGCAGGCCGGGCCTTATGCACTGCACACCCTGCACAGGCCTCGCTAGGGGCCTGTAGTCGATCCAACATTTGTTGCAGGGGATTGGGGGAAATCCAGAAAAACCCAATCAGATCAGGAGTGTTAATTTAAGTAACGAAACAGTACAAAATCGCGAGTAGAATTAGAAAATTACTACTAATAACAATAAAATTGCAGAAAAATAACTAATTAATAAATACATAGGTGGGTCACTATTGCATATTTTAAGGTAGATACAGAATGAGTGTTAAAAAAATAATAGCATATAATTTATTGCGAGCACAGTTCCCTGAATAAATCAAGCAGGGCATACTTTGAACTACAATTAGAAACGTTTTTGTGGAAAATAGTTTCGGTGATGCTACTAGAGACTAGAGATGGGTATGGACTGTCATTTTTCGGCAAGACACGAAAATTAAATTTTTCAACACACACGAACACGCACGCTCAAAAATTTTCCCAACACGACCCAACACGGTCCAACACGAAATTTTATACAGATTTTTTTTTGGTTTTTTATTCATTAATTCATGATATTTCTTTAAAAATAACTTAAAATTAGAGAACTTAACATTAACTTTAAATTAAAAAATTATATATTTTTATATAAAAATATCGATTTGTCAAGATTTGAAATTGACAATCTAGTCCTACGGTCATTAGGGATTTGTCCAAATGTGGAAAATACTCGTTCACTACTATCTGAACTTGCTGGTATACTTAATATTTTTCTAACGACTCACTGAAGGCTCTTCATGTTGTTAGCCTTTCCCCAAAAAAACAAAACATTTTCACTCGGCAAGGCTTTAGCGGCAAACTCTGCGTTCTAACTCTTCTTCCTCCTCTGTTTTCTGAATCTTTTATAAAAGTAAAAATACGTGCTATATGTGTTCGTGTTATTTCGTGCCGAATTTCGAAACACGAACACGCACGCCCGTGGACACAATCTTAATTTTGCACACGCACACGCGTGCACCCAACTCTAGTAGGGACAAAGAAGCCTAAACGGTTAAGCAATCGTCACTATCTATGTTCCCTTGAATAAGGTTTTTAGCATGTTTCTACGATTGGCTAGAGATGGCAAATTATTCTAAAAAATAGAAAGGAAGTCTTAAATTTACGTAACAGTTAAGGCGTTTCAAGGCAACACAAGTTCGATGAGAAAACAGAGTGTCCAATCGAGAATACATGTGAGGTTTCTTATCTCTATGCTTCATACGAAGATATACTAGTCAAAGAGCTCTCTGTATACTTGAAACTCCATGTCATTTTGTATGCAAAGCAGGCTGACAGTCGTGCTGCCAAAGGGCTGATTGCTGTGGGTGCAATGACATGGCAGCTGTCTGTGGCTCTACAGTGACTCTGCACACTTAACCTAAAAACATCAGGCTGCTCTACGCCCTACTCCACCCCTGCTCATTGGCAGTTGAGGGGTTCCGCCAAAGTGCAAATCCGTGCACACGCGTCAGGCACATTTGGAATGGCAACCAATGAACCCACTTTCAGCTGCTGACACGTTTCTGATTTGCTTTTTTATTAATGCGCAAAAATCCAGGCAATTTTGCTGACAAAAGTGCCAACAATTCCATCAAAGTTCGAATAGAGATGTGGATTAACCCTTTGCTGGCAATGGCGACAAAGGTAGATGAGGATACAGATGTAAATAAGCAAGGGGGTGTGGCACCGTGTTTGACTTCCATGTCATTTTGCGTGTCGTTTCTAGCAGTTGTATACTCCTCCCCTTTATTGGATTAGCTTTGCCAGTTTTCGCCCAAACTGAAGCAATTAGAAGTGAGTCTGGTTCGAGCCGAATTGTAATGATGATTGCGAAACCGCTTACGAGCTGCTATAATCTTCGTTCTCTCTACTGTTTCCGGTGAAAGCAATCAAAGCTCAGCCGTTTCCAATTAAACACACACGTGGATACGAAGAACGGGCCGAGGGCGGTGCTGAGCAAGAGCCAAAGCAAGGAAAGGCAAACCCGTGTTGCAAAATTATATCAAAAGTGTTTCTAGTTCTGTCCACCATTTCTTGATTGCGTAGGTTGCCTCCCGGTGCAGATGGTGGGGGAGTGAGTGGCAAGGGCAGCTGCACAGACGACTGAGCCGCAGACGGAAAGAAGATTTGACGTGCAATAAAAATGTTAGTTCTGTAGATTTGGACCCACAAGAATTTTTTCAAATATTCGCCAGTACAACGATAATGAGCATAAGTAGACTTGGAAATACCCTGCGCTTGTTTAATGTACCCTACAGTTGTTAGACATCAAATTTGGGGGTTATATCTTGAAATGTTTTGAATTAAATATCAAGACATTTGTATATATCTTATAGGAGTTATGAAACCCTTTTGGGTATTCCATTCCAGGGTAGCGAAAAGGAAAACCTTTATGAAAATTTCTCAAATTGGATTTCTGACCCTTTGGTCAGCGATGTGTGAAGGTCCTTCGGCATTGCGACTGGGCATTTGTATTTGCATCTAATACATAAACATAATGCGTTAATTTAAAAGTATATTCCGGGCAAAAGAAGGCGCCCTAAGATGGCAATACGTGTGAGGGAGACAGACAGACAGAGAGAGAAAGAGAGAGAAAGCACAAAAAAATATGCAAACATTTGTTGGGCGGTAATCAAATTTGCGATGTGTTTGCTGCTTCTTCATCTTCTTCTGGTCGGGCAACATAAAAATGTAAAAAATGAATTGCTGCGCAGTTCTCCCCAAGGACGTGTTTTGGCAAGACCACAGGACATGAGCGATACAAATAAACAAATGATGTAAATTTCATTTTCGCATTTGGCATTTGGCAACGGGGGCTGCCCCGGGATGCAGTCGGAAAATATTCCGACCTCCAATGGAAAATATGAAAAGCCACATAAACAAATTACAGATATTTGTTTTGTCGACCAGAAGGAGTACCCGCCACGGTACTGCAGATAAAACTATCCCTTAGAATCACAGCCAGTGTCGGTTCGAATGCTGCCACCTGAGAGCGACAGAAGTTGGGAAACTTTCGGATTGAACCCGGAATCGAATTAGATTTACCAAAGTTCAGCCGTGGACATTTGCATGTATTTCGCATTTGTCAAGCCTCTTAAATGTCATCGGCTCAAAGTCTAGACATTAAAAACCACTTTTCGAGTTGGAACCATCGGGAAAAAGTGTCAAATATTTTCATGACTTTTCGAGTTTACGCACAAAAAAATGTCAATATCAATTTGAATGGCCTCCAGCTCTTGCCTCACAGATGAAATGAATGATTCGGTTTTAATTTAATGGAATCCATCAGACAGCTACTGCTGCTGAGTGAGGTAAGCTGATTTGACAGTATTTCTGAAATTATATAAAATATACCCCCCCTCCCCAATCATTTGATACCTATTTTATTTTATTTTTATTTTGTTCTGTATCTGGTGCTGGTGTGGGTCGTAAAACACATAAATTAGCATATTAATAGGTTTGATAGCGCTAGTTATTGCACTGGCAAATCGGGATAATTCCGCAGACCCGCCCCTGCTCTCATGTGTATCATGCAGAGTTAGGTCCACAGAGTAGTTGAGTGCCGCAGAGGGCACTCGGGGGTGCTATAAAATATTCACACAACAGCAATTTTACAGTTAGCTTGCCTCGTCTTCAAAAACAAAACGAATCAACTTCGGAAATAGGCTGGCAAATTTCTATCCTACCTCCCTCCCAATCACATCCCCGTTTTGGTTACTTTTCCGGGCACCGATCACAACGATTAAAATTATGCAAACACATTATGAAGCAAGTCCCAGATTGCCAGGATGAGGGCAGGAGACTCAGGGCCGTAAACACTCAATATTTGTTGCCGCAAGAAAAGATTTTACGGCGCAGCAGAATCAAATCGCATAGCTGCTTTCTATGCAAATAAGAAAATTAAGAGAATCAAACAGATAAATATGTAAATCAGTTAAAGGCATTGCAAACTTGATATGATATACTATGTGCAATTTAATGCTGTAAGCTAGGAATTATAAGAGAGTATGTTCTTACATACTCTTGTCCTTTACAGATAGAAGGAGTCTTCTGCGGTGCCATGAAGTCAATCTTTTCGTTGTTCACCATCAAAAGTCGACTTAAATTGACTAACATATATCTGTTTGTCTGTTGCACACGCCGATCTGCACAACTATTAAAGCTATAGACATTAAATTTGACACTTGAGTTATTGTTTTATACCAGTTGTAGATCATGTCTATTTAAATTAGTTGATTTATATTTATTTACATGTTGTTCATCATTTTGCAAAAGGCATCAGGCAACAATAGCTGCTTTCTTTACTGGTTATACTATATTCTAAAGAAGATATCTTCCAAGGTATGAATGAGGGATGTTTTATAAAGGCAAGTATTTATTGTGGAAATAACTTATCTTGTGGTATGTACATATATTAAAACATAACAACAATTACATTGTAGCACTTTGTTGCAATATGAATACATATATAGTCTGCCCAAGTGTATGTGTAATACGAGCATCCACTTGAAGGCCAACAAACATAAGTGCATAGTCAGCAGTTCTCACGCTGGCTATGCGCTGACCGCTTACCATGTATGTACATAGCACTCTTCGTCCACCGATGTCGTCGCTTCGCGACAATACATATATGTATACATAAGATATGCATATAAGCGCGAAGGCGCTGCAAGCTACGCTGGCAGCGCTGCTCCTCGATTTAGGCTAAGAAAGCTTTTGTATATAGACTTAAGATACACTCGATTCTTAACATCTAATGGAGCGGGACCTTCCCTGCTCCACACCAATATATAACCCGATATAAATAAAGTTCGACATGGACACAAGTCCATTGTCAATTAAACCAAATTAAACAGTGTACATCTATTGGGCGGACCTCGACTTTACAATCTCTATCAATTCAAACTAAAGTTGTGAGGCCACAAAACTAAGTAAACACCAATGCATATGACACATACAGTCAAGTGCGCCTGATGCAATAGTATGTATGTTAGCTATACATTATATCGGTCCGATCCGGCCGTTTTAGCCCGCAAGAAGCATGTGTGCCAAGTTTTATAAAGATAACTCGAAACTGAGAGACTAGTTTGCATCGCAACTGACAGACGTACGGACAGGCAGACATGACTAGATGCTGTTTAAGATGTACAGTTACATGTGTACAGTTGCGGTTAAAATAATAGCACCATGAGCACGATTTTTGTTCATCACAGCTTTTCTGTTTTATCTGACCCTTTTTGATTATTTTCTTTACTGAAATTTAATGATACAATGCTTTTCCATGAATTAACGAAAAAAGTTAGCAGATCTAGCTTTAACCGCTAAACAGAACTATTTTGCTCTCATCTGACTACAATATGTTGCGCCATTTCTCCACGGGTCAATCCAGGTGTGACTTGGCAAACTGAATGCGTTTTGAAACATGCATCGCTGTCAAAAGTGGGACTTTTCTTGGGCTGCAGGGTATTTAGTCTCAAATGTTGACGGACTGTTTGCACGCTGGCAGCTATCTGAAGCTCCTTTTTTAGCTACATAGTCGGCTTTAAAGGCTCCTTCTTGCATTGCCGAACCAAGCGATTGATCTCCAAGTTGGTCAGTGCAGGCTTTCTTCCACGTGTTTCTTCCTTTTTATACCCTTCGACCATTGAAAATGGTTAAAAAAGGGTATACTAACTTTGTGCAAATGTATGTAACAGACAGAAGGAGGCGTGGGAGACCCCATAAAGTATATATATTCTTGCTCAGGATCACAAGCCGAGTCGATTGAGCCATGTCCGTCTGTCTGTCCGGATGTCCGTCTGACCAGATGAACACACAGATCTCAGCTATTATAAGCGGTAGAGACACCAAATTTGAAATGATGGTTCCTATATTCTCGGTGCAGATCAAGTTTATTTCAAATGTTGGATGCCACGCCCACCACCCCCGCAAATCACTAATTTAGTTTTTAAACTCGATTTGTATGCGTCGTAAAAAATGTATAGCTTTCTAACTTTAACATATACTAAGCTGATAGTTATGTCTACTTATTCTCGTAATTTTAATCGGATCGAACCATAAACACAGAAGTTATTTAAGAAAGTATGAGCATAACTCGAAGTCCTTGTGTCAGCTAATACGGGAGGCAAGCGAGCGCGAAGCGCGAGCTCCATCTGTCGAGAATAATTTCAAAGCATGTGCATATGTATATGGTTAGATATATGTATAGGAACATAGGTCGAAGCACTAAGCAATGAACATATATCATTGTTTAGTGGTCGAAGGGTAGCCCACTGTCGCGTGCGACTGTTGCTTTTCTTACTGGTTTTCAAATAATATTGCATTGCGGATCATTTTTTTGAACATCCGACATTCTACCAATGTCGTTGTAAGTGGTTCCTTCTGAGATCATGTTTTTGATTAATCGTCGATTCAATGCTTTCTGCGACCCATACTGAGAAAATTTATCTTATTCCTTTCGAAAAAATTCAATCCAAATCTTTAATACAATTCCCTTTTTAAAATAAGGGCGCAATAAACCGAAAGCAAGTACTTCTACCAATTTTATTCAGAAAAAACGTGATTAGTGATATTTTTGTTACCGCTTGATTTCGCACACTTTTGTACTGAGTACCCAAAAACAAAAAGAACCGTTACATTGAGATGTTAAAAATAGCTTGCTCTAGCAGTTGAACTTTAAAAAAAGTTGACAAAAAATACATTTTTTTAGGAAGACATATTTTAACCTGCTGTAGTGGTATTATTTTAACAACAGCGTATATACTTTATGGGTCGGATATATTTCCTAAGGCGCGTTAAAATTCCAGGTCGAAGTTAAAATACTCTAGCTTTCATAATAGCTTGTATTTCGACTTTTAAACAGAAAGACAGACGGAGAAACAGATGAAGATAGCTAGATGGCCTCAGCTTGTTATGCTGATTAAGTGTATAGATACTTCGTGTATAAATATAATGTGTATAAATACTTCCTCTTTCCGTCCTTTACATACATTTGCACAAGGTTATCATACCCTTTTTATTAATAGCAACAATCGGTTTAAGTTGAAGAATTAAGCTACAAGAAAATACAAAACCTTCAGCATGCCTTGCATTCTTGTTTTGTTTTCATTGAACAGCTTTAACAACGTAACAAGGAATGCCAAGTGCAGGGTATGTTGGGGCTGTTGGACTGCTTTAACGGACACGCACACTTATGCAGATGCACGTGTCCTTGTGTCTGTTTGTCTACTGCCTATTCGAGTGTCCATTTTTAATTAACACTTTGACAATTTGACGCGAAATGCATTTTGTGTGCTCAAACTAATGTCCTTACTGCGACTGCGACTGCCTCTGCCTCTGCTGGCACAGAGGGAGTGTTTGCATTCCGATAAGCTGCGGCTCGTTCCGGCTCGACTCGGCTCGGATTCATTCCGGTTAAATGTTTAGAATGCGATTGACGTGTCAGTGTGTGCATCCCCCACAGAGTGAGCTGCACATGAGGTTGCGGCTGCAATGCACAAACAGCAGGATCTCTCCTAATGCTACTTCGCAGGTATGAAGTCGGGAGTTGGGAACGGCCCCAGGCCACTGTCTGATAAATATTACATGCGCCTGTGTAACCCAATTACCGTTGCAAATTACTCACACTTTGATGTGGAGTGGCAATGGCAAGGTACATGCATGCAGGTCGACAGCAGGACTCGTGCCAGGGTTGGGGATGGGGCGAGTTCTAGACTCGCTTTGCATAATTGATGACAAATTGAAATCATGTTAATGCAGAGACATTAAAGTCCAGCAAATCGTGTCTGCGCAAAACGAGTGCGATGAGTATCCAATGGAAAAAATCGAAATTTATTGCGCTGCAGAGGCAACTCCTTCGGTTGTAGTTTCGGCCAATTGTTGTGGAGCACCATAAATTCATCAAGGAGCCAAAATCAAATTTGCCAATAGATCAATTTGCGGTTGTCGGTGCTTAGCCCAACGTCAGCGCTTCCCTGAGGACGTATTTGGTGGTCGTAAATCGAAATGAACATCACATAAATTTTCAATTGGTCAACTCGGACGTGGAAAAGGACACTGCCTGAAGGGCTGATGGTTGGGGTGAATGTAAATTAGAGAGAGAGAGAGAGAGAGAGAAGCATGCATAGGTTGTTTATTTCTTTTCCTTTCGGAATCAATTGAAATCAAGGCAACATTGGCTTCACTTGTTTGTTTATTCCTGATTCATTCATTTGGCAAAATTTTAAGATGTTAGCAAGTAAAGTTCCGGCCACTCCAGCAGAGCTGCTTAGTAGCCTGAAGCTGTCGTCGAATGAGGATCTCAACGAGCAGATTACAAACTGGATCATGTGGGACAGAAACGCGGCCACGGTGCAGCAAGTGGTTGATGCCGTCAACAACAAGGATTGGGAGGCCCTTCGAATCCGTCTTTGCCATTATAATAAATTTGCTGCCGCTGGCATGAGATCTGGTATGCGAGCGGGCTTTGACTCGATTAATGATCTCGTCTCAATTCAGTTGGCCCAGGGACTGTCCCACTACTTGACACGCATGTATCCCAGCGTAGCTAAGCGCGAGGCGCAGGGTGTGGTCATCGGATTCGATTGCCGTTACAATGGCAAACGGTTTGCCCAGCTTATGGCAGCTGTCTTCCTGAATAACAACTTTCGGGTGAACCTCTTTAATCGCATGGTCCCCACGCCATTCATTGCCTTCGCGGTTTTAAAACTCAAGTGCATGGCAGGAATCGTAGTGACGGGATCTCATAATATGAAGAGTGATAATGGCTTCAAGATCTTTTGGAGCAATGGAGCTCTGATTTTACCACCGCATGACAAGAACATATACGACGCTATGATGAGTCACATGGAGCCTGTTCCGTCTTCGTGGGATCTGAATGTTCTGGAGGACCACAATCTCCTTGCGGATCCCTATCGAGAGGTTTACACAGAGTACTATGAAGATATGAAGAGCAAAATCCCAGAACACTTTATGGAGACCAATGAGTGTAGTCAGCTGCGCTTCATCTATACACCTCTGCACGGCGTGGGCTTTCATTATATACGAGAGGGATTTTACCAGGCCCGACTAAAACCCGTCATACCTGTGCCTCTACAGAGGGACCCTGACCCCGAATTCCCAACTATACAAATGCCTGACCCCTTGGGTAAGAACATTTTAAAAAGGCCCTATATGTTAGATCTTTCAAGGCATACAATAACTATAAATACATTTTTGATGAACGTTAAAAGCCGAGTCTATTCAGCCACTCTATCCGATGAAAATATTATAAATCATCTCTCCTGCAATCTGATTGAAGTACAGATCTTCCTAAACCCGGATGTAGTTCATATGAACTCTAAATGTTGCCAATCTTATTGAGTTGGGGTATAAACACCCTTACATAGGCTATAATAACTTTGGCTAGGAGATTGCAACGCACCTAAGGAGACATCTACAAATATTCTGAATCAGCATCAACAAAGGAATCGAACTAGTCCTGTCCGTCTGTCTGTATTTCCGTATATCCGTGTGCCCGTCTCTTACATCACAATCAAGTATCTCAGTTTTAAAGCTACCTTGATTATTATAATTTATTTTTAATACCCCTCGACCATAGAAAATGGTCAAAAAAGGGTTTACTAACTTTGTGCAAATGTTTGTAACAGGCAGAAGGAGGCGTGGGAGACTCCATAAAGTATATATAGTCTTACTTAGGATCACTAGCCTATCCGTCTGTCTGTCTGTTTTAACGTTAATATCGCAGCTATTAAAATAGCTAGAGACTCCACATTTGGCATGAAGGTTAATTCAAATGTTGGGTGCCATTTAAATGCCCGCAAATTAATATTTAACTTTTTCAAATTGATTTGTAAGCGCCGTATAAAAAATAAAACTTTCTGGAATATAGTTAGCTGACTATAATATCTATCTTTTCTCCACATTTCAATTCGATCAAACAATAAACACACAATTTATTTAAGAAAGTATGAGCATAAAAGTTGTTGGGAGTACCGATCCTCCCTTTAAAGTATGCAACGCAAAATAAGCTACAAATATAAGTCAAATACTTGATAAAACATTTTGGTCAGGAGGGTATCGGCACCCTCGACTATAGCTTTCGTGCCAATCTGGTTTCTTTCTTTGTAATACAAATTATATTATTATGCAGACGGAAAAGACAGCTTAGTTCTGGCAATGAATAAGGCCCAAGAAGAACATTGCACTGTTATATTGGCAAACGATCCGGATGTGGATCGATTGGCTCTGGCCGAGCTGGATCCAAGGTGCAGGTGGAAGGTATTTAATGGCAATGAGCTGGGGGCTCTACTCGGCTGGTGGGCACTAGAAAAGTATAAGACCAGTGTCACTAAGCCCGACTTGCCCAATTGTGTTATGATATCCAGCATAGTAAGCTCTAAAATACTTGGCGCCATGGCCAGAGCAGAAGGCTTTACTCATGTTGAGACCCATGTCGGCTTCAAGTGGATAGCTAACAAGGCTCTGGAGTTAGAGGGACTCGGGCGAACGGTCCTCTTTGCTTTCGAACACCCCATCGGCTTCATGGTTTCAACCAGTGTACCGGATAAGGACGGAATCAGCGCAGCCTGCCAGCTGGCAACAATGGCCAGTTACTTGCGGAGCACTCGCAAGATGACTCTTATAGAGAAACTACGTGAGATCTACGAAACGTATGGCTACCACGCCACCATTTGTGCAAATCTCTTGTATAAGGATGAAAATCAGCTGGATCAAATATTTGAACGGTTGAGCACTTTCAATGACGATATTCCCGGAACTTATCCCCAGTGCATACTGAACGGACTCTATGAGGTGAAGAGCGTGCGGGATCTGGCCCTCGGCGTGGACACTGCTTTCCCAGATAACAAGCCTCGCCTGCCAATCATAAGTAGCAACCATTGCTTGACATTTACCTTCAACAACGCCATGACCATCACATTCCGCGAAAGTACCAACGACCGGGTACTGAGGTACTATGCGGAATTGTTCGGCCTACCTCAAAATAAGAATTGGGACGACATCAACGACACCCTGAAGCTCATGACCGATGCAGTTATCAACGAGTTTATAAGTCCTGAGGAAAGTGGATTAATTTAGCCACAAATTCGAATACCCTTTTAAAGTATTCCATGATGGCGACACACTTCACTACATCCATTTTGCATTCTCTTTGTATTTTAATATCTTAATTTCTAATAAATCATCTGAATTGCAAATTATATACTCAGTTATTAAACCCTTACAGAGGGTACACGTTTTGCAGAAGTTGTCAACGCACCTAAGGAGACATTTCCAATCCTATAAAGTATATATATTCGTAATCCGCATCAATAGGGAAGCCATGTCTGCCCGTCTGTCCATCCGTCTGTCTATTGCATGCTGTAAATAAGTCGGAACGAGGCGGCTCCGGCATATTCTAAATGCTATGATTTTTGTTGTTTTTTTTAGATATTTAAATACAATAATATATTATATAAATAATATATGTACATATGTATATATAAAACGTCATAACATATAGCTGCCGTAGGAACAATTCTCCAAGAATTTTGAATAAAGACATTTTTGTTTTTCGAAATAACTAAAATTATCAATGCCAATCAAAGTTAGATAGTAATCGACGGAAACTTTGTCTATTGCATTAAAGTCGGACAACTACAATACATTCTTTAGGATTAAATGCAAAAACAAGCACGAAACCTACAGTCGACTGTGATATACCCGCTACACACCTGACAAAAACGTTTTATTCAATATGTAACTTCTATTATTAATACACAGAAACTACTTATAAGTAGTCTTGGAGAAGTAACAACCATAGATGCTCATTAGGTTATAGAAATATATGTATTCTGATGCCTAATGAAATAAATAAATAAATTAAGTTTAAAGATAAAAAATGTAACTTCTATGTTTGCTTATTTTGTGTTGCATACTTTCAGAGAGGGCCTTCGAAATCAGTACATATTAAGAAATTCTTAAATAACTTCTATCTTATTTATCCGATCGCAACCAAATTTTTAAAAATTATGGCAGTTATCCAAAATGATGTTCAGCATGCAAATTGCAAATTTGATTTCTTAGATTCATATTGACATCAATTTGTTGCCCTAGGGATTATAGATTCTGAGATCTAGGTTTTCATACGGACGGACAGACAGACAAACAAACGGACTGACAGATGAACTTGCCAGAATATATATAGTTTTTGAGGTCTGCCACCTCTCATTCTGCCTGTTACATACATTTTCGGTTGGCACAAAGTTATTATACCCTTCTATGAATTCGTGAACAATGTTATTCAATTCAAGTATAGGAACGATCGAAAGGGGATAATAAACTGAAAGCGTGTTAAATCTTCAGTATACCTAAGGTTGTCTTTCTTTCGGGTTGTTTGTAAGTTAGTTTCTTTATCGATTATAACGAGCGTTGCCAAGTAACTCAACTCTTCACACGAATTGTAATATCTTACTGCACTCATTGCTCATATCGGCTCGCATGTATGACGAGACTTTCGTATAAAATATCCTTAGATCCTGTTATTGTCCTTTCTATTCTTCTCCAAAGTCAAAGAAGAAACGTCGACAGCTCATTAAAGCGTCGGAACAGTGAGCTGAGGTCGCAGAAGGCCAATTAAGCGTACGGGGCAATTGCTCTATTGGCTATGGCAGGGGCGGGTTGGAGTTGGGGGTGTGGCTTGATATGTGTGGGTTTGCCTTTGAGCATACTCGTATCTGTGCGAAAGTATCTGCTAAGACAAACACTGAAATTTTATAGTTCACTGCCTAATTGCACTCTGGGGGGGTTTGAGTTTTTTCCCTGCTTGTTTTCGCTGCTGCCTTTGTCCAAAGACCGTTGTAATCGTTTGCGATTGTATGAATTCAGCAAGTCGGCAAAAATAATGAAAGCTGTGATTAAACTGTAGAGAGGGGGAAGGTTGCACACACACACATACACACACACACAGGCAGTCCCGAATTGGATAAGAAATGTAGCTCATATGCAAGCAGCCTCGAATTTTATGCTCTGGCACAGGCAGAGTTTTGGGACTATGTTTGCTCTTCAGGTCAAACGGAATATTTCAATAGCTTGAGTTGCAGAAGAAACTCATGCGTGGCAAACATGTGAACAGGTAAACATTGTGGACACCCAAAGGTCGCAGGCGAACTCAAGCAAATTTGATGCAAAACAAAAGTGGGGCGCGAGAGCTCCCCTTAGCATCAACGAACCTGGACGGTTTCCGTCTTCTGTCAGCCATTAAATTTCCCCAAAATACAAAGTGGAAAAATATCCAACGCACACGAATTAAATATTAATCGTTGTCGACGAAACAACCGTTACCCGGTCCCTCTCCCTCTCCCATTCTCAATCCCAATGCTGATCCCAATCCCAATTTCATTCCCCATTGCGGGACCACTCTTCACAAGACTGTTTGCATGTGTGTGGCAGTATTTGTGGGCGGGTTGTAGGTTTTATTTGGTTAGTAAAGAGACGCGAGGTTAGTGCATTATTAAGCACTGTTTATGCGACATTAGGAACATAAAAGGCGACCAAAGACGCCGTACATAACAAACGAGGTACGAACGTTTTCAAGTTTAAACATGCGAAATGAAGTGGCACATCAGGCGTATCGTATGTCTATATCTAACCATGAATATCTTTATTTTCCACCAACTTTCATTTCGGGGCTATCGCGCATATGTTGACGATGGTCCTCCTCTTGAGGCCGACAACAATGTATGCGATTAGAAGGGTGTAAACGCCGTGCAGCCCGGGGTGGCAGGGTAGCAGGCTGGCAACAACAATGCCAACTTAAATTCGCGTTGGAAATGAGGCGCTGCCAAATTGATTACGTAGCACTTGCTCACATCATCAATTTCTGTCCATATGCCCCGAAAGCCGTTGCCGGCAGTCGCATCAGGTTAAGGGCTGCTTTGACTCTGCCCCCGTCCCGAATCTGACCACACGGCAACATCATCATAACTTCCGGGTGCAGCGGGTACCAGCGCAACTCGTGAATCCAAAACTGGACTGCAGTGACATTTGAAATTTGTTGTGCGTTAATTGCGAGCCTTTGTTTGTTATGGTTTGCGGTCCAAAAACTCTCACTTGATTTCCTCTAATCGTGATAGGCATCGATTAAGTACTCGGATATCCTTTGATAACAAGGCTTGCAAACAAGTTGAACAATTTGAAAACAAACGTCATTTGTTTTATATTAATGATAATAACAAGTAATGTTGGCAGTAGATGTTGTATACTTAAACTTCCGCTTAGTTTGAACAACTAAGAATGAAGAGGAAAGTTTAAACAATGTCAGGAAAAGTTCATACATTTTTGCCATTTGTATCCATGCTATTTATATGTAATATAACTAATTCGTAATTACTAATCGATCATTAAACAAGGTCAAAAACGGATATACTAACTTTCTGTAAATGTATGTCACAAAGTGTGTTATATTTATTCATACCCGAGTCAATTTAGCTTGTTCGCCAGTGTATCCGAGTGTCTGTGAGAACACACATATCTCAGCTATTATAAAAAGAAGATTCATGTATACCATATACATATCAACTTTATATCAATAATTGGATACCCGCCCCTCTAATCACATTTTTCATTATTTTTCAATTGAATCTGTAATCGACGCATAAAAGATATATGAAGGAAGGTGACGTAAGATAATTCAATTTAAATCTAAGAAAAACTCCTCTAGAGTGCGAGTTAATAACCTAAATCAACTTGCCGTTACACATTAACGAAGAAACAACTTGATTCCGAGGTTAAGATTTTGAATATATCAGAGAAAGTTGTCTTTTTGCCCACTTTCTCTAGGGGTGAGGTACGCCAAGTAGGGCTTCTCTCAAAATCAATAGTTCAAATGCAAATCATTTTTTCATTTATTAACAGAAGTATTTATTATGTTAAGTATAATAGAAGAGAAAAATCTCTGACTACATCGATTTTTGAGCCTTCGCAGCTGGTTACGGGTGGCCATATTATAATTTGATCCATATTTTATTATGTTTTAGTATAGTACTACGGTTAGCCAGCGTCAGATAATGAAAACATTAGTAAGTGTTGTGTCTTGCACGCTTCATTTATTAGTCTCCCCATTTGTGCTTATGCTTTGCACATACAGCTTAGGATCTATTTAGTTCCTAAGTAAGTTAATGTTCGTTTTAATGACAATATTAATAACACGATGATTGTATTAACATATGTTATTAGCATTTATAATATCCCAGAAAGTTGTTTGTAAAATAAAATGTTTGTAAAAAAATAACCTGCATTGTCTTCAAATTACTAAGATCGAAGTCTTCATACGATCTCAAACGGATGGACATAGCTACTATTTTGCAACAAAAGGCAATTCTAGTAGAAGAAGAAGAAGTATATTTGGTTAGACAAGTGACTTAGACGGAGGGTGCAGATATCCAGAATATTTGAATAGTTTCGTGGCAGCTGCAAACAGATTTCGATGCCTTAATTTATTTTGTTGTTGCTGTTGTTGTTTTTGTGCTATACGTTTATTATTGTTTTCACTTTTGTCGCATAAAAATGACAACAAATTAGTTTGACTGCCGAGCGGTTTCCCGCTGTGTTTTTCACAGTCCTCTTGTTATTTTTTATGAGTCCACGTCCTTGTGTCCTTCGTTGCTCGATCCCGCTAATAAATTATGTTGATGCTGCTGCTGCTGCTGTTGTTGTATTTGTTCGGCACTTCCGCTTTCAGAGGTAGGTATCATAGCGCATAGCAACCCTCACTCCCATGAAACCCGCCCATGGACCACGATGGGGAGGGGCGCGTGAGGGCGCTCAGTCAACGTGTTTGATTAGCTTTATTAAATATGCAAACAATAAAATTTTGTTTTGTTTTTGTTCAAAAAAACGTTGAAAACTCTGTATGTTGAATTGTGAGCACAATTCAATTAGGTGCGCGAAGAGAAAAACTGAGTCTACTACTAATACCATTGCAATTGCTGTTGTATGTCTGTTTTCCAAAGACCCCGAAGGGCGCAGAAAACATTGAAAAAAAATCTAATGCATTTTAATTTTTTAACTTTTATGAATATATCTTTTTTTCTTGTGGCTGAAAAGTTGCCGTAATAAATAAAAATACTGCAGACAAATGTCACAAGTCAACAACGGGGGAAATCGGGGCTTACTACCAGACTCTGGATGTCGGGTGCTTGAAGTGCGCAATTTATGACTTTAATTAAGTCTGTATTCGAAGGGATTTTCAAGGATAGTGGGAAATACAATCTAAATGCACAAATTACATGCAAGTTCGAATGGAATTTGAATTTTAAAGTAGTTCACATATTAAATATTATGCATTATATTATTCAATATTACATATTTATTAGATCTAAATAGACTTGAATTAAAACAAGGGGAGCAACCCAAAATGGGTTGTGACCATTTGATTTTCTTTTATTGCGGGAAAAATTCTAAAAGCGCCAATAAGAAGAAGCTGCGACAGCAGGTAAGAGAGCGAGACTGATTTGAAAAGAGAAATTCCCTGGCTTAAGAGAACGTTTGCACTGCTTTGCCGACCGAGCACAGTTTACTTGCTTTTTAGAACGCGCCAAATAGTCAATAAAGCTTTAGCGTTAAGTCCAAACATATTTATGTGACATACGGATAGTAAAGCGCAGCTTTGGGGATTTATTTAAATAGTTTTTTTTTTGTTTGAATAGCTTAATATGTTAAAAGTGCCATTTTACGGTTATAGTTAGATAGTAAACTATTACGAGAATGTTAAGGAAATAAACGGCAATTTAAAAACAAGAACGATAGGTACCTTCGGCATGCAAAAGGTACTACACCCATGAAGGTTCTTATATCCTCCAATCGTTCCAATACTAGCTATATATAATGGTGCTAAATTGGTTGTTATTGTGGATATTCAATATTATGTCCCCCATTGATTGGCACTGCTAAGTTATTTCTAATATCAGAACTAGTCTTAATTCAACAACCTTCATTTCGGCCAATTGTTCTTATGGCGGTAATTATATACGGTCCAATTTCGATAAAATGTTATATGTATATTTGTATGTATATAAGTTTGATACAGTACCTTTCAATGCAATATGTTGACAAATAACAGAAATCGTCCAATAGTTTGTACGGCAGCTATACGATATATAGGTCCGATCCTGCTCGCTCCGACTTAAATACAGCGTGCAGCAATAAGAAGCATGTGTACCAAGTTTCATTAGGATACCTTTGAAACTGAGAGAATAGTTTGCATTGCAATATATGGACGGACAGGATTCGCTTCCTCTGTTGATGTTGATCAGAATATGTATACTATATGGGGTCGGAGATGTTTCCTAAGGTGCATTGCAAACTACTGGCCAAAATGCATATACCCTCTGCAAAGGTATAACTAGTATTATTAAGAATTTGCCTGGTGGTTGTTTGTTTTTCAGAAATTCGCAACATGTTCCTAACGCTGCCGAGTCTCCAAAATGTGTCCAGAGACATGAACTTGAAATTTGGTTTCATGTACCATCCGTTTTTTTTATTCCTATTTTATTCCTATTCAGCTCTGTCAACCACTTCGCCTGCCACGTAGCCACGTGCGAGTAGGTGGATGAATGGGTATTCCCCGGGGCCTTCATCGAAATCCGAAAACATCCTCTAGTAGTATGCACAGATGTAGATATGGATGCTGTACTTTGGGTCGGATTTCACCCTTTTCCCTTTGCCAGCCAAAAATAACAAATAACTAAATGTCAGGAAAGTGCACATATTGTATAAAACAGCTCATTAATAACATTAATTAAAGTCGACGACCCAAAAATAATTATTTTGTACAGAACTCAACAAAATAACCTAACGAAATTATAAACAAAAACTAGAGATTTCTATTGCATTTAGTATACAGTTGAAGTTGCCGTTCTCTTAGCATATGTTTTTATATATGTTATCTAAGAAATTAAAGAACTATGTATGTACTCATGTATAAGTAAATAGGTATACATAAATTGTAATATGTAAATTATATCCATACATAAATTTCAAAAACATTGGAGTGAAAGTTTCGACAAGTCTGAAATACTTTCAAAAGTGTTAATTATTATATCATACAATTTAAGAATAGATATTTTTTTATTGCGACTTTTTGCTTTAATAAAAGTTAAAGTACCAGCTCCATTTGTCAGTCATCTATTTTTAGTTGTGCCTGGCATGCGTCCTGCTTCACTTGAGCTCTTCATTCATTATTCTGGCATCAGGCAGACACAGTTGATCACAGTCCCAGGACTTATCGCGCTGCCTGCTGGCATTGCTCGGCCTGCCCGAACATTGTTTAACAATTAAGGGAACAACTTTACCTAAACGGTTTAAGTCAACAGCTAACGAAATGCACTTCCATTGCCATCGCCCTATCCATTTGGCTCGGCCAGAGTGGCCAGTGGAGCATGGCACGTCAGTGGGATCTTCCTCGTCTCCTCCTTGTCAGCAGCTCATCACGAGGGCAGACTGAGAACGTTGCTTGTGCTTCCGCTTCCGATGACGACGATGATGAACTGCCTTTTTTTTGTTTCTGTTTTTCATTTTGACTTTTACTCCGGGCAACGGTTTTTGTTGCCTCTGCATCTGTATCTACATTCATCCTCAACAGTTCGCTGAAATTGCGAAATTTCGTTTGAATTGTTTGTTGTCAACTCTTTGTTTATTTACAGTTTTTAACTTGTTACCTTCGTATCTTCAAAATTTGTCTATTTAAACTGTTCGTAGATTGAATGAATAGGTAGTAGGTTCTCAAGCATATGCATAGTATAGGCTCCTTCTGAGGCAGCCTTGAAGGCAGCCGCCCATCCAGACTTGGCGACATCATCGATCCAATAATTAAATTTGCGGGCATATCGGCGCTTGCTCAATGGAATTAACTGTTGTCAATTATCCATGTGAGGACCCGCCGCTGCTTTCATGCCTCTAAATAGCAAAAAGTGGCCGTGCCGTGCCTTGCGTTGCCGTGCCGGGCCGTCTTGCTCTTAGCCGCCAATAAAATGTCACTTGGTCAGCGTCGGCATCATCGGCAGCGGCATCGGCATTGGCATCGCCATCGGCGCTCGTGTCTGGCGGCAGTCGGCGCTGGGTTTTGTGCACTGAATTTGGCATCGCCAGCAATGGAAACGTTGCTGCATGCCCCTCTCTGGCCAGGTGGCGTCTTCTGCGGTGGCCGGACCACACAAGTTGCTTAATTTGTTGCGCGCCATGCCCCAGCTACAAGTAGTCTCCGCGCTGACTCCCCATCAATCAGAGAGTGGCCCGCTTTTTGTGCCACCGCCTATCTCGTTTCATAAAAATTCAGAACACGATTGCCGCTATGTGCTTTTTGCGTATGCCCCATCGCTCGCGTATTCGCGCATTCAACGGGGTTTCTCTCTTAGGTCGCAGTGCTGCTCATGACAGTTTCATCAAATCCGCTTTGTTCCCATCGTTAGAAGACTGGCAAACGTTTGTATTATTTTACATATGAGGTGAATGTTCTTGAACCAACAAACATTCCCGAGAAAAACAATTTCTAAACATTAAGAGACTATCGAAGAAGGTTAAAAAAAAAGTATAGTATTTCTTTGTCGGTGTTATCCAACACTGATAATAAACAAATGTAGTTTCGCAGAAACGAGCCATGTATCGCATTCTCACTCAAAAATGCGTAGAGTAGACTTAGCTGAATTTTGGAACTAAGTCAAAATTAATATTTTGGTAAAAACCAGGAGGCAAAGCTAAAGTCCGGTGTGTTCGATTTTTATATACCCGCTATCCATCTGATCGCTCAAAACTACATAATTAATATTCCTTCTGAAAGGGTATTAATACATATGTAAATTCCTAGTTAAGTGTATTCAGTATTGCGTACTTGCTGACGGCCTTGGCAATCACTACGCCCACTAAAATACACATACAAAGTACACATATTGTTTCATCAAATTAGGTTATCTCTTATAATGTCATGAATGGGTTTTAATACATACGCACAGACAGAAGCACAAGGTTATATAGGGTCTGCTTACTTTGTGGGATCTACGTGTTAATATTTAAGTTCGGTAGCTACTAAGTTATAATGTCATTTAACCCTATGGATTAACGGGTAACATAATCATTCAACTCTATAATTAACGGGGAAACAAATTTTGTAGGGTTCCACCAATTTGACCTCATATAACTAACACTTAGTAATTTGTAACAGTAATGTTTGTCACTAGATAAAGATACCTTTAAATTTTAAAAAGTAAATAATTTAGTTTATATAACGAGATTCTGTCGACAAGCCTTATTGATTAAGTCATCTTTCTGAATGAATAATTCATATTTTTGGAACTTACTCTTGACACACACACGTATAATTAAAGAAATTGATGAACAGTGCGCATTATGGCTTTTTGTTTTTGTTGTTTGTACCAAAATAGTTTGAGTTAGTCAATAAATAGTTAGTCAATAAATATGATTCTTAAATACCTTAGTTATTTTACCTGGCTGCTTGAAACTGTCATGTGTCTCCAACTTCTTTCAAGTTTGATTTAATTCGTGTGCTGGTAAATTCATTACACTTTTGTAATTACGTGGAATAAATTATAATAAAAGTCGGCAACCACATGCTCTCCCCGAGATGAGTCAAATCCAGGAGCAGAAGGGGCAGAAGGCATCTAAACGAATTAGCTGGAAACCCCAACATAATCAAGTAAATTAATAGCTCCGCCAACAGCAACAGCTACTGCCAGAGTCTGAAAGGCTTGGCCCGAAACTGTTGCGGCAGCAGAGATCAAAGTAATTAATTATAATAATTAAAAACTTTCGGAAAGCCGTGCTCCAAGTCGACAAGTAGCGGAGTTGAGAAAAGTTTTCAGCATTTGCATGTCGCACTAGGAAGGAGTGTGAAAAGCTGTTGAGGTTTTTGCGCTCGCGTGAGTATATTATACCCTTCATATGTGTAACCGGGGGTAGGTTACAATTACGATTCATATAAGAGGTTGCTGGATTCGTGATAGATATAGAATGTTAGCCAGGGACTTTCTGGGTCTTTCCTACGCTGATATCATCTACCAATGAATGTTATATAGAATCAACGTGGAAGATACGTTAATAAAGCAGACTTTTCATCAATATCTCTAGTAAAGTCTATAAAAAATACCTTTAAATGGATAAGTGTTGTTTATTGTTATAATTAGTCGTAGAAGAACTGTTCTTTTACATTGTATTACTTTCAACTTTCTTAAGGTATCATGCAGTCGAGCAGTAAATGTTGACTGCTGTGCTTAGGCTTTTCCAGGCGCAGCCAAAGTGCGCGTACCTGTTGAGAATTGAGCAATTCCCCAAGCAAATAACATATTCATATCTTGTCGTGGATGCAGCATCTTTTGATTTGCTGGCATTACCCCCCGCCCTCTCCTCCCACCCCTGTTCATTACAACATATACCATAGGCCAGCGCTTGTATGAGTCCTTGTCGTGGTGGCACTATTCGTAGTTTTAATCAGCGCTAAGAGCCTCCGAGACTGCGGCATCAGTTCCACTCGGCTAAGCAAGCGCACTGAAAGCATTTACCAACACTGGTGGCCCACCACGCCCACCTACCTTTGTTCGTGGCCAGTGAAGCGGGCCATGCACTTTTTGCGAGATTAAACAGTTCCTGGGCAGGCCTCCAGCGTCAGGATGCAATCATCTAAAGTGTCGGGAATGCAGGCTGCAGGTGCAGCCAACAAAAGGCGAACAGAGGGCGTTGGGCTTTAGGAGACGCCCAATTGAAACCTATTGAACAGAGTCTACTGGGCTGATGAAACACATGTGGCTCTGGTTGAGAAATTTACTTCTTTCTTTACACTTCAATTGACCCTAGGCCGTAGCTCTAAACATAAGTGAGTGGCATATAGCAGGCCCTTAGTACTTCGATGTTGTTGTGGATGTTGTCGGGTCCGGCTTCCACTGACCATTATTGACATTTGTGGATGTTGTCTGGTCTGGAATCAACTGACCATTGTAGATAGTTCCCTTATCTTCGTAATGCTGAACATGTCCCTGGGCGTCCTGAAGATGGGCGTAATTCACATATGATCCAAAAGGCTTTTGGGTTGGGTTGCTGTTGGTGTAGTAACCACCGGACTGGGAGTAGTCTGTTGGGGAATCACCTCCGAAGCGTTGGCCTATGACAGGAGTCATTACTCTGAAATGAAATATGCAATTTAAACACGAAAACAAATTTGGATTGAGTATTCCGCGCTTACGAAGGACTTGATTGAAATTGTTGAATTGATCCTCCGCTCACAATACTTCCATCAGGATTTTGCACTTGATGACTTGATGAAGTGAAGACCAAACCATTTCCCGACGAGCTCGACGACGATGAAGATGATGAAGACGAGTACGAATCACGACGCAGACGCCTCAGTAAGTGAGCATTGACTGGATGCACGTTCGACTGGTGTCCCTCGGAGTCTAGAGTAAAGAACGCCTTGGGCACAAATTGGCCAACGTCTGCAAGTAAGTTGTAAAGTTTCACTTAGTTATTTAGAGGTATGGCGTTTTACATCAGCTACCTATCTTCTAATGCTCATCTATGAAGTTAGCTTAGAGGTAATAAGTTTGTTATTATCCTCGAAATATAGGTCTTTACATGGTTTAAAATAATACTTAACCTATTCGAATAAAATTGTAGAAATCAGGAAAAGGAATATTGCAGATCGCTCGTTGAAGGTAAGTAACGACAGCAACAGTCGAGGGCACCAAGCATTAAGATACTTTAATATAATTACAAATGCCAATAGCAAATTCTACACATATTCATCAGTCACCTTATGCTTATAAACAAATATAACAAACAGGGCCGTAGCGACGATATCTAAGGCCCGTGTGCAAAACTTCTCATATTTGTTAAATGTATTATATGGATTTTGTTAATAAAACATTTCACAAAATATAGAAACCTAATATTAATTACATCTTACTTAAATTATGATTCCATATTGGCAAAACCATCAATATGTTTTTGAGAAATCTATATTTCAGGCCTTCTTATTATTATGGATTACCAATTTATTCATTTTTCCTCCATTGTGCTTAACGTTTGTTAAACCCATTGGGTATATACACATATTCTTGTTTAGTATTAATATCGGTAAATGTTGCCATGATCTTTAGTTTGAACTTCGAATTATCAAGTAAAACTAAAGAACAAAAATGTTATTTGAAGTTTTCTGTATTTATATTTTGCTACTTTCTCCACTTTTTAGACAGCAGGGGCCCCTGGCTGACGGGGGCCCTTGTGCACCGCACACCCTGCACACGCTTCGCTGCGGACCTGATATCCAAAGTCGCGACGTCTAAGATTAGAAGCAGACTGCCCCGCCCGAAACTATCGAGAATACCACAATAGTAAGCCCGCTTCACAAAGGGTACAAGGGTATTATTATTGTCCGATCGGATTGTAATTTTGAAAATATGTATATATCATATATATATATCATCATGAGTATGCCTAAGAAGAAAGAAAGTCTTCAGCCAAAAGTTATTTAAAATTTCGTCATTGCTCGCTTCCATGTATCATACTAATATGTAACATATATATTATATATACATATATATTATGCATTTGCATATATAATATAATATGAATATATATATAATATGTTATACATTACTATCCATTTAATATGGTTTAATGTATGTAACAGACAAAATGAGACTCCATTAGGTATATAAATTCTTGGACAGTATCAACAGATTTATGCCACTGCGTCTGTATTTTTTTCGTAAAGATCTAAATGACTATACGAGTAGAGAAATCAAATTCGGCATGAAGGATCCTGTATAACACATGAAAATCAATTTTATTTGAAATTTCATTTTTTTATCAAACTTTTCTCTCAAAGCGCGATTTGTGACGTTAAGTTGCTTTAGTTTTTTCGCCGTTAGTTGATTGTGAGTATGAGAGCAAGTAAAGCAATAGACGACAGAAGAATTTGTGCAAAAGTGCTCTTTGGAATTATATCTTAAGTCTAATAACATTCATCTAAAGATTTTTTAAAATTGAGCGAAGGGTATTTTACTGTCAGATGTCTTCTTCAGAAATCCATATAAAACATTTGCATATGTGGGCATGTACGCATGGGTGTATTCTAAAATATTCTAATTTACGTTGCTTAAATCTTTTTTCAATAAACAAATAAGCAAAAACCTGTATGTATGGAAAGATGCTAATAAGGATTGAATTAAAGACACAGATGATAATAACCATCAAAACGTTTGTTTTCTAATATTCAAAACGCGTTGCTAATAGACGATGATGTAATTCTGGGAATTGAGTCGGAGAATCACCAGCTTTAGTACATTGTCTATCTATTGAAGTGCTAAATGATGACGCATCATTGTGAGTTGCCTTGGCAGTCTCTACACACTTACCGGAAGCTGCATATACTGTGGCGAAGAGGGCAAGAGCGATCACAGCGTACTTCATTTCTCAGCACTTTCTGCACAGATTTATCTACAATTCACAGAAACACAAACGCAGATTAGTCAGCACTGGCGATCAATGGGACGAGGGGGGGGGCGCCGACTCACAGAACGAAAGACTTAAGCGACGAACACTCCACGACAGGTAACAGGTAAAGTTCGAGAACGACTAAGCTTACGGAACCAATGCTGGCCGCTTTTATATGGAAATTTAGCGCTGACGTCGTGCGAATAACAAGAAGAAGAGGCTGCCAAGCCACAAACCTGACGGCTTCATGCGTAGCCCAAGCCCAGCAGTTAAAACACAAACAAAATAACTCAAGTTATAAAAAAACACAATCATATGTTTCCCATCTGATCTCTGAGAAAACTGGCAAACATTTTATTTCTCTTTCGGCAAGTCGTAATTAAATCTCTTATTTGACAAGTTAACATTAGAGTCAAATAAAGAATACTTCTTCTGACTATATTATGTTAATGCTCTGTCTTTTCTCACGCTCTGCTCTCTCTCTGAAAGTCAGAACTTTCGTATCAGCAGAAAAATCCCCATTCAATCAACTTCACCGACATATTCGACGTACGTTCAGATGATAATAAAGAAAACTTGCAAAACAAGATCAGAAATAGGCGCCCGCAAATGTCGTTTATTTTTGGGGATTTTGTCAAACTCGATTTTGGTGTTTTTGGTTTTACTTTTTGACGTTTTCGTTCTGCGCTTGTGTGTTTTATTGACAAAACTTGCCGTCGACTACTTTAGGGGCTCATCCACGTGAGGCTCTCTCTCTGAGTGCCAATTGAATGTATTCGTGCTGAGAGCGTCTTTGTATTGTGAACGAGCGTTTCTTTAGACTTGAGTGTTGAGTTTGTTTTCGCTGACCTTATTCGTGGTTTTCTACCAAAACTTCTTTATCTCTTGCGGGCAACAACCTCACAAAAAATAAATAAATATATTTTTAGTGCAAGTACTTTTGTTGGTGTCCGGCTCTTTATAAGAGTAGAAGTAATTGCAAAATCTGGAAGCCGCGTATGATATTCATATGACAGTCGAAGGTGACTTGGCCATAACCATTGAGCAAAAATTAAGAAGCTGCTTCATTTGACTTTCAGTATGATATTCCATTTCAGCCAAACATCTGCTACTAATTTGCCATCCTAATTACAAAATATAGATGTTTACCACACTTGAGATTTAACATGTGAATTTACATACATATAACTTGATTATTAAGGTTGACCAGCCGCTTATATAATTTAAAACGTTCAGACCAAATAAAACGGTAAAGCTTATCCTCTCAAAAAGTTGCTCAACCTGACTTATAATAATCAAAACCACTAAAAATATTAAGGCACAACAAATTCCAGCCACTGATTTAATAACAAGTTAGCTCCGTGATTTTTTTTGCCTTATTTCTTTCTTATTCATAATTTTGTGTTCTAAGTACTTTACAAAAATATTTCTTAATCTTTATTTTCATTAGTATCAGTTTTTTTTCCCAAATAAAAACTGTACAGAGAATTTAGAAAGTTATTCAGTCTCATAAACTCTACAACTAATTCCCATTCACTTTCATACATAAACATGCATTGAGAGAGGTAGATAACTGATAAAAATATATGTAATAAAATAATATGCACAATACTTAATCTAACAGGTATTTTGTTTTCTTAAGGTTTTAGTTTCAGTTCTACTCTTTGTAATAGTTTTGCTTGGTTTATGATATTTCATTCTTTGAGAAAGTAAAATCTGATGTTAAATATGGATTCATCTTCGAAAAATTTGTTGAAGAACAAGAAGAAAATGAAATTTCTTCTTAAAAAAACATAATACAAAGTAGTATTTCGCATTCGAAATTATAATTGTACATATGTTTTGTAAGTTTGGCCACGTTCATCTTAGAAGATTAAATAAAACATTTCTGCAAATGGTGACAGGGCACTTTTCATGCTCACAAGAAATAATCTCCGGCTTGCTCGGCCTCTTTTTTTAGAAGGAAAATAACGATTTATTATTTGCAGTTGAGGACTGGAAGCACATTAATCAATTGTGTCCGAGTTGTGGACACTGGCGAAAAATTCAACAATATTTCGGGCTTGCCAAAACTTTTTTGGTCTTTTGCAGCCTCCCTCGTCTGGGGCTTCGGGCAACGTGTTGAAATTACAAAATTTCTCAATGTGTTGTGTTAAAAACAAAACGGCAGGCCATAATAAAAAACCAAAATAAAATATTTCATTCACACTGAGACAAACGGCATAAATTTCCTTTGAGAATAGATCCGTTTGCTGCCAGACAGACGATACAAAAAAAACCTTGGTCATGTTGAGAGGGTGTCCGCAGTTCCTGTCGTTTTCGGGGGCACTTGCGGCTCAAGGTGATTATGTTTGACAGCCGACCTGGGACAAGTGTCTGGACACGGGACACTACGGGACATGGGTACTAAGTGCAAAACTCGAACTCGACGTGTCGAAATTGGCCTTAGTATTGTGATTTATTGGCTTATCCTAAACGTGTCGACACCGACATTTTAAAGTTCTTCACGCTAAACCTTTTAATTGCATACATTTTGAAGGTTCACCCAGGAATCCATTTTGATGCTCAGAAATGTTTGAAAAAACTAAAGTATTATTTCATATATGATATACATAACATTTAATAACATAGCATAATATACATTAATGTTAAGGAAGGGAAAGCCTTATAACCATGCATCTTTTGACTTCAACCTTCATTAATTGTTCCTTTAATAATCATTTAATAATCATATAGTCTCATATAGTAATCATATCATACAGTAAAGTAAAAGCACAGAATCTTATAATAATATTCACGCATATGTTAATATCCAAACTTTTTATCTAATCGTTATTAACATATGTTTATATGTTATAGTTGTCCGATTTTATTGATATACTTATATATATTATTATATATTAAATTAGAAAAAAACGTGGTCAATTTGATTTCAATACGATATATTGCTGCGATCGAACTGGCTATAGGATGTTTATTTCGTCAAGATAGCTTAAAGTCAAAGCAGAGACTGCAGTTTACTGTCGACAGAATAAGTGAATTGTTTGATTTTAGTAAGGAAGGAGCTTCTGCTGTACGCAATTTTGTGATTCCTTCGGTGATTTTTGCAATCAGAAAATGCGCACAAAATAATGCATGGCAGCTGTGGCATGATTAGTTTGTGGGCTACAATATGAATAACAAATACGAAAGCGAATAGTTTCGGCAGTCCGCATGCCAAGCAACAAATGCGAGCAAATCAAGAAGTCCTGCGAATTAAAACGTAATGAAGGCAGGACAACGCCGAATTGTCTGCCAGCTACGTGATGGTCAAACTGGAATACAGTGAGGTAAGCTTGGAGTACGCGAATAGCATAAAGATAAGCGACGAGACTCTACTGCAATGTACTTATATGCAAGGACTCATCCTCGGGCAAGTGGAGTCAGCAACAAATGGATACCCGTTGTTATGTGTACATAACTTAGCAGAGACTTGACATTCGTATATCCTTATTAATAGAAAACGAGGAGGAAAGGCTAACTTCGGCATGCCGAAAGTTTTATACTTTGCAGTTTGTTATTTCCTCCGATCTAACATAAATTGGTGCAGAATTGTATAATATTGTGTATATTAAATATTATGTCTCACTTTGATTAACACTAATAAGTTGAGTTCCTTCTAAAATGTAAATTGGTCTTCTTTATACAAAAACCTGCATTTTGGACGATTGTTCCTTTGGCAGCTATGTATATGTTAAAGTGGTCAGATTTCATATGCATATTATAAATACATATATCAAATGAAGAGAATTTGGTTAATTTGGCCGATAGTTTGTATGACAGCTGTACGATATATCTGTTCGATCCGCCTCGTTCCGACTTATATACAACGTGCAGCAAGAAGAAGCGTGTGTACCAAGTTTCATCAGGATACCTTTAAAAGTGAGAGACAAGATTGCGTTGCAACAGACAGATGGACGGACGGACGGACGGACAGACGGACAGACGGACGGACAAACAGACATATCTAGATCGACTTACTTGATGATGATGATTCAAATTGTATGGGGTCGGAGATGTCTCCTATGTGTGTTGCAGACTCCTGGCCAAAATTAATATACCCACTACAAGGGTATATATGTATATCAAAGTGTATACACTGAGGAAACATACATATATCCTTGAACTCGGAACTCCACTGCATTGTGTATACCCTCATCCTCGGTCAAGTGGAGTCAACAAATCGATGCCCGGTGTTACATATGTCTAACATACATAACTAAGCAGAGACTTGAGATTCGTATATACATCTTAATGTAAATAATGATATATGTTATGTTAGGTATGTATAGACAATACACTGAGGAAACTGTAAGTATCCTTGATCTATAGCCGGTTGGCATATGCCATATCTCTATTTTTATCATCCCGGCAATTATTTTATCCGCGAGTGCATAATGTGATGTTTCTTTGACCCTGGGAAAGGCAAATAATGTGTTTTTGCACACTGGCACACGCTAGGACATGATTGCATCCGCCCAGGAAGCTGTAAGCGGGCTTCCGTTTCCTTTCCGCTATCATCCATTGCCTTCCGTCCGGTATCATCCGCAATTTTCACGCCCACTTTGTTTGATGATGACAAATCTCGTTGCGTGTTTGCCGATTTGCGACGTTTATCAGATTGGGCCCCGCCCTCCTGCCACACGGCACGGCAACCCACAGTTGCCGTAATTATGTTTATTTTCCGATACTGCTCCCGGCCTCATTTAGGTCACGTGTCGCCGTCAGGCAGGTCGCTGGTTCGCCTCGAACTAGCGGCACGTGCTAATCGGCGGTCGCATGTTCATGCTGCAACCCCCGATACAGAACTGATAATTGAAATCGCTAAGCCCAACTTCGAATCGGAATGGCTTCATTTAACTGACCATTTCTGGAAGTATCTGTTCATGTGGCTGACGAAGGCCAAGAGAATGGTTCGATGGGAGGGCGGAATCAACGTTGAGCACTTAGCTGATTGTCTGGCCAATTTTCATAAATAAATTGCATGTGATTCTGTCTTGCCATATGTAATTTTTCTAAGTCAAAATAATCTGAATATATTTAATCACAAACAAAGCTATACAAATAAATAAAAACGATAAGAAAACTGTTTTCTTATTCACATGAAGACTCTTCGTCCTTGAGAGTTTCGGGTGTTTATTCCTTTGTATTTTGTATGAAAATATTGAAAATATAATATAATTAGTTTTTAAGTTACCTACCAGGACTGTAGCGAAGGTTTCGGGGGCCCTTGTGCAATAATAAAAGTAAGAAGCGTACAAAAATGTATGTAATGTGAATAGTAAATTTTAACAAAATGAAAAACATAATATTCGTGACAAATAATTGAAAATGTTTATGAATCTGTCTTCGTTTATTTAATTCTAGTATTAAAACATATGTTTAATATTAAAGATAGTAATTTTAAAATAAACTCTTCGCCCTCCAAACTTAATTCTTTATCATAGTAATAGGAATTAAAGTGAGCTTGAATAACTATTGTCTTGTCTTGTACTCTTGTTTACAAATAAGCCTCGTGCTCAGATGTTTAGTACGTCTTTAACGTATCTTCCAGCTCTTTTTTGGAAACCACTTGCATATATCCGTAAAAAAAGGGCGTAGAACTTTACCCAATATATTTTTGACTTAATCTTAACATCGAAAGTATCATAATATTATAAGTATGAGTAGAATGTGTTCAAACAATATCTTAAACTAAAGGAATTTAATTATTCAAAAAAATGCCCTTGCAATACTCCGAATTTAACTTTTTTGGTCGGCAGCCGGGGGCCCTCCAGCTGCCGGGGGCCCTTGTGCACTGCATACCCTGCACACTCTTCGCCACGGGCCTGTTACCTATGAAATAATTTAGAACTGTTTATAACTGTTCAACAAAAACTTGATGGACATCGCCAGCAATGTTGTTCCTTTGCAACAAATTATAACTTTCAATAACATATGTAATAAGATAGTATTCGGATATCAACTTAAAAGTATTTCTAGTATATTCCTTTTATCAGAAATTCATAGAACTGCAAACAAATTCCTCTTTAGTTATTTCTTTGACCACTGAAAACGCTTTTTAAATAAGGGATTATTAAAGTAAATGAGCTGTATTTAGACACACACACACTTACTATCATATAAATGGGTATGAGCACACACACACACACATATGTGGGCCATTGAGTGTCGTGTCCTGTCGCCCTGAGGACGCATAAATTATGAATAAAAACCTCACACAGGCGAGCGGCTTTTTCGAAACTTGGCAGCTAAGAAGTGTGCTAAATATTTTAATACTCGCAACCATAAACCTGAGTATTTATAAATTAGCTTTTAGATACACACACACACATGTGTTCACAAAATGACTGACCCTTTGGCCAAAGGACATGCAGAGAAGGGCGCATTAGAAATTCACACTAATGTGCTTGACTTAATAATAATCAAATTTATATGCATGGTTATGTGCTTTAAGTGATCCTTGTTGCCGACAAACGACAAACAAAGCACCAAACTGAGCCTGAGTCGGGGGCGGAGACGGAGACGGAGTCGGAGACTGAGAGAGGTTTGCCGAATGAAAAGTGTCAATATCCCCTGTTCAAATGGGTCCTTATAACTGCTCGGTGTCGGTCTTAAGACTGGCAGACAGACAGAGGGGACTCAGACTCTGGCTGAGTTGAGCTGAGCTGAGTTTCTGCGAAGTCCTTCGAGTCTGTGCACTACCAGAACCACGCCCACATCCCAGTGTACGTTACCGTTATGTTATGTGCCTTTCCCTGTTTGTTGTTTGCTATTTGTTGTGCTGCTGCTGGACGCACTAAATGGCCAAAAGGTTGCTCTCCTGGGAGTCGGCGACGTATCCTGCACTCCGGTCCACTGCAGTCTAATGATGAGTCTTAAAATTTCTACAAAAATTAATTATGAAAACCGTAAGGATGTGCCATGGAAATCTGCACACAGACACACACGCACAAAGCTGCACAGTTGTTTATGCTGTTTTGACAAAACATATATTCTTTATTTCATTTCACTTGGAGTCGGAGTCAGCCTCAGCTGAGCCAGGTCTACCTTCTCCCGCCCTCTCTCTCTCTCTTCGTGCAAGTCGCCACTGGCAGAGACAATAAACACAAATTACAGTTACAAACAACGCATATGACCAAATTTTTTCCACACTTGCCGTAAATTAACATTCACGAATTCGGGAGAGTGCGCCGTGAGCGCAGAGCGCACATTAACCCCTTTTTGCCGGGGATGGCAGCGCACAGGGTGGTGGACGGGGACGAGGTTTACTCAGTGGACTCGGTGGAGGGCCAGGGGCAGAAGTAGTAATCTATCTCGAGTAGAGGCGGCAAAAAATTGAAATAAATTACCAAAACTAAAGGCACAACTGTTCGCATAATGAAGTCAAATTATATTTGCCGCTGCAAAGGGCACAAACGAGCTGGGCGTTTGTCCGTCCCAGCTCGAGGGGGTGAGGGTGCATGCGGTGCTTCGAATTATGCAAATCGCGAGCAACGAACAACAACAACAGTGAGTGCAATCGAGGCTCGCCTTCGAGGCGGCTCCGATGCAGAGGGATCGACGGCAACCCCGTCCACAATCGCGTCCACCCCCCACAGTGCAACAGGCCGTGAATAGAGACATTAGCGTCAACAAGCATTTCGAGCCTCATCCATTCCGTGGCCCAAAAGTGTGACATGTCACTCGAGGCATGGGCAACGCCTTCATGGGGATGTACATTGTGGGGAGGGGGGATGAGTGCCGCGACATCGACAGTCCACTCGAGTCGAGTCCAGTGCAGGCGATGTTATCATTTAATTCGTTGAAATTAACACGAACATTGTTAACTGTAAATGAGCTAATTAATCTAGTAAATGTGTCATGCGACTAGCGGCCAATGTCTCCCCAGTCGCAGTGGCAGTCGCAGTCGCAGTCGCAGTCGCAGCAGCAGTCGCCATCTCCGTCCTCCTCGTCTGCCACCTCGAGGCAATCGCCATCTGCCCCAGCACCATCAACTCGTCGTGCCCGTGCTACTGCCACATCGCATGATGCGAGCACTTCGCGTTTTTGTGGTCCTCCAGAGGATCCCCACACGACACACGCATGTTTACACTCTCGCTCCCTCCTCCCCCCTTACCCCGCTGTCGGCTGCATTCGGTGCTCCCAGCGGGAGCCACTAAGCCCAAATGAGAAGCATCAGGCACATCGTAAACTTGCCCGAATGTGCTCTAAATAATGTACTAATCATTTTCAATGAAAATTTCAAGTTTCAACTCTTCTCGTTCCTGAATATCGTAAAACTTTCAGAGCCCTACCAAATCGTACCTATATAGTTTTTATGCCACACATGAATAACTTGCATCTACTCAATTTAAATGCATTCTGGCATTTTCAGCAAATATCTCTAGGTTTCAAGACTAGAATCAGACACTTCTTCTTGAAGATTTCGCAAACCATCCCTAATATAAAAAGCAGAACGAAAGGCTTCCTTCTGCCCTTTCAAGTTCTTACCTCCATTGACAGCTATAATATCACAGTTGTCTGACTTTAAAGAAATGCAGAAAAGTATTAATCAACTGTTGTCTAACTTTGTTTGCTACTGATAAGTAAGTAATTTCCACCGATTGTTCCAATGGCACCTATATTTTATGGTAGTCCGACTTTGATGAAATTTTATATGCATTTTATTTATATGGAAAAAGGCGGATAAAGTTAACAAACATGAGCCGATAGATGTGACAGCTATAGTATATGATATATCGGTCCGTTTCGGCTTCTTCGTACTTATTTACAGAATGCAAAAATAAGAAGCCCTAAAACTAAGACTCTATTTTGAGTTACGACAGACGGAGACGGACACATGGACAGACGGAAAGGGATAGTTTGAATCCTCTGTTGATGCTGATTCAAAATATATGTATATACTTTATGAGGTCGGAGATGTCTCCTAAATGACGTTGCAAACTTCTGGTTTAATTTATACAACCTCTGCAATGGTATAGATATAATGTTAACAGCAATAAGAGTTACTAAATCACAGAAATAACATATCAACATTGATAAAAACCTTATAATATTAATAATGAAACTGAAGCCAAGTTCCAATGGCATAAGAATTTGAAATAGTGATCCTGAACAAGAATATATATATACATTATGGGGTCTGCACGCCTTCTTCTGCCTGTAACATACATTTTCACAAAGTTAGTATACCCTTTTCAGACTATTTGCAATGGTCAAAGTTTATAAAAAAGCTGAACTTTCTTGTGAGAAGAAGGAAGTGATATATTTATAAAGCCTGTACTGTACTCATCATCAGTAATAAACATAGGCACTATTTATTTGTATTTCTACTTTGAAGTAAATATCTCACTTTCCTTTCGTTTATTATTTTTACTCAACACTTTTGTTGTTCAGTAGATTAATCATAACATACGTTCAATAGTGTGTTTTCTTTTGGCTAACTTTGTGTATGATCTATTGGCCAGACCATTTAAAACGCCATTGGCCAAGCTAGCAAATATGGTGGCCAACTTTGGTCAGTTTTGTTTGGAGCTAATGAACTTTGTCCCCAAATTTAAGCCATTTTCAATAGTGCATTTCTCACAAGATTTATCATTTGATTCCGATGCAAGTCGCTTATTTGGCGGCTACAAACATTTCGAATTTATGGCATGCGGCGCAGTTGTTTTCCCTTCTCGAAGCTATCGCTATCGCACGACGAGATCGCGCAGCCCGCACCAACTGATAAATATTTATGAATCGGGCATTTTTGCAGCTTTCTGTTTTGGCGTTTTGTATCTCTTTCCCCGAGAAACAGGTCTCCTCCGGGTGATAAGCTGCTGCTGCTGCTGGTGCTGCGATGTGCGAAAAGGTTCAAACACCTTCGGGGGCTGTGAGAACGATTTGTGGGAAGCTCGTGGGTAGAAAAAACCAGAGAACAGGAAACATAAAGAAAATATTTCTCTTATGTAAACGAAACCTTTGTCGAGGTTGAGCTCTCCTCCTCCCACCCTCCTGCAGACCCCCTGACGACGTTTAGCAAGCGCTTTGTAAATATTTAAACTGTTCTCAATTGTTTCGCAAAATCGTTGCATTTGGTCAAACACGTGTTCGAGATAATTTAATTAAATTTACTTGGCTTTTGTGTTTTTTAGAACTGCCCAAGCCGAGGCATGCCACAGGCACGCCACGTGCCACATGCACTCCCAGTCAGCCCTTTGCCCGACCTGCCACACGAACTTGACTCAAGTGGCAAACACTTCGCCACTTGTTCGCCCGCAGTTCCTCCCCCCCTTCCCTCGAGGCAGAGAGGGGGTAATTTCTCGATTGCCGCAAGTGCAATTTGCCCAAGGGCTGTTCCAGCTGGGTGAAGCAAAGAGTTTACAATAGTTTCGGGGCCAAACTGTAACTGCAACTTTCGATTCGATGTTAGTCACATTTCTAATTTCTAGAAAACTTCGGTGGTCCCGCGCGCTTTGTTTGACTCGCAGACAATGCAACTGTCATATGTTGTCATTTCCAAAGATACTTTTATTGTGAAACAAATCGACGGCATCTGGCCGAGCTACACTATGGCCTCCCAAATCCGCAGGGGGAACGAGAGAACGCAGCAGAGTATCAAACAGATTCCATGAATAGACGATGATGACTTGTAGAACTTGAACTGCGCTGCCCTGCCCCACAGATTCCACACACACACACAGAGACAGAGAGAGAGAGAGCGCAAGAGAGAGAGAGAGGCTTGCACTAAAATGATTTATGCTCACGGTGTGTGCTGCCATCGCATTTCTAGTCACCCTCCCCTTTCCATTTGCCTTTCCCGCGCGCATTACTCATGGCTAATTTGCATATTGCTTGGCAGCTAGAAAGAGAAAAGGAAACAGAAACAGCCACAGAAAGAGAAAGAGCAACAGCCACAGGATCCCAGTAGGTTCAGGACGAGCGGCACACTTGAGAAAATGCATAAAAGGAAACTAATTAAAATGTTCGCGCCTCAAATTTCCCTGCCCCTCCCTTCTTTCCGCTGGCTTATTTATGGCTCGCTCCATGAATGTCTTTCATATGGAGAATTCAGAAATATTACCTCTCCTCGCCTCTCGTCCTCTTTGCTTTCCTATGCTTTCTTTATGGCTGACAAATGGGACACTTAAATGCGAGTTTCCTTCGTTTGTTGTGTACATTCAAATTATTCATGGCTACGATTTGAATCTTTTCCGAAGTTCAGAAGGATCCTCATAAATGCTCGATTCTGATGACAGTATCAACAAATACTTGATCAAGACGGGCTTGTGCTAGAACATATGTCTGAGATTCTATGATTGTGCTACAATATGATTATATTTATATATGATATATATATTATATATTATATATTATTATATATCTTAAATGATATACCAATATGGACTTTTAAGTATGAATGTTAAATATGAATCAGTTTCTGTATTCCTATCAATTTACAATTCTGCCAACTTGACTTGATAGTTTAGTAAGTTTAAGTGAATACTATAATTTTAAACGATCGCAAGGCTGCCAAGTTAGACAGGTTATCTAAAAATCAAATATAAATCGAAACCAAAAATTGAATAGTGGTCTGTCCCACAATTATTCGATATATTGAAACTATCGTAAGTGGTCGCCACAGCTCTTCTATAGTGCGTCTATTTGACATTATTGAGAACTAAGAATCACTTCTTATTTGTTTATATCATCACGCTCATAATTAGCAAGTACCCCCAACTGCCAGGTGCCCCAGGCTACCAACCAAAAGGGCATTAATTTCCTTTAGTACAACCAAATATATGTATTTAAATTAAAGTAATCAAAGTAATTTAACAAGAGGCTCCTGATAATAATTAAATAAAATAATATAATAAGTAATAATAAGTATAATAATAATAATATAACATAATATAAGCTCAACAATTTTCGATTAAAAACAAATAGCAAATCAGTTAAAGATCAAAACATATGCCCCATAAAGTTATCTCCTTTACATTATCCATAGAATATGTAATGAGTAAATAGAAGATATATTTAGTTGTTTCTTCTCTGCTTATCTCGCATAATGATCCTACTAATTCAGGCTCAACTCTCTGTCGCGTGACCCCGAGTGGTGAACTCTGTCATCTCGTCGAGCAACTCGTTGTCATGGCCAGAAGTCAATCCGCAGAGCAATTGTAATGATGAGTGAGCCTGTTCGGGTTCTGCTCGGGTGTTTGTACAACTTTGCTAATCCCTTAAGTCGCTGCCAGCATTTAATTGTCAAGCAGAGGGGAGGGGTGAGGGATTACTAAGCAATTGGTTAGTGAGCCTGCCATGTAATCCAATTGAAAACAATTGAAATTTACATTCCGAGTGATTTTGAATGGCGACAAGAACAAACAACGGCGCGGAATGGAGGAAGGGAGGAGGGGAGGAAGGTGTAGCATGAGGTGTTCTAGGACAGCTGGCAGAGCAAGCACACAGTCCCTGGGCCCAGAACCCGTGGAGAATAGCCCGTGATAAAAGGGGTTAATCGAAGTCGGACCGTCGACCGAGAGAGAGAATTCGCTCGGGAACGGATTCCCGGCACGGATTTTGTGGTCTGCGCGGCGCTAATGAGGGACGCACTTTTTCGGTTCGGAAAATTTAAATTTTCCAGAAAAATCAAACACTTGGAAGACTTGGACTGGGGATCCACTTGGTTGTAAAAGTTTGCTGCAACATTCTGTTAATTAGGGACGCCAGGGGAGATATTCTGTTGCCCTTTTGATTCGAGCATTAAATATGGATGTGCCTGAGAACTCCACGCCTTATTGACTCGTTCAATTCTGTTGGGAGACATTTCGACTGTCACTTGGTGCTCCACAGCTGGAGATGGGGATGAGCATCTACTGCAGGCCCCTCCCCCTCTCTCTTTTGCTGCACTTGAAGCTATTTCGGAGGCTCGTTGGGTTATTTGCTCAGTGCGGCAGGCATGACAAGCTAATGAGATTAAAACACCCCTTAAATTAATTCACAGAAGTGCAAACAAACTCACATGTGCAACATCTCATTCCCGCACTCTTTCCCTCTGCCTGTCCCTCTCTCTTCTCTCTTCCCTCTCTGTCTCCCTCTCGCTTTAGAGTGCAGAGAAACCGCAAATGCGGAAAATGCAAATCGTTTGCCTGCCCGCCCCTTCCCATCCCTTCCCTGACGAGGCGTGAAAATTTGTGGGCGGTTTCGCTTGTGTTTGTGATTCTAACATGACACGGCCCGATGCTAATCTGGAATGAGTAGGTACTCGAGACTGACTGACAACTTGTTCGGGGAGAGCGGTCAGGCAAGGCGAAGACGGTAATGCAGTTTCCACTTTGTCATTTTGTGCACTGATCATAAATTAATTCCTACGAATGACAATAAATATTGAACTAAATGAAAAACTGAAAATAAGAAAACGGCATGTTTCAGTTTTATTTTATTTGAATGTATTTAATGTCAACTAAAGGCAGGCGACTAAGAAATAACTTTAAAATTATATTAAACTTAAATGTAATTAAATAAAAGTAATTAAATGGAATTAATAAATAAAGATAATAAAATACAATAATAGTATAAGAAACAGTTAAAGAGAAAAGAGTTAAAATAATAATTATTTAATTTGATTAAGTTTATCAGAATTCATTAGATTGCACATCAGTTTTAGCTGATAAACTGAATATTATTGAACCCATTTGATTAATTTTAAATTTTAAGTTATTTTGAATTTTAAATTAATTGTATTGTAATTTTTATTTCAATTGAATAATATATTTATTTCCTTTGGCTTTAATTGACTTGAAATAATTATTTTCGTTTCATTTATTTGCTATTAAAAGGACATTATAATAAGGACATAATTTACTTATAAAAATGGTCTACAAATGTTAATATATAACATACAAATATTTATATATATTCTACAATATATTTATATTTTCGCGATCGAACTCAAAACATTTTACTAAATATAACAATAACATTATTTGTGTTACATTCATAGTTCGAATTTTGAAATTTCTCACGGGCCCTTCTCACGTAGTACATTCAGTAGTTCGTTCCACAACATTCCAGTTGTTCCACTTTGCACTGCTTGCGCACAGTACCACAGGCTGCTGCACTGCTTTGCGAACGCTAAAGAGCGCCGCACACTCGCACTCTCTCCGAAAAGTTACTCTCTTTGGCAGGCGGATTGAGTAGCATTCGTATCGCCTCGACCAATCAGCGACGAGCAGACAATGACATTTTGTTTCAATTCCCGAATGGATTCACGTGGCTACCACAGTGGGATGGGGCGTTGACACATTGGTTTCTGCGGCTGCTTGTGCTGCTCTGGAAGTGGCTCGGGCTGGGGCTGGCACATTGGCAGCAGCTGCCTGGGAATAGCTGTAGTTAAGCAGCCGGCAAGGGGGACCTGCTCTTGGCCCGAGCGGCAATGGCTCAACGGGCTTGTCTGGCAAGATGTCTCCTAACCAGGGGCCACCAAGGCACCCACTTGGTCGGGTACGTACCTCTGTGCCAATTCGCTGCGTTCCAGAGCCCCACAATAGATCAGCGTCGGCGTCCTGCTGCAGGTTAACACTGGAGACACACACACACGCACTAGCACACGCGCACACGCACACATGTGTATATACCGTCACTCCCTCTCACTTGCACTCTCTCGCACTCTCTTGCCCGTCGTTTCGCGCTCGTTCCTTTGCTCTCTCTGTCTTTCTCTCTCTCTCTCTCTCTCTCTCTCTCTCTCTCTCTCTTGTCTGGCCCAGCTGGCGTAGCGTCGTCATCGTTGGTGGATGCTTGCTGACAGTTCGGCTCTCGACGGACGTGCAGAGGCGCAAGAGTTTCCCTTTGGCCTGAGAAACCACCACTCCCGGCGATAGGTTAGATTTCCATTCGCTTAGTCCCGTCGTCTCATGTCTTATTGTTCTGCACCCTCTCCCTCAAACCCTCTCTTTCTCACTCTCTCTCTCTGTCTCTCTCTGTCAACGACTGTTGCCCGCTGTGCTCCTGCGGCGCACACTCGTTTCGTTTCCACCGCGACTTCAACTCTCGTTGGTCGTTGCGGCTTCACTTGCGCTGCCTTTGTCGCTTGTTGCTGCCGCTGCTGCTGCTGCTGCTGCTACTGCTGCTACGGCTGCTGCTGTCGTTGGCGTCGCTGTTCGTAGCTGCGCAGTTGCCTTGCTGTTGGGTTGCAGCAGCATCGCAGCGGACTCGGATTCAGTTGGGGTTTAACAGCCACTCGGGACGGTAGCGCGCGCCGCTTAAACTTGTTGCGAGACCAATTTTCCGAAAATCCCAAATTCTCCACGGTGCATTGGCACTTACACAGAGGGCAATCCCACAAGAACACCCACACACACACACTCACACACGTGCATACATATCTAAATACACACACACAGAACTAAGCACAACAACAATAGCATTGCTAGGGAATTATCGAATCGAGACCCAATTACAATTGACTTCAGTGCGTCGGTATCGTGTCAGTGTATCCAGTAATCGCAGCTCCCAGCCTCCGCTCCGTATCAGTGCGCGTATCGTCTGTCTCCCGAGAGAGATCTAGAGTGACCCAGAGAAGCAGACAAACCGTTGAACAGTTGACCCATTAAACAATTAACAGTCAAACGAGCTAATAAGCAAACCCGTGATCAGTGTGTGCCACGAATCGCAGTAGGAGTCGCAATTGCCACAGAAACATTCAACACGGCTGCCACAATTGCAACCGCGCCCACCGCCAGCAACTACACGAAAGTGAGCGACTATCCGTACGCCGATCTCCACCAGCATCATCACTTCGCTAGCACAGCGCCCCTGACCAGCGCCGAAGGCTTCAAGCTGCGCTCCGAGGAGCCGGTGCCGGGCTTCAGCTCGGCCTCGCCGTGGCCCACGCTGGAGCTGGGCATGGAATGGGGACGCAAGCTCTACCCCTCGGCGGGCCCCAGATCAGCAGGCGGCCTCATGTTCGGCCTGCCACCCACTGCGGCGGACATGAATCAGCCCCGAGGACCCATGACATCCCTCAAGGAGGAGCCCCTCGGCGCCGGACGCTGGGCCATGCAGCCAGTTGTCGATCAGACCAAGTAAGTAGAGCGTACGGGACTTGATTAAACTGACAGATGCAGCTTTGTTTGTTTGCACTCCTTGTGGCACCTTCTAAGTCTACCAGAGGATGTTCCTTGACATGTTTTGGTGTCTCCTTTTAAACAGTGAATACTTTAGAAAAGTTACTTATGCTTATTCGATATAAGAAAAGAATAATCTAAAGTAGTGCAAGGAACCTTTGAAGAATACTTATTGTAACCTTCAACCAAAGAAGGGTGCTAATGTGGAAGGCAGTAAGGGGTGTGGCAAACCCCTCAATGTTCTGGGATGCAACATGCACAAGGTTGTACAATCGTGAGCAGCATCATGGGATATTCGGTTTGTAAGTAACGTGTAGAAGACAAAACTTTCTGACTTTGATATATACTTAACTGACTTTAATAACTACCTATACTCCAAACTTCAGTCTAATCGAACTATAGCGTTCGTCTACCAAGTCAAAAACTTCAAGGCATAATATTTATCGTGCCCAAGCTCTTTATGTTGATCGGGAGTCGTGAGTTCAGAAGGCAATTGATTTGTTGTTTCGTCACAACAAACTTCTTATCCGTATTGCTTTCAATCCACTTAGTATTATCTGAGGTGTTAAAAAGTTTCCAATGCTGCCAAGGCAAATAATATCAAGCAAAGAAATCTTGAATTGCGCCGTAAGATTTATCGGGTGCTCGTTTGTTTTCTTCTTGTTTTCGTTTTTGTTTCCCTTTCGCTTTGTTTTTGCTTGCTCTGGCAACATTCCTAATTGATATAGGCAACATTTAGCATGTTGCGGCAACACAAAGTTTGGACAAACAAAAAGTCTCCAAAAAAGCGTTTGTTTACTTTAGGAAAGCCGGCAAAGTCCGATGCGAATACGAATGAATACCCCGGGGGAGTTATTCGCAAAAAAAGGTAGTCCGGGGCTTTTTATGGCCGTCTTCTCTGCTCCCCTGTCAGCGCTGCACCCTGGCAGTGGCCACAGACTCTTGAAGACAAAACAAAACAGAGAAAACAGAGAAAATTCCAAATTCCACTCAAAGTTCCACTCAAATTTACTCACGCAGCGTGAGTGTGGCTAGACATCTTGATGGGGGCGCCGCACGCACTTTCCGGGGTTGACTTCTGATGCCGGGATGCTCCCGGCGCCCTGAGATGAGTGTGCGTGTGTATGTTTGTGTGTGTGTGTGTCGTTGTGTTAGACTATGCGTGCTTTTTTTGGGGGGCTTTGTGCGCTCAAAGGGATGTTTTGTCGGCGCTTCACTTTCGTTTTTACTTTCGCCTTGGCGTTCATTTCAATTGAATTACAAAGAAGAGCGCCCCCGGCCGTGGAGTACGGGATACGGAGCACGGGGTGGCTAGGATTGCTCTGGAAAGCTTCTCCTTGTTGGCCTGTTTGTTTAGTTGTGTCTGAGATGTTTCTAACGTGAGATGTTCGCGCCGAGAAGAAGTGCGCGTGTGGCCGATATCGAAACTGCGACTCTGAGTGCCTCCTTGGTGAAAATGACAGCGGGCTTTCATTCCGTGCATTCAGCGACGGCAAATCAGCAGCCAACGCACTCCCATTCGCATTCGCAATCCCAATACTCGAGCACTCACACTCACAGTCAAACGAGCAACAGACTCGAGCATCATCAGCATCTGCTCCACGAGGACACTCTGCAACAGGATCACAATCACAATCAGACACTGAACAACAAGATAATGCGCTGCGACGTGAGGTAAAGATTTAAATTAGAGAGTGAAGCATGAATTCGAAACCCTTAACTCCGATCTGATAACGAAACTATTAAATAGTTGAAATATATACTTGTATATTCAATTGTTTCTGTAAACATTTAATGTACTATATTTTTATAGTTGAAAAATAGTTGGAGAAAGTGTTAAAAATAAATACATAATGTATTAAATGAGACAAAGTTAATTTAGACAAGTGAATAGTTTTGAAAAGTTTAATGTGTTTCATGCTCATGCTCAAAAACAAACAGTAAACATATTAATTAAAAGAAAAATTCAAAAACAAACAGTAAACATATTAATTAAAAGAAAAATTCCAAAGTGTCTTGACAAATTTGTATATTGCTCTGCTTTATTAGTAGTAGAACATATAATATATTCCTATTTCCAATTAAACAAACTATTTTTGATAGTAAATAAAAGCGCAGTAAAAAGGAGAATAGTTTTCCCAAAATGATCTACAAAGATACATAGTTATTTGAAAAGTGAATTTACATATTATTTGAATTTAATTAAAATTAACTTATAGCTAAAAAACTAATGCAAAGGCATTTATACAGATAGTACAAATAGGATTGATGAAAAAGTCGACTGTCTTAGTTGATGTTGAACAAATAAATAAATAAAACAAGAATAAATACACCAAAATTATACTTAGTATAAAACAGTGACTCAAATGTATATATAATGTAAATGTATAGCTGAAATAATTGCAATTTACGAATTTGCTAAACACAATTTCAAAACAAAATCAAATGCAACTCAAACTTAATTTATTGTTTGTAATGAGAACAAGTTCCAGACAATGCAACTGAAAATTTTAGTCGAGGAATAAATTCAAAATTATCGGTCGAGTCACTGTGCTTGGGCCACTTTTATTTATTTATCTATTGTCACATATTGTAGTAAGTTATAGTGCAGACATACACACACATACATGAGTGTGACAACTTCGATCATAAATCAGAAATATTTGAAATTTATTTCAGCAAAGATTGCTGCAAACTGCAATCGAACAGGAGACCAAGCCCACTCCCAAAGCAACCCAGTTGCCAGCCCAACCCCAGCTCATATACCGACAACAATGGCCATAAAATGTGCTTAACAGTACAAGAACAACGACAAAAACAACAACAACAATATTGTAGAATATTGTAAATAAAGTGTTCTTTTTAAAGGACCTTTACAGGATGCGATGAGTGCAGTCGAAATGAATTTTCACGTGCGCGGAATAGGCAAAACGTGACCATGAGCAATTGTCCCCCTCCCAACTTAGCTGCTGCCCTCTCCCTCTCCCTCTCCCACTGCCATCAACACTCCCACAATGGTCACCTGGGCATCGATTTCCGACAATTAAATGTTGGCATAATAAAATCAACAGCAAAACGGCCACAAAACGTTTTTCGCAAATTGGCGGCAAGTGCAAACAAACTGAAACGATTCGAATGAAAAAGTCCACAATGCAACCAAGTCGGACAAAGTCAACAATCGAGTGTTGCCTACTGCGCTCCACGATGCTTAGTTCCCAGTCCCCACAACCCCCTTAATCCCCTTACCTGCCTCTGCTGCTCCACCTCCCTGCAGACAGTGGCGCAAACGCGGGAACAGTCGCTGTTTTTTATTCACCTGCCCATTCTGCTGTTCAATTTGAAACGGCGCCATAACAATAACCTTTCACCCGGAATGTAACATGTCTGGCATTTACGTGTGTGTCGTTGTGTTCCCCTTACTCCCCTCTCTCCCCCATTCCACTCAGCACATTAGAGTCCGTAGAGCTGTGTGTGTGGGCCACCAATTGCCATTTGAATGCCATCGAACGGGCCCTACAGTTCACCTACGTGCACCTCCTTTTCATACATTCCACCTGCCCAACCCACCTAGGGTAACTGGCATCTCCGCTGTGCATTGTCCGCCACACGGAGTCCTTAAACATCCCTGTTGCACCAACCCATTGTGCCACTGGGCCTCAACAGCCGCAAATTGTCTAATTTCATTTGTTTTCGCAAATTGCTAAATTGAAATTGCATTTCTCTTGCAATTGCGCCATATAATGTCCAATGGTATTTTCTAGTTTCGATCTACTCAATCCATTTGAAGATATATCATTTCTATATACCTGCTAGTCGGACTTTAAAGTCCAGTAAATTCATTTGCTATATTAATTAAATTCATTTATTATATTCCAAAACAAAGAAAGCTGAAAGGAACTTTCTTTTAGACCTAAGTTAGAATAGGTTCATCTGACCTAAGTTAGAATATGTTCCTCTGACCGAACTTAGAATAGGTTCCTCTGTCCTAAGATAGCATAGGTTTAACTGACCTAAGTAAGAATAGGTTCATCTGACCTAAGTAAGAATAGGTTCATCTGACCTAACTTAGAATAGGTTCATCTGACCTAAATTAGAATATGTTCCACTGACCGAACTTAGAATATGTTCCTCTGACCGAACTTAGAATAGGTTCATCTGACCTAAGTTAGAATAGGTTGCTCGGCTCAATATAAAATATCAAATATTTGACAATCTTGGGAACCAAACTCTCAAGTTAAATGATAATTTGCTTGATAAGTCCTGGGTTCGTTTCGATTCGATTTACAGAAGTTATTATCCAAATCCGGCGGGAATTAACAAAGTAATATAGTATTAGTAATGCAACCATGTTCAGTAAGTCCGTTGTACAAACAGTGTTGACATAACTCAAATTGCGTAGAGTGCTCCCTCCCCCTCTCATGTTCGATTCTGCGGGTGCGGGGTGGATAATTTCAAGCGATTTATCATTGTGACTATCATTAGCTGGTCCCAGTCGGACCAGGTCGTCTGGCATTATCCTTTGGCAAATGTGTATATAATTGCAGAGAACGTAAGGTGCCAATGGAGTGGGAGGGAGGGAGGTAGGGGGGCGGCATGTGCGATACTTCTTGACATTTCCTGAATAAATAATAAAAATCTGATAAAATCAGCATTTTCTAAATTAAATTGTTCGTTATGCATACGAAACGAAAAACGAAACGAGAAACGAAACGAAAGCGCAGCAGGACAACTCGGCCGTGTCCGAGGGTCGCTGCTCCTGCGGTAGTTAGCATTGTCCGGTAATTGCGCTGACAGCCCCAGACAGAGGCGCAGCGGGCGAAGGCAGAGGAGGAGGGGGAGACAGAAACATGACTCTGCCATAAGGTGAGCAGCAGCGATGGGTACAAGAGCGCAACCAGGACACGGGAGTATCGGGAGTTGTAGTCCTGACATTTGGCATATGGAGTGGACAAGCCTTTGGTCCAACTACATGTTCATGTTACAGTTTGTGTGTGTGTGTATATATATGTGTGTGTGTGTGTCCTAGCTATGGTCTTATAATTACAGTGTTTGCTTGCCCCACATAACATAAATATTTGTTGTTCTTGGCGAACTGACGACGAGTTGCTGTCCCGATCCCATTCTCCTCCTATTGCTTCTTGCACTGTCCTTCAAAGCAACCCCCTCTGGCTGGTGTGTGTTAATTCTTTTATTCATCAGGATTATTGTGTCACGTTGAAGTTGCTTATGCGCTTTTAATGATAGCTGTCACCGGACTCCGGACACCAGACCAACTGACCGCCAGACACTATCCCGTCCGGCCGGGCTGCTGGTTAAATGTCACTGTCAAGTAATTGAGTTGTCCGGCAGGCAAGGAAAGGAGGGAGGGCAGCTAATTGTCCCGACAGACCCTCTGTTTACAGTGCTAATAGCATAATTAGATGGCTCTCGAGTAGGCCTGCTTTAAACACACACATATCTCTCTGCTCCTAATTGCAGCCTCGGCATCGGCCGCGCCCACTTCGAGAAGCAGCCGCCCAGCAATTTGCGCAAGTCCAACTTCTTTCACTTTGTGATTGCGCTCTACGATCGCGCCGGCCAGCCCATTGAGATCGAGCGTACCGCCTTCATTGGCTTCATTGAGAAGGACTCGGAATCGGATTCAACAAAGACCAACAATGGCATCCAGTATCGTCTGCAGTTGCTCTATGCCAATGGTGAGTACAACACCTGCTTCATCCCACTGTGCATTGCGCCAATGGAGTCTCTAACGAATGGGTTTCTTTCTCTCTTCTCTTACAGGCGCCCGACAGGAGCAGGACATATTCGTGAGACTCATCGACTCTGTTACTAAAGCGGTAAGTTTCCATACATACATACAATGTGATTATATTTAATAATGAAAGTCTGTCGTAAGCTGGATACAGTTTAAAGTGATATAAAGATATTTATTAGGTATATATTTAAGTAGAGAAGGGGTTTTCATGACTTTCCATTTCTATCTTAATGAATGGAAACCTTAGTTTATATACCCGCTAACCGAGTATAAAAGAGTATTACAACGTTGTGCCAACCGAAGATGTATGATGTACCAGGCAGAACGATAGAAAATATCATATATATTCTTAACAACAGCCGAATCAGTATAGCCGCGAGGACTATACCTAAGAGCTAGGACTACAAAGAAATATGAAACCAATTGAAAGTCACGTTCTGACTGTATAAAGCCATGAATTATAACTATATATGTGTTATATACAGGCAGACCGACAGACAGACAGATGGATAGGCAGACATGGCTTAATCGACTGGCCTGTTAATGCTGATTTATAGTGTCGGAGATACTTTCTTCCTGTTAGCCACATTCCTTGTCCGACATACAAAATAGATCATGTATTTTTTTAAAATCCATAGCCCGAAAACGTCGAAATATTGCACGTAGTTTGAGTTATTCTATTAGAATTTGACCACACTCCTGTGCTCCTCTAAAAATTAGTACAATACAAATTGCAAACGCAGTCATAGCTAAACAACATAACTAACATCGTTTTGCGGACGTATTTAACCATTTTAATGCTAAGTATTTTTTTATTAACAACAAGTGTTGTGCAAAAATGTATTCCAATTTATTATTTTAATATAATATAATAATATAATTTAATATATATAAACTATTGAAGTATTAAAATATACCCTAATATCACAGTAGATAAACTAAATGCAGCAGTAATTGATCGATTAGGACTCGTCTTGAATAGACTTGAGCAACACCTTGAGAGAATTCTTCATTTCCATTTTCGAGCACTTCGCACAGTTAGAACCTAATCGAAAAAGCACTTAGTTAGCTGCACTCTGAGGGGAAAACTACACTCGATGGTCGAGGAAAGCTTCAATGGAGATTAATTTCAATACACTTAAACTTAACTCCTCCCACTGCCCCCTCATAGTGTCCCTCTGTCCGGGCTGCTGCTGCTGCTGCTCATTTTTTAGCCGAGTGTTTTGTGCCACGCAATCGAAAACTAATTCCTTCCACTTGGCTGGCCGTGCACACTCGAACTCGCAGTGCCGCCTTGGGTTTTGCTGATTCGAGCATAAGTTGCATTCGAAATTGATTGTCACGGCTAATTAAGTGTGTCCCTTGTCCGGGCTACGTGCGCAGTCCCAATAAATTGAGTCGTCAAACGGTTCTTCTCCTGGTGCTGCTGGTGCTATTCCTTGTGCCTCTGGCCAGCCAAACGAGCAATTCATTCACTCGACGCGTTGCCGTCAGTCGCGCCTCCGAAAGGGGTGTAACATAGCTAACACGACGAATACGGCAGAGTGCGCTACTGCGACTTCGATCCGGGGCCCAATCCAATTGAACATGGTTAATGCGCTTTGTTGTGGGTGCCCGAGTGCCTGCTGGATGTGCGTTATCCTCGCTGCAGGCTCTACCAGTGCACCATATGTCAGCTTTGTGTGGCCTAATGCGTGTGCGCTGCCTCCGCCTCCGCCTCTGCCTCCACCCCTGACTGTGCTCCCCCTTTCCCAGTCTCCTGTCCCCTTTTTCAAGGGCAATTAATTTCTCGAGTGACAAATTTTTATAGACGTTTGTTCGCCTGTCCGTTCGTGCTTTCTTCTTCGTATTCCATTATTCGTTCGCCCACTGTGGGCGTTGCTCTCACCCGATCGCAATAAATTCATCCACGAATTATCGATACCTCCCGCCAAAGCTGAACCCTGGTCACCGATGTCAGGAAACCCATTAGCTGCGCAGTTCCAGTGCAAATGAAATTTAATCGCATAATATTTAGGAAAAAAGAAGCGTGTTTCGAAAGTGGTATCCATGTAGATGTATTATTTATATGAAAATAATAATAATCGATAATCAATATATATATTGTAAGTATATATCTTATATTGTACATAAGTATGTAGGAATTTTCTCGTGATAATAGTATTAGTATTAGTTCTAATTTGTTGTCAAGATTCAAGGAATGAAGCTTGGCGCAATAGAATCGCTTAGTATTTATAATATAAAGACATTCCCTGACTGATTTAATTGCAATTTTATGGAAATAAACATATGTTTTGAGCCTTTTAAATGATATTTATATTGCAAACACTTTGCTAAGACAAATATTTATTTATTTATTTATATTCATCAGATTTTTTAAATTGTCAAAAATACAAAAATTAACAAAAAATGCTACTGACAGTTTGTTCTCTAAACATCATTGGCTAAATTTTTTTGCAAATTTGAATGTGTTTATGATTGAAACCGACATTACGATAAATCATTTCCAATGCTGAGACTTTTAGAAAAGCGATAAGAAAATCTGGGGATTTGTGAACGTATGTAAATTATAATTGAAATATATATGTGTGTATTTAAGTACACTGGTCGGCATGCACATTCAAATAGTGTTTATAGAAAATAAATATAATATATTTTTGTTTTAAAAATTAATAATAAAATCCTTTAACTAAGTTTGCCACAAAATTGATACGTTTAATAACGCAGCAAAAAAGTTCATTCAAAAATGTCTCTGTCAAAATAATGATGCCGACCAGTGTAAATGTTATATATTTTTCTTAAACTCCGCAGTTCATTGCAAAGTATTTAAGAAGTCAAGCAAAATAAAATAATGTATAATCATTTTATAATCACCTTATTTTATAAGCATTATGAAAGCAATATAATCTCTTTAATGAGGTTTATGGTACTCATACATATAGAGACGAATAATTGAACTCTGTTGGCTCAACTTTTTTTAAACAAACCAAAATGTTCCCAAGCATTTGGATATTCATCCTCCCTTAAGCGACCAATTCCTAGCTGTCAGCCAGATGTCAGGCAAGTCCAAAGCTTGTTGCAAATACGGAAGTCAGAGAGCAGGGGTCGAGCAAAAGAACAATCATTTGATAGGATTAGTTTGGCCTGAGAACTGAGCTCAAAGCAACGCGGCTTCCACCTCGACCTGTTCAGATGACATCCCTTTTTTTAGAGCACACGCGTGGCGGGACGGCGGCAACATTGCTTTATCTAAAGCACAAACAGTGCGTAACAGGTACGCAACCAGGAGAACGTGGACCGGGGATAACAGTTCTCTTCTCATGTGAAAGGGGCTACAAAGTGAAATTTGAAACTGTAGCAGAAGAAGTGCGATTAAAAAAGATAGCAGTGTGCAACGCGACATTGTCTTAGGCATTGATGTGAAAGCAATGAGAGCGCAGGACAATTGTCACGTGCCGCAGCTCAGGCAGTGCCCGAACCCTTGCCCCGTGCTTAGTTCGCGATTTTATCGACTTGCCCCTTTATTCGCCGGCTGTTTCGTCCTTGTTTGGAGGCTGGCAAATGTAGCAAATCATCGTCATAATCATAATTACATTCGATCAGATAACCGACGATATAACACAGCCAACCTCCATGTCTATTCCCGTCTATGCCCGTTGTGCCACCACGAGGGCAGCGGGGCGCAACTGCAATACGAGCTAACGAGCCGCAGCACCAGGCCGAGGACGGCTCAATTGGTGCGGCGCTTGCTTCATTTGCGCGCTCATATTTCACTGTGTTCGCGTTCGCTTCCTGGCTGTGGGCCCAGCATAAAACAAAAGCGAGCGACAACTGCCCAAAATCCTTTGGTTGCCTCTTCCATGGGCTGCTGAAATCGCGCTTATCACGATTTACACGCATTATGCGGCCGGCCAAAAAAGCGCAGCGAAATTCTAAACCGAAAAAGCGAAGGGTGATTGCCAATTGGCGATAGGCGGCGATTAATGCAGCCAGATAGGCGCATGCCAATGTCAATCTGGGTGCAAACGTGGATAGGAAAGTGTCCGCCCTTGGAGTAGTCTAAAATCCTACAGCCTGTTGTCCCGACGAGCTAATGAGCCATCTAACAAGTAGAACTGTGTTGACCACTCTCGATAGTTTTAATATATCGAATATTAAGGAGTGGACGATAGTGTCCAGTATTATATCATGCAACAAGCAGCCAAACTAGGTTTGACTGATATATTGTTGAAAACCCTGTCATTGTTTTCATTAAAAGAGAATCCCTGATTTCTGAAAATCGCGATCATATTAAATATTTTGTGCAAAAACATCGAATATATTAACTATCCCAGCTCTACTTACCACGCCTAGTATACTGTTAATAGATAAACGATAAGCGGTAATACCATTTTTAGTATTTTTAAATATGCAATGCAAATACTGTTATTGACCTGTTTCGGACAATTGCGCATCACTAATGAATATTGGTACAACGTCCACCAACAACACGCATTCATCAAACGGCAGCCATTTGCGTGTTACTCTCACTCGCCCTCTCTCTTTTCATCTGCGTTGCGAAAGCATATGCAGACGCAGCAGCCTCCCGTTGTCTCTCTCTGACCCACACCATTGCGCTCTTTTGTCTGGCTGCGCCGTGTTAATTAAGCGATAATATTAATTTGTATGTCAACACTTAAAAATAAAGCGCGAATATTTTCGATTAATAACACATTTCACATTTCATTTTGGCATTTTATCCAGTGCACTGCAGTGCACAGCTGCCTTTGTGTTTAATGTTGTTGTTATACCCTTGCAGAATATACATACATATATTTTTGCCAAAAGTTTGCAATGCATTAAAGGAGGCACAGCCGAGTCGAAGTGTCGTTATCCTTCTGTCTGTTTGTTGCAACGCCAATTTGCCTCTATCGTGATGAAACATGGCACACAGGCTCATTGTCGTTGACATAGGAATAATCTGTAAGGACTTAAAGGGTATAAAACCATCGGTATGTCGTTGTTTATTTTTGTTTGCATTGTTGTTGCAATAAATTCAACAGATTGCACGGAAAATCTCCACTTTTGCATCTCCACAGTGTGCGCCATTTTTGGTGCAGATTTGTTTGGCTGCCACTGTATATATACTGATGTACATACATATATATATGTATGTGTGCTTTGAGCGCGGCAATACGATTAAAAATGCTTTCACGGCAAGTGCATTTTCATTTCTGCGGTTGGCGACGCTCGACTGAATGTGAAAAAAGGAGAATTGCACTTCATATCGTTCTCATTATGCAAATGAAGTTTCTTGCTACTACTTCTGCTACTGTGATGGTTATGAGAGCCACATGCTCTAGTGAAATCAGAGCAAAATGAGACTCTTTAGCTAGTTTAAAATATATGTACCTAAACAAAGAAACTCCAATAATGCAAGGCTATTATCCAGGTGTATAAATTGCATAACTGTGCATAAGTATTGACTGATTGCGCTGAAAATAGAGAAATAGAGTTTACTTAAATCCGAACCTTATGTTAACTCTAATGGGTCCGTCTGTTAATTCAAACTCCTTCTTCTGTTAACTCTAACTGCTACTTCTGTTAATGTATACTGCTGTTATTACGTACAGTGTTGCATAATACTACAAATCATATTTATTCCATATAAATTTGGCCATTTTTAATTATATTACTTAAATACGAAATCTTTTATAACTTTTGAAATTATTGCGCATGCCTTTGGTCAACCTGAGTTGAGAAAAACATTTAAAATAAGAGGATGCGCGGATGTTGCATCCCACATGGATGCAAATGGGAGTCTTCATGCGAATCCTTTGTGCTCGCCTTCGTGCGATTTATGCGGTACACAGTACCCTGTACTCGGGACTGGGCTGATAAATGGAGCTTTAATAAATTAAGGGTAACCCTTGGTGTGATTTTTTCTGCACACAAAAGTTTTTGTTTGTGTTTTATGCTACTTTTTGCTGCTGCTGCCTGCGATAATTTATCTTGTTTGGCGAGATTTTTATTTGCACGTTAAATATGCAGCATGCAAGTGCGTGAATAATGCAAAGGCCACTGCGCTTTTTATTTAAAAAACGATAATAGCAATTTGCAAAAATGAGAGAAAAAACAAAGCATTTAAGCGCACATTGCCGGGCATTTTTATGCAGAGCGTTTAAATTTTAACGGCCCGTCAATCGGCAACTCTTCAGTTGGCAGTCGATCCCACTCCCCACACCTCGCTCTTCCCGCTTCCCTCTTCGGCTCGTTCTCGTCACATCATCACTCGGTTTTTTGTAGCTGTCTGTTGATTTTTGTTGCTTCCACTGTGTTTGTGTTTTCCGGATTTCCCATGGCAAGTCCCGTTGTCCTGTTATTCTGCTCTCCTGCCACAACTCCATTGGCTGCCAGTCAGTCCGGGTGATAAATCGTAGTTTAAACGCTTTTACTCCAGTTTTAGTGGCTTTCGTTTAGTTTTTTATTAGATGCTCCATTTAGCGGCACTTTGCCAGTCAGATTTGCTCTGACTTTGCTGCCGCAGTAATTGTTTCATCCTCAGCCGCAACGATGATTGATTGATGGACTCGTGGCCAAACCTGCAGTGAGCTTGTGTGTCCTCAAAAGAGTTCTACATTTCTCAGTGGAATTTTATCGCATACCTTGCACCAGCCACACTTTATGCGGACTTCAAACAATATCAATGTTGTTTTCTCCATTGAGTGGAGTTGTTTACTAGTGAACTTGTATTTTTATACCCTCTAATCATAAGGTGTAAAGGCATTATAGTTATGTGCCAACCAAAATTGTATGTAACAGGCAGAAGAAGGCATGGCAGATGCCACTAAGTTTATATATCCTTAACCAGTATCACCAGTTCAGACGATAAGTCTATAACTGTCTGTCCATCTGTCTAACTGTTTGTCTGTTGGTGTTTCAGTCTGTCTGTCTATCTGTGAGTTCAACCATTTGATGTTGGTCTAGATCTATAACTACCAAATTTGCTGACAATATTGTGGAAGCTTGATTATTTCACACACGACGGTTTAATGTTTCCTTTTTATTCGACACGCCTCTCTCAGAGAGAACCGCTAACCTCCTCTCAATCTTAATGTTAGTTTACATAGGTTTAACATAGGTTTAACAAAGGCTTAACATAGTCTTCGTGTTATATAAGTATCGATATATCAGTGAGACCCTCTACCAGCCTAATACAATATGCACGCGGATTACGTTTATTTAAGAATTTTTTTCCTACGAGGTATAAAACGATACATTTTCGAAAATATTATAAGCGAATAATTAACAAGAAAGTTATTTAAAAAAACGAAATTAAAGGGGTACTGATTTTCAAGGCACCATCTGCAAAGTATGCAGCATAAACGATACGATAGGCAATGGGTAGCAGGTAGAGGTGTCGATAAACATCGATGTTTTATATGAAAAACCTCAGCAAACATCGATGTTTCGGCACCTCTAGTAGCTCACAATCGAGCACTCTCGTCTATGGCTTTCGTGTTTGTTAAAGTAAACGCTAATTATGTAAGAAATAATGTTTGACTTTCTGAAAAGAATACGCCCAATATTAAGAACTGTCTTTTATCATTAACATGTCTACTAAATATGTTAATACATAGGTCGAAATAGCTCAGAACTACCTAAAACAAAAGTGTGATTGGGAACTATTTCAATCAGACTTAATCAGTGAAATGGTCTTACATCATTCATCCTTGTGATTTGGATTGTACTTCTGACACTCGGGTCTAGGTTATGTTGTCCCCATAATGTGCGTGTTATCATACACCATTCTGATGTGCGTATAAAAAATGTTTTTGCAAAACATTGAAAGTCCATTAGTGTTTCGGAATAGAGCAAACATTTGTCCGAAATCCTTGACGAAGGATGCGCCGTGCTGAACCTGCTCTATAATTAGATGCACTTGTCCAGAAAAGAAAACCACGAACCCAACTGGTTTCACTATTGGAGATTGAGCTGCGACTTTGGGCGCATCCTTTACCGCATAGTTGGCGTTATCCCTGGCATTAAGCAGGAACAGGAGCAGAAGCAGGGCTTTGCTTGGGCGGAAAGGCAACGTTGTTAATGTTTTCCAATGTCGCAAGGGGAAATTATTAACGTAACACACGGGATAACAAGGGATGATCATAATTTTGCTGGTAGCTCTGATGCTGCTGCTACCTAAGCACAGCGGGGGATGGGGATGGAGAGGGGTGCAGGCAGCAGCAGCAGCACGTCGACTGGTTGCAGGAAGGAAAATTAATTTCTGATTATCTGTTTGGCTTGCCTGGGCGAGTTGTAAAAGCAGGAGGATGATTCCGGGCGGAGACAGACACATGTACACGGGCAGTGGCAAAACGTACTGCACATATGCTGATGACGTCACGGGCGGCAGAAGCAGCCACTCGTCCTTGACGTTGCGGCAAGTGGCAGCATTCGCCGGTGGTGGATGAATGGAACAATTGCCACTCTCGCCTCGGCTTGCCGTGCATCCAGTTATTGTTATTACTTCTCTACAAGCATTTTTACAGCTCGTCCTGCAAGGACACTGATAGTGATGAATGAGCTCCGAGTTCCAGCAAGACCAGCAAGACCTGAGTCGGAGTCAGAGTCCACCCCTCGCGCATATGCCGTGTTTTTGCCAACTAATTCATTGGATGAGTGTTGGATTACCAACCCGCTTTAATCATTTTTAAATTAGAGAGCACTATGCGCCTTTTCCTGCGCCCCCCTCGGGCCAATTCAAGCGGCATGCGGCAGTGGTTGCATCGTTTGTTTATCTATTTGTTTTTGTTTGCGGAGGCGCACACACTCGAGAGCACTCCCCTGCCACACAGCAGAGCACCCCACCCCACTCCGCCGTGTGCGCATCTCGATCTCTGGAAATTGCAGCAGATTGTCTGACGGAGAGCTGCACTTGCGGTTTCCATTCCCCTGCCTTCTTGAGTGGCAAGTGCGTGTGCCCCGCACATGGCACGATTTTGCGTACTCACTGCCACACTGACACTGACACTAAAATGTTTTGGCCCCTCACCTTCCACCCCCCCCCACCCCTGGCTACTTAATGTTTTTTTACCTCCTAAACAAACACAAATACTGCGCAAACAAATAGAAACAGAAACAGGAACACAAACACAAATATGAAGTGCGGTCCCCCAGTTATTATTAGCCAAAAATTTGACCACCCGCCGCTGCGTTTAGCTGTCGCTTCGAGTGTGTGTAAATATTTGCACCCACTGTGTCCCATATGTCGCGCCTCCTTGCTACCCCCCTCCCAGTCTCGAGTAGTTGCACCGTAATTAGCATTTATGTGTGTTTGTCTTTGGGCTTGATGAGGGCAGGAGTTGATAACAGGTTCCTGTTCCGTCTGTTCCACAAGGTAAACACACAACGTGGCTAATCAATAGCAATAGATCGGCTATTAGCTCTACTCTGCTGCGTATTATAAAGGTAGTAGACAACTACGCAGTTAGAAGAAGACCTTCAAGGCAGTACTGCAAGGATAAATCAATCCCTTTTGGAACGAAAGAATGGCTAATTAATAATGACACTTCCTTCTGCATGTATATACCATACCTTGATTTAGTTTATCATATCTTTTTCATCTCAAGAACATCCCTGTACTAACTGAAATAAACACCTTCTGCTATGACATACTATATATTAGAGTTAAGTTCTAATCGAAGGCCTTAACATTGTCAGTGTGTTGCTTAGATCTTAAGCCCCCCTATAAGTTTATCTGGCAGATGCCAGAACCATCTAATAAGCAATTACTTACAAATCCAGCTCACCCTTCACTTTCTCACTATCACTCTCTCTCATTCTTCCTCTCTCTCTCTCTCTATTGCAGGCCATCATCTACGAGGGGCAGGACAAGAACCCCGAGATGTGCCGTGTCCTGTTGACGCACGAAGTGATGTGCAGGTGAGTCAAGGATTTCTGTCAATAATCTGAAAATGATTTGGATGCAACTTGGCATAGGACTTCTATGCTAAGTCACACGCTGATTGTAATCCACACCTTTGATTCCCAGTCTCGAGGGTGCGCAGTTGCTCCCTGGAGCTTCGTCGATGCCAGTGCTGGCTCTGCTCTGCTACGCTCATTTGTTTTTAAGCGTTTTCCGCGTGATTTTTCCACTACGCAGCTTTCCCTTCGTTTTTCTTCATCACTTTTTTTCTTTTACGCTGTTTGCTTTGTGCTTTTGCGGCCGCTTCTCAGTTGGGGCCTGCTTTAATATTGTTGATTTTTAAGCTTGGCGACGCCTCGCCTTGCCTTGCCTCAACTCACCACCCCTGCTCCTGTCCTATCCTTGTCTGTCTGTCTGTCTGTCGACCAGGCCCATGCGTCCTTCGTTTTATTTTTACGCTCAAACGCACGCGAGCTGAAACATATAAATGGCAGCCACTCGCCAGGATGGACCCCAGCACTCCCTGGACTCCCCCCTACACCCCACCCCCTCTGCTATCTCTGTCTCTTTCTATCGCCATCTAGCATCATCATATCTCTGGGCAGTTCACCCTTCTAGCGCCCAAGTGCGGCTGACAGTTGAAGGTTGCCACGAAATAACCGAAATGTGTGAAGCTTTCGCTTGTTGCACGACTTGCAGATACGCTAGAAATTAATATAGTAATGGTATCAATTAATACCAAGAGGATATAGAATGAAAGAACATTGAGCACCTTCAATGATATATGCCTTCAACTGCAGCCAAAAAGTACCTACAACTCTGAGCAAAATAATAGGAGTAATGTTTCATATTGTCATCTCCTTATACCTTCTTTCTATTCTATTATTTTCAATACTTTTGTAGAGTAGATGACAAAGAAATGTTTAATATTATTAGTGCTAAATTACATACTACCTTTACTTCACTTATAGTTGTACATTCTACTTGTTCTCCAGCCCCTTCCCTCATTCATTTTCTACTTGATCTCTTGTATCACCTATGCCATATATATACCCCATAATCTCAGCAACTAATGAGTATAAAACGGCACAGCAAACGCACAAACAAACAACAAAAAAATTACACAGATTCGTCCCCTTTAATCGCCCCACTGCCCGTCCACCTCCCCCGTGCCAGTCTCCATTCCCTGCTGCTTCAGGGTGTGCTGGCCAGGCCGGCCATCTTTTATTATTTCGGATTGGCACCCAGTTTTTATGTTTGCGTAGCATTATCAAAACAAGGGGACAACGCACCAGCAGCAACTCCTCACAGGGGTTGACTCTGGCGCTGTCCCTGCTCCTGCCTCCTTCCTTCCGCAGCTTCCCCTTCCTTCGTGGTTTAGGTTGCAGCTTTTGCTTGGCCAAGAAAGCAAAAATCAACAGCTTCGCGTAACACAAAGCAAATACGAACACAATGGCGCCGCTGTTGACGTCGCAGTCGGCAATGGCGTCTTCTTTATCGTTTGGCATTTCGCCCATTTTAGTCATCCATGTTTATGTTGCGCCCTGGACGATGCCAAAGCTCAAGCTTCAGCTAAAGCCACCCAGTTAGTGCGCCACCCCATGCTTCCATGCCCCCGTCCCCCGACCCATATCTCATGCCTGGCCAGAGGCTGTACGACCAAAAATTACGCAGCCATTGAACCCAATTCGTATGTAAGCGTATCATTGTGTGTGTTTGCAAAAGATTTCGAAATGCATAAGCCAAAATAAGAAAGTTTGATGCGAAGTCTCACAAAGAAGACAGTTAAATAGGCATGTGTAATGGGCTACACATTGACAGTACTTTCGCCTATCTTAGAAGGTATTTCATTTTTAAACATCTATATTTTTCAATAGCAATTAAAGTTAAAAGATAGAACACACGCCTAGCTGACCTTAAGTTGAATATGCTTTCTAACTAATTTCAATCTCTGAAATAAATAGTTTATAACTTCTATATGTACAACTTTTACCAAAATTATACCAAATCCTATAGGATAGAAGGGGTACCTTCTACTTTGTACCAACCTGAAATGTGTGGCACAGGCAGAAAAAGGCGTAGGAGACCCCACAAAGTATATATGTATATATATAAATATGTATTCTTGATCACCATCAAAAGTTGAGTCGATATAGCCAAGTTCGTCTGTTTGTCGATCCGTATAAAAATATATATCTCTGGAACTATAAGAGCTAGAACTTCAAAACTCATATGAAAAAATGGCTAAATATTGCGTGCATATCATTTAAATATTTATATTTAATCCACGCTCCCTTCCACCTTCGTAAAATAATAAAAAGCGAAATCCAAGGGTAATTTAAATGAAGGATAATTCATTTTTTTATAAAAAATAACCAACAATGCCCAAATAATTAAAAAAAAAATTAGTTGCAATCCGATAATTAAGATAGAAGTTATTTAAGAAATTCAAAATATGTACTGATTTTGAAGCCCCTCTCTGAAAGTAGGCAACACAAAATTTAAGAAATCGTTTTACGCAGGTGGCTACGAATTATAATACAGTCGACCACCCTCAACTTTAACTTTCGTGCTTGTTTTGAATATCTTCATCTCCGCGTTTTAATAGTTTTGTTTATTTATTTGTTATTTTCTTTCATTCCCTATTTTATTTAAAGTAAGACCTTAATTTCTGTAAAATATTTGAATATGAATATGATAAGAGTTAAGTCTTTAAACATTTCTAACCAATTGATTCTCTTCTCAATTTCAATTTTGCTGCAGCCGCTGCTGTGATAAGAAGAGCTGTGGTAACCGCAACGAGACGCCGTCGGACCCCGTCATTATTGATCGGTAAGTAGCCAACAGCCGTAGTCGTTGTCATTTTCGTAGTCGTAGTCATAATGTCAGTGCAACTCCCGGACCATCCTGGTCGAGCATGTGCCGCCACACAAAAGAAGACATTTTAAGCAGCTTTTCATCATCGTCGCTGGGCTCCTTTTTATTTTGCCTGTTTGTGGCTGCGGCTTGTATGCGTTGTATCGTTGATTTATTGGCATTATTATCAACTGCAATATAAAACATGATGCGGCAGTTGGCCAAATGAGGGACGGCCGAGGGGGGCTGGGGCTGCGAGTCGGCGAGACAGCGGAGTGCTCTGGGAGTTGTGCGTTGAAGCTGCGCGATGCGAGCTGCTCGAAATAAAGTTCGTCAAAATGGCAATAGCAAATTCTATTTTCATAAATTGTAAATCGAGACGAGTGCATAGCAATCCGACACCACCACCCGCTACCCCCGCCCGCCCCGCAGCCGCGTACTTCCAGCCATTCTCATCATTGCGTCTTCCCTTGCGTCCTTCCCGCGCCTGTCACGTGTCAGGCGAATTATGTTAATTGTATGCACATCCTTGGGAACTCACGCCCACAGGCAGCAGTCACTTCTCTGCCAGGGCAGGGGCGGGGGCCGAGGTCGACCGCGCCACCCGCCAGCCGGGAGTGCGTCGCCTCTAATTGGCTTCGAAAATATTATTATTAGAAAATACAAATTGTTTGTGCAAAAACAAGAGTACACTCAGCGGGCGGCAAGGAGGCGTGGATAAGGATTAAAGTTGTTCATTTATTTCCAAACTAAATTATGCGAAGAAGAATATTTATTACTAACCAAGCTAAATCGAATATGATTCAGTTCCTACTTTTTGGCAAGTTAACAATCAAATGTCGTCTAACTTAATTCAAAATTGATCAATATAATATGCAAAACTAATGGAATATTTGTTTTAGAGATCCCTGAAAAGCATTCCATAAATAAAGTATGAACTTATTCAAATGTATGTCATTGTTGGCAGGCCCGTAGAGGGTCATAGGGTATGCGCTGCACAAGGGCCCCCAACCTGCTAAGGGCCCTCAGCAACCGGACAAAATCTAACAAGTTTCCTAAGCTATTGTATATAGAAAGCATCAAGTCTAATTTGATGTCCTTAGTTTCTGTAATTGCTGATATCTTGACGTTCAAACGGACGGAAAGGTTTAAATTGACTGCTATTAATAATGACAAGAATATTATATAAAACTGTTGATGATTTTGCCAAAGTTAAATAGACAAAAGATCAATGTAATTAGCATTAAGTTTCTCCATGTTTCGAAATGTCTTATGAACTTGATACAGATAATATATCACAATAGAGCCCCAAAAAGTTTTCCACAAGGGCCCCCAAGACCGTCTCTACGGCCCTGCATGTTCGAGCATTGTTACTTATACAATACTAGATATATTATTGGTCTACTAGAATGTATTCTAGATAAATTACAGCTACAATATATATAATGTATTATTACTGCAGTATATACTAGATATATTACTACTTGAATATATACTAGATATATTTATACTACAATATATATATAAACTGTTTATACTGCTACCACAATATATACTAGATATATTACTACTACAATATATGCTAACTATATTAATACTATAATATGTAGTAGATATAGTACCTTCACTGCAAATACATTCATTACCAGCAATATTGAGATTCTAATTGGTATTCAACAGATATTCAAAGTATTTAAAAGCTATGTCAGCAGAATTCATCCATTTCTGTTGAGGTTTTCAGTAATTTTGCCATCTTTAGGTGAATATTTCACCTTATAAGTATCACATGAAAGGTATCTGTAGTGCACGCGACCAACCTGTGAAGCGATATCACTTAGTCAATTGCATCGCACCTTATGCAGATAGGAAATACGAATCGGGAACAATCATCATTATCATCTTGGGTATTGCCAGCTGCGGTGGTCCCTTCAATCGCCCTTTGGGTGTCTACAACTATTTGCCTATTGCCCGCATTTGTATGGGAGTGTGCTTGTGTGTGTGTGTGTGTGTAGCAGGCACCTAGATTGCCCACCGTGGTGGTATTCCGCGAAACGAGGCCTGAAACAGAAGACAAGAACAAAGACTTAATGATTCTATTACGTATTACAGAGGCGCGTTGAGGGACGAGGAGACTAAGTTCGTGTCGAGCTCGGAGTCGGAGTAGAGCTTGCCTGGTTGCTGGCTGGCAATCAGACCATAATTGGTGTCATAATTAAATTTAATTGATTGTCGTTGTTGCCGTTGTTGTTGCTGTGACTCTCAGTTTGCAAATTAGGAAATACGCAGTAGAGAACGGCCCGACTCGAGTCGTATCGAGTCAAGTTGAGTCGAACGAGGCGCAATGAGTTCGGCAAGATCAGAGCTTCGGGCATTTATGATCTTGTTAAAATTACTCGGCGTGTTACGTGCTCCACAATGCCTTGAGGCAGCATGCCAATGCCGACGATCCGTTGCAAGAACAGTTACCGCCTGGCTGCAGATTGCAGATTACAGTCGGGGGACTCGAGATCTCCACGTGCGCAGGCGCGACACTTTTCGCTCGATATTTACGATTATTAATTCATTTTTCGCCTGTTTATTTGCGCAATGCGATCGCAATGACGCGCGCCTTGTTAGCCGCAGCTGGCATTGACCAAATTGGTTAATCCCGTCGCATTCCCGGCCACCAGCTCGTAACTGGCAAGTGGCAACTGGCATCTTCGCCTCGGCACATGTCGCATTTGTCAGGCTGGCTGTAACTTTTGTCGGCAATGCCAGAGAGTTGAGTCCAAGGCAAAGCCGATCCAGAGGCGCATATCAATCACCGCAGCACACACACAAACATACATACACACACAATAAGAGCCAGGAGCGGCTTGGATCAGTCAGGCGACTCATTGATATGCCAGTAGATCATGCCGCCATGAGGCGAGCCCAAACCGAACCTGGGATAATCTATGTGTTCGCAACTAAATTTTGCAAGGCCTACAAGCCTAAAGCGCTAACTTGGCTGGGGGTCCCGTGCATTTGCCACTCAACTGGCAGCAACTGCGACTCCTCATGTGGCTGCGATCGATGAAACTTGTCACTGGGCGCGCAACAATTGGAACTGATTGAAAATTCCGACTCCGAGCCAGGCAGCACACAGGGCCAACACAGCCGCCTGCATTTCAAAGTGGTTGGCTAAGCCAAAAACTGATACATATGACAACAATCAGAAGACAACACCAATCTTCAGCTCTTCCAACTGCTCCTCATGTTGCTGCTGTTGCTGCTGTCGTTGCTGTTGCTGCCACTTGCCTGACGCTCGAACGTGTGCCGTGAGAGAGGCAGCAACAGCGGCAGCAACACGCGGACTTGGCTTTGGTCTCCACATGTTTTATTGATGAATTTCTGTTATTCATGCAACGATCTGCAGTTGCTTTAGAGATGCCGAAATTGCGCAGACAATGCGAGAAGCGCACAGTGGGGCAAAGCATATCTTAAATAGAGTAATCAATGGTGCAGGCAAATGCTTAAATCTGCTACTCTGGCTAGATAAATACATTGAATATTTATAATAAACAAGAACATATTAAAAGTCTTTTAATATACAATATAATTTATTATATATTGTATATATATATATATTGTGGAAGGCAAATTGGTTCACACACGACGTTGCAGAACTTCCTCTTTTTTCGACACGTTAACACAGAATGTTTCTCTCAGTCTTAAAGTTAGTTTACATCGGTTTAACATAGGCTTAACATAGTCATCGTGTTATATAAGTATCGCTATATCAGGGTAACCTTCTACCAGCTTACTACAATATACATATATCGTATATACATATAATATAATATATTTTTAGTTTATTTAGACTCAGTTGTGTTTGATTAATACCCAAAAGAATTGCTTCACATATCAACTTTCGATCCATCAAAATTGAAGGAAAGATAAAATGTATATCTAAATTTCACTGTTAGTATTGCACTTTTCTCCCACTGTGCCTAGAGAGCTAAGCGTGGATTTGCAATTACCGGCGCAGGTGAGTGAGTCCTCGACCGGCTGAGGCTGCTACAGCGACAACAGAAAGAGTAGAAGAAGCAACAACAGCAACATCAGTTGCAGCTCCAGTTGCAGCTCCACCAACAGAGCTCCTTTTATTTATGATTTGCGAGGACATTCGCGAGGAGGAGCATTGTGTGTGTGTGTGTGTGTGTGTGTGTGGATCGATTGCAACGCTTGCAACGCATTTTTGGTATGCGCTTCGTGTGTGTTCCATAATTAAGTGAATTTAAAGCGCACTTCGGCGGTGGTCGCTGTTCGCATTGTCGCCACCAGCAGAGGCAGCTCTGCACCGCTGCGATCTCTCCTTGCAGCAGCTTAACCAGTCCACTCTGGCATTTGTGTTCTTGTTATTTCTGTTGTTGTTGTTGTTGTTGTTTTTGGCATTGTTGTTGTATCTTGTCGTTTGCGACATGTTCCGCATTTTTTCACACATTTTCGACTATCGTTCTTTGCTTTGTGTTTGTTTTTCTTTTTCTTCTTGTTTGTATTTATATATTTTACTTTTATTTCAATTATAATTTCATTTCATCAATGCCATGCGCTCGATAGGCCCATCTGGCGTATGCGTAATCACGCAAATTATGCCGCGGTTGCATTGGAGGCACACGAACACACACACACTCTCGATACACTTCTCGGGCTATTAACAATTATCGCGTGTCAACTGCCCGCTTCGACTTTTTAATTTGAGTGAATTGTGCTCTGAGCGAATACACAAACAAAACCATAACAACAACAACAACAACAACGCCCATCTGTTGGTAAAAGCTAAAAAGTGCCATTTGGAACAGAGTGGGCAACTGTAGAGTCGGAAGAGGAACAAAAACCCAAGCGTACAATTCAAAATTTGCCGCTTTTGCATTTATCTACGTCATTGACATTTTCTTCGGTTTATTTCAATTTCCTATATATATTTTTTTTCTGGCGCAACAAATAAACTAAGTGCAAACTCACGGACAAATGTGAACAACTATGCCCCGCCCTCTCCTCAACCGCCCACCTCACAGCCAACCGTAGTACCCCACTTAACCTCCCAGCTAACAACTCTCCGTGCCCAGCCTCGACGGCGACAAATAGAATTGACATTCTGTGGTGTCCAATATGCAAACCCAGATGGACACAGTGCAGGTCAAAATAATAGGATATGTCACGTGGATATGGATTATTATTAGCAGTTTCATAAACAGTTTGTAAAAAGACGCACTAACTGTATAACAGTGAGAAGTTCACAGAGTCAACAAATCGAACTTAACCGACAGAACTAATGAAGTATAACAGAGAAAACTTATCGATTTTTAACATAAATAACTAGTTAACAGAATAAGCCACTAAAGTCGTAACCAGTGCTGCATCTTTTGGCATTTTTTCCCTATGCAAATGATAATGTCAAATGTGGAATAGATTGAAAATCGAATAGATCAAAAGAGGCTAGAGGGAGTTATAGTTATTTTTCTTAAATATTTAGCCGTATATCAGCCAGATTAAACGAAAACATTATTAAACAATGAACAGACATACGATCTTTTCTTTAAAGGCTACATTTCACTGCAAGCACACTGTATCATTTCTCTGGCTATATCTAGCTTTTTAAAATGATAGTTTACATGTTTATGACCCGAAGAGTTCAGAGTGTTAAATCTAACTCTGGCAACTGGCCACTTGCAGACGAACATGAAAACGATTAAAATTACGTTTGCACAATAATAAGCTTTGATTAGATAATCATTTCACCAGATTAAATAAATATCTTATGCTTGATTATCCTTTTAAAATACAAATTAAACTCGTCAAACTTTTATAAATAAGACCAATTAATTGATTTTATTTGCAAAGAAGTAAATTTTAACTATAAATTAATATATGTAGACTATAAAATAATTAGATAAAATATAATTTATAACATAATTAAAATCATAATTAATCTTAAAAATGTACAAATTAACACTAACTTTTTGATTTATTGCAAAACATTGAGCTGGTCAATGTTGAATGAAGGAAAGCTTGATTTTAGATTTAAAAAAAAGCTGAATTGTGGGAGTGATATTCAAAATAAGTTAGATAGAGCAATTTTTTCAATTTTATCCCGCTGTTGGCCCTTGAAAAAAAACAGATTATATGGGATAAAAAATTTACCTGCCAGCACTGGAGCTGGTATACCTAATGTCATGCGACGCAACTGTTGTGGCAAGCACTGGCTGCGTGTTGTGGCTGTGGCAAGCGAATGTTTTTGGCCGTTGCATGCCTTGATAATCGCGCTAAAAACGATGACAAAACTTCAGCTAGTTGTGGCTAGAGTTTTTAATTTTCTAAATGCATTCGGGCACGCCGTGTGCCTCACTCCTTTCCTCTCAGGTGACGCGGGCGGCTACAGCTGTGCGATGAGTATGGACATAATCGATGAATGGATGAGTGAATGAGTGCGAGTGCGAGTACGACTCTTCACCATTCGGGGGAGTTATTTGTTACTCAAATATTCAAAGCGACGCAGAAAAAATGAAACGCAGACACAAATTTGACGGCTTTGTGGTCAGCAATCGACAGGCCGACGCAGGCGTATGAAATATTGGGCAGACACAGCAGGCAGACAAGCAGACAGACCGACCGACAGACGGACAGAGAGTCGAAGAGACCATAACACTTAATTATCGATAAAAATATGAGCTCGTACATTTGGCTTTTTATCTCTGCCGCCGCCCAAGCATTGCCAGACATCCCCATCCAATTTGTGCCGATAGATACACAGTCGATAGAGTTGCCACACTCTCGTCTGTGTATTTCTTTGAACTGGAACTGGAGGTGGAGGTGGAGATGGAGGAACTGGAACTGAAGCACCTCTACTCCTGCTCTGGCTGAGCAGCCCTGCACTTGATTTGCACCTCATAAATCAATGGAACAAAATTCGAATTGAATTTTGCATTTCAAAGCTCGCGCAATTTGCATATTTGTAGCCTGTCTATAGAAATTGAATTATTAATGCAAATTTAGCTCCTTCTCTATACCTGTCTCCCTCCCCCCGCTCCCTCTCCAAACCATTCGCTCTTTCTGTGTCCAAATTGTAAATGACAGTCGATGCGAATCGTTAGCTCCTGGGAAATGCAGTTTATTAAATCATAAATGTCTATTTTCAAATTGCAGATAAGCTTCTCTCTTCTCTTCTCTTCTCTTCTCTTCTCTTCTCTTCTCTTCGCTTTGCATCTGCCCTGCATCATTTCAGTTCTTATCGCCATTTAAATAGTACAATCTCATGAAAGTACAATACAATTATTTTTTTTTTAAAGAGGAAAAAATAAAATAAAATAAAATATCAAAAACAATAAACTGCGTGATATTTGTGTTTAAGGCCATGTGCGGTTTTTATACCCGCTACTCATACGTTAGAAGGGTAATATCAGTTATGTAAGAAGGCGTGGCAGGCAAAGTATATGTAACATTATTGAAATATTTCGTAATTGTTTATTGATAACAGTTAACGGATATAGTTTTAGCTAGTACAAATAAGTCAACTTGACAACGTGCAGTTTTACTTTAACGAACTCTGTTTGATCCGACAACTTCCGATATCGACGTTTCCAAAAGACTGACCGCCTTTCCAAAAACTTCTTTACTGACTTCCTTCAACGGTTACTCAGCGACTCCTCTTAATCTGCGACTTTCTAGCTGAACTTCTAAGATGGAATACAACTTAACGATTTACTTCACTAGTCGATTATTCCTGTTTAACTATCGATAGTAACGGGTAGATCACAGTCGAGTACCCTCAACTGTAGCTTTCGTGCTTCTTATTTATGCAAATGTATATTGTTTCCGTTTCATAAGAATCGGAACTCTATAAGCCGAGGCTTTTAGAGGAATAGCCTGCCTTAAAATGCGTATCTGTCGTAGTGACAGGGGCCCTTGTGCACAGCTTCTCAGGACACCTTTGTAATTATAATATATATGTAATTATAATATATAAAATATATAATCCGAATATCTATTATAGGGCTGCCATATCTACTGTTGATTTCACACGACACCCTTCTAGAACTATCTTTATTTCTTTTGGTGTTTTCATTCGCAAAATCCTTAAATAGTTTTTGAGAATTTTATACTCTTGTATTCCTGAGAGCCGGGGGCCCTTGGCTCACGGGGGCCTTTGTGCACCGCATTACTCTGCACACGCCTCGCTACGGGCCTGTTCCGCTCTTTAGGATATTTATAAGTTTAATAAATTTCATTACAATATGAAAGGAATGGAAACAACTTAGCCCGCATACATAGGTTAAAGGTTAAGCCTCAGACAGCTTCTGTATCCAGGCAGCATATAATGATTTAGATATCTGTACTTAAATGTTTCGCCGAAATAGTTAGCAAACACGCATTCTCTGCAAATCTTTTCGGGGTCACAGGTCACATGCAATGCCAGCCCGATGAATTATCGATGGCTCGGGCTAAGCTATCCGATGTGCATAATTGAAACGACCGCGAGGTTATTTAAAATGTACAGATCCATTCGGGGCACCGCATTCCCTTGCTCTCGTGCCGTTCTGATTAGGCGTCTTCCTCTCGAGAAACTCATCATCGCCACTCGCCATCATCGCCGTCATTCAAAACACACACGATGTCGTGTGATTTCCTCGTGGTATTTCCTCAACCATTTACGCATGCTGCATAATTAATCGTATTAAAAGCGTTAACTGACAGTCAACATACACACACGTACACCTACTCACACCCTGCTCCTTCCCTCCCCTCCCCTCAGCTACACACTCACACTCGCAGACAAAATAGTTAGCATAATTTGCGAATTTGAATAAGGTCGATAATTTGATGCTTCAGTAGTTTGCCAGAGGTTACAGGAAGCTTGCCAGTGTGGCGGAGGGGGTAAGGATGCCAAGGAGTAGCAAAAGTTAAGGGCAATGACGTTACGCACACGCACAAACTCTCACACACACAGATACGACTGTTTCACACATGCAAAGATACAAAGATACTTTGGTATTTGTGCGTATTGCTGCTGTATCTTTGTCTGCTTGTATCTTCTATCGATGTCTGATATTTAACCTCGATATGGTATTTTTATGGCCACACGCACACAAAGACACACAAACACACACACACTCAGGCATGTGCTTACAAAAATAATCTGTTTAAAGATGAAGAAATCGCAAAAAAAGCGCTGCCATTGTTGTTGCTGTCGCTGTTGCCATTGCTGCTGCTTAAGAGCAACAACAACAACAACAACTGTTACGAGGTATTTCCCTGGTCCCAGCGGCATGACATTGAATCCCAGAGCAACCCCCAACACACGCACAAAGGGAAAACAAGACGAAGCCACAACAAACACGCAACTCTCCCAAAAACCAAAAGGAGAAGTCTCTCTCCGCTCTCCGCTCTCTGCTCTCCGCTCTGCTGACCCGCTCAAGCCTCGCATCTTAGGCAGATTCATTCACGAAATGAACACAGCCAAAGCTTCATGGAGAACTCACTCAAAAACCAACTCAAAACCTGCTCACTTTCGCTCTCTCTATCTCCCTCTCTCATCTTGAGGATACTGAGGGATAAGCGAAAGTGTTTTCAACAAGTTCCATACAAATGTTTTCTCTTCCGGCGAAAAGGATGAACGAAAACGAAAGCGTAACAAACACACAAACACACACACACACACATACACACAACAACAACACTCTAACCAGGGGGGAGACCATAGAAAAACCTCCCTCAAAGTCTATTATAATACAAAGACCCAAAAGCTATGAACTCTCAACAAGGCGAAGACGTTTGGACAAGGATGGCGGGAAATCTTTGCAGAAGTTTTTTTGTTGCTGCTGTGGTGATGAGGTGGAAGATTCTCTACGCTTGGGTCTTGTGTGTGTGTGTGTGCGCCACGAAGCGTGCAGCGTTAAGCCGAGAAAGAGCATAAATAAATAAAAGCTTCACAACAATAGAAAACAGTAGCAAAGCCCAGAGACGTCCTCAGTCCTCACCAACAACAAAATGGTGACGTCGACCGCCATGTTGTGACTGTGTGCAAGTGTGTGTGTGTGTGTGTGTGTGTGTGTCCGTGTGTGGCATAGCAGGCATAGGCGCGTCCCTCTGCCCCACCTTCCTCTCTCCCCTGCCATTCCTGCCATAGTCATTGACTTTATGCGGCAATAAAGTTGAAAATTTTGAATATTATCGTTAGTGAAAAATTAGCGCCAAGTTGCCCGGCAGCAGTTGAACAAATGGAGTGGGAGGGGGAGGAGAGGCGCTGCTCACCTGTGCCCTGCCACAGTTGGCGTGCGCCAGAAACGCCGCTGGCCACATTCTGTTGACACCCGCGCGCCCCTTCCCCAGCAGCAGACAACATCGCCAGCATCGCTGGAACCCAAAGCCAAAGCCGAAAACCCAAAGCGATTTATGTGCGTTCGTATTCATCATTAAGTGTTTTCTGCGAGCTACGCAAAGATAATGTCTACTGATACTGTTCTTGCTGTTTGTGTTGTTCTTATTCACACTTTTCACACTTAATCGTCTGAATATTCACGGAATTCAAAGTGTGAAATTGCCGCGGGTCTGGCAAGTTTGTAGAACAGAAAGTATGTGTAACTATGATGTATATAGTTTATATAAAGATAGTATATAGTATATATATAAATAGTATATGGTATATATATATATAGAGAGTATATAGTACTATATGTACATATCTCAAGGGTCAGACACAGAAATGCGAAATGCTTATTGAAGAATCATTCCTATGGTTCATAAACTACACTCTTGTCGCAATCTATTCAATCTATAGTTATGGATTATTGTCGGTAAAGATGTATAGTAGATCTATCGATATTCATTGAAGATGATCAGGAACGGTTGTACTTACTTTGTGCAACTGTATGTAACAGACATAAGGGGGCGTGGCAGACTCCACAAAGTAAATATATATTCTTGCTCAGTATCATTATCCGAGCAGATTGAGCCATGTCTATCTGTCTGTCTGTGTGAACACACAGATCTCAGCTATTATAAAGACTAGAGGCAGCAAATTTGACATGAAAGTTCCTGAATACTTTACGCAGATCAAGTTTATTTCAAATATTGTGTGCCACGCCCACCGCCCATGGGAATTAATAATTCAATTTTTTAACTCGATTTGTTTGCGATATATAAAAGATACAACCTTTTGACTTTGTAACAAACTAAGCTGATGAAACTATCTACGAATTCTTCAAATTTCAATCCGATCTAACAATAAACACAGAAGTTTTTAAAGAAAGTGTGAGCAGAAGTGCAAGTTGAGGCAGGCGACAGCGAAGAAGACGAGCTTCAATGGCTTACTTTTTCCTAGAATTTACCTCTGCCAATACAAAGTTCCTTCTGCATCCCTTTAAATTCCACGGCGCTAGTTTAAAATCGAACTGGCGAATCTTCGATCTGAGTCTGTATAGAATCTTGAATAGTCGCACAAGAAGGTGGAGTCAGCGGCAGCTTCCTCCCCCTGGCAAATATGAATGACCAATTATGCACTTCGTTGGCTCTACGTGCTTCAGCTGCCAATGGGGCTGTGGACGCCATTTTTGGCCATTTCACTGGCCCGGGACGGGGCCGATGTCGTGTGCGGCCATTTGATGATGCGTAGCTTTTCGTTAAATGAAAATTTCGCGTTGCTGGCAGTCGAACCAGAAGGAATGAGAGACCTCGTGGAAGGGGAGAGTGAGGGGGACTCGGAACAGAGTGGAGTGCAAACTTTGTTGCCGCAGCCAGGACGAAGATGGAGACACTTTGATTTATTGGCAGGACGCGCGCTGAATTTTTAATTGTGCGCTGAGTGATGCAGAAAAAGAGAGAGATAGAGAGCATAGAAAGAGAAGGAGAGGGACTCTGAGGCTGGGAGAAGATTGCTTTGGATGTCCAAGTAACAGAAATCCTGTCAGATTAAATTGAATCAGCCAGGATTCTCTATATCTAGTACGTCTAGCATATGGAAATGGAAATCCTAGACACGATTTATGCAGTAGATTCGGGTGGGGGAGATGAGTCGATTTATGCGTCCTGTCAGGATATTTGGAAACATTGTAATTCAAGCGTGAGACAGCTCTCCCCCGCCCCGCCCCTCACTTGTATGCCTGCGCCTAAGAGAGGCTTCCGAGAAAGTCAATTAGCTGCCCATAAAGATGAAGATCGGGGGTGGATGCTAGGGAAATTAGTATCGAGAGTGATCCGTGCATGAGTTAACCCCGGACTAAAGCGCTCTCAATTTCCACTCGATACGTATTCAAATTTCATTACCGCGTTGACGGCACTGACGACGAGTTGCAGTTGCAGTTGCATCTGCGCGAGGGTTCTCTGTGTAACTCGATATTGTATCTGACAGATACACGGCGCTGCGCCCCCTCGGGAACGGCCATCGGGCCGTGTTAATGATGCTGCTCATGCTCTCACAGTGAAAACAACAACACCAAACACGGACAAAAAACAAACTCGACAACATACACACACACACATAAACACACATCTGTTTTCATTCCCTTCATCCCTCCTCCGTCTACCTCTCTCCTCCCCCCGCCACATCAAGCCCAGCTTCGCCTCAACAAGTTCACAATCAGCTCGCTACTCAGCAGGCGTGTATATTTCATTGTACACACACACTTGCACACAAACAATTATACATTGTATATGTATACTGCGTGAAACAAAATAAAATTATTTTGCCCTTGTCTAAAATGCAGCGATAAGGCGACGTCTCTGCAACGTTTATAATGTGTTATGTGTGTGTGTTTTTTATCGACCTCAGTTCGACAGCAACAACTGCAAAATTTCAAATTTACTTTTATTGGTACCCTATAAAGAAGTAAAAACTGTTCCATTTAATGAGCGAAAATGAGAATAGGATAGAGATGGGCATGGGCATCGGCACGACACGACACGAAAATAAAAATCTCGAACATGCGGAAGCACGCACGTTTAAAAATACTAACGCTACAGTCAGGTGCTGACTGTATAAGGCCATGGATTATCATATTATACCGTAATAAAAATTTTAACGGTATGGAATCGCCGCCCGAATATTATTAGAATAAAATAAATAAAAAAATAAAATAAAATAATAAATAATTAATAAATAAAAATTCGCACCCGCCTCAACCGGGAGTTGAACCCGCGCATTCTCTCACAGCCGTCCACCTCTCTAACCACTCGGCCATTTCCTCACTCCTTGGCTTATCGGCAAAGCTGCATTGTCAACCAATTTTGTTACCATACAATGCAAATAAAAAGTTTAAAATGATGTGTGTCTAGATTTGAACTTCGGTATGCTTGCGTAAATTAGGTCTGCTTAAGTATAAATGTATGTTCAAAGTGAGTTTAATTCGTATCATATCTCACTTATTAATAGTCCGATTTAAATGAAATTTTCACATAACGCCCGTGGCAAAGTATTTGTCATGTAAGATATACAACTTTGGTTGTTGAGCTAATATTGTAGTTTTTAAATAGTTATTACTGATTTACGGAGGCGGGAAGGGGCGTGTCCAAATTTTAAAAAAACTTTGAGACACTGCAATATATACGTATGTTGTCGCAAAATTTGATGACTCTAGCTCTTATACTTTCTGAGATCCAGGTGTTCATACAGACAGACAGACGGACAGACGGACAGACAGACATGGCTCAATCGACTCGGCTACTGATACTGATTCAGAATATATATAGTTTATGGGGTCGGAGAAGCCTCCTTCTGCCTGTTACGCACAATTCCGTTCCGACAAACACAATAGTCCATGAATTTTTTTAAAATCCATGGCCTAAAAATAAAATAAAATAATAAATAATTAATAAATAAAAATTCGCACCCGCCTCAACCGGGAGTTGAACCCGCACATTCTCTCACAGCCGTCCGCCTCTTTAACCACTCGGCCATTGCCTCACTCCTTGGCCTATCGGCAAAGCTGCATTGTCAACCAATTTTGTTACCATACAATGCAAATAAAAAGTTTAAAATGATGTGTGTCTAGATTTGAACTTCGGTATGCTTGCGTAAATTAGGTCTGCTTAAGTATAAATGTATGTTCAAAGTGAGTTTAATTCGTATCATATCTCACTTATTAATAGTCCGATTTAAATGAAATTTTCACATAACGCCCGTGGCAAAGTATTTGTCATGTAAGATATACAACTTTGGTTGTTGAGCTAATATTGTAGTTTTTAAATAGTTATTACTGATTTACGGAGGCGGGAAGGGGCGTGTCCAAATTTTAAAAAAACTTTGAGACACTGCAATATATACGTATGTTGTCGCAAAATTTGATGACTCTAGCTCTTATACTTTCTGAGATCCAGGTGTTCATACAGACAGACAGACGGACAGACGGACAGACAGACATGGCTCAATCGACTCGGCTACTGATACTGATTCAGAATATATATAGTTTATGGGGTCGGAGATGCCTCCTTCTGCCTGTTACGCACAATTCCGTTCCGACAAACACAATAGTCCATGAATTTTTTTAAAATCCATGGCCTAAAAATTGTCCAAACACGGCCCATCACCAAATGCAAATAATAATAATAATAATAATAATAATAATAATAATAATAATAATAATAATAATAATAATAATAATAATAATAATAATAACAATAATAATAATAATAATAATAATAATAATAATAATAATAATAATAATAATAATAATAATAATAATAATAATAATAATAATAATAATAATAATAATAATAATAATAATAATAATAATAATAATAATAATAATAATAATAATAATAATAATAATAATAATAATAATAATAATAATAATAATAATAATAATAATAATAATAATAATAATAATAATAATAATAATAATAATAATAATAATAATAATAATAATAATAATAATAATAATAATAATAATAATAATAATAATAATAATAATAATAATAATAATAATAATAATTATAATAATAATAATAATAATAATAATAATGATAATAGTAATAATAATAATAATAAAAATAATAATAATAATAATAATAATAAAAAAACTACTATATATACGACTTCTTTGCCTTTTAATTCTTATATAAAGAATACTTAATATTTATATGAAAATTACTTATCATTTAATGACGTAATAATATGCCTGAACATTTAAAAGTACCTTTTTGTGTATATAAATAATAGTTTGTTTAGATTTGAGCTTGCTTGTTTTGTGCATAGATGTTTCGTGATTCTTGTAGAACATGTTTCAACAGCATCACGCATTTTGGTATTTTTATATGGCATCTATTATCTGACTCTTAAATTGGAACAAAGTGATAATTATATGTGAGGAGTATTCACAGTGGTCTAGCTTGCTTATAATACCAACTTATATTATGGCATTTATATGTTACATATATGTATGTTAAACATTTATTTGTAAAACATTTATATCTAAAGTACTTGTGGCATTTATTCGACATTGTTCGATAAGTTTTAATTGACTTCGATAACAATTTAGCTTATTTATGTTTGAATTTCTTTAGTGTTTGATTCTGATTGATATCAATTGGAAAGAAAAAGAAAATAATTATTTTATGTTTGCTTTGACGACATAAAATAATATGTATAAACATATGTGTATGTACATACATATTTCACTGAGCAGTGAAATCCAAGACGGAAACCTTTCAGCGCCTTCTCCGCGCCAGAGGAAATACACTTCAAGTACTTTTTCCGATGGGACAACAACAACAACAACAACAAGAGCCATAAACAAATTTATAGCACACCATACGTGTATGCAGATGTGCCTCCCTTACCCGTACCCTGCCCTGCGCATTCCCCGTCATCATGGTGGCAGGAGCGCAGGGCCACGCCCCCTGCACTAATTTGTCCAATTTGTCGAGTGAGAAATAACAAAAGTGCTGCCAAAAATAAAAAATGTGAAAATTGCTGCCAATTCGCCGTGGCGCCCACCCGCGGCGAAAACAGCGGCAAAATATATTTTTTCAGCAAATAAAATCAACGTGATATACCGGGAGAGACTGCTGCAAGCTGTGGGGCAACATGATGGCTTTGTTGGGTATATTTTACCATTTAAATGCGCGACACACGGGTGTCAATTCCGAATATCCTGGCCGCAGGCCATCCCATTTACAGAGCTGTCACCCCGGGTCCGCGTCCGAGTTCGAGTCTGTGCCCCGCGCTTATCGCAAGCTGTGATGTCGCGCCTCAAGCGATGACTGGGCGCACGCCTGGACGGGGCAGGGGTAGAGGCAGCAGCAAGTGGCTTTCCTCTAGCCCCGAGCCAAACATCTGCTGTGAAATGTAGCACCACAAGCACCACGTGGCAAGTGGCAACTGTAAAAGGCGCATTCGAGCATTAGCGGCTCGTAAAGGATCTTCGACTTAAGAAACAGTAGTTAATCAAATTGTAAATCTCATGCCCATAATTTATCCTATTTCATTTATATATTCTATATTCCATTATATTATATTATAATATGTTTTTGAATTTCTTTTACTTGCAGCTTTTTCCTCAAGTTCTTCTTGAAATGCAATCAAAATTGTCTCAAAAACGCAGGCAACCCAAGGGACATGAGAAGATTTCAGGTGGGTTAAAATGCAAAAATAGTGCACTAATAAATATTAATGTTATATGGGAAATAATTATAAATAAAAGAACGATGTCTTATTAATAAACATTTATATACCCGCTTCTCATAGGGGAAAGGAGTATTATAATTGTATACCAATCGAAAATGTATTTAACAGGCAGAAGGAGGCCGACATCAAAAAGTATATGTTATATATTCTTGGTCAGATTCAACAGTCGCGTCAATATATGTAGCCATGTCCGTGTGTTTGTCCTTCTCTATGAGTACCAAATTTGGTGACGATGCGTCTAAATATTGCGAGCAGGTCAAGTTTATTTTAGAGTTTTGCCACGCCCCCTTCATGCCTCGTAAATCGATAAAAAATTATATATAAACACAGTTCGTTTTTTGTAAACTGAATAATAATCACCGTCCAAATGATTTCTGAAAATTTGCTTGCGATCGGATAAATAAACATAGAAAATATATAAGAATTATTTTTATAGTGGTACAGATTTTCAAAGTGCCCTCAGTAAAGTATGCAATATAAATAAATAATAATAAACATAAAAATATGCAATATAATATATATAATTATATATACAGTTGTGTTCATAAAAATAGCAGTGCTCATGAACATAAGCTTAATTTTTTATATCAAAAAGTAAATGCATGTTCATAAATTTAATTTTGTTTTAACTTTGTGATTATTTTAAACAAAAACAAATCAATTTATTATTCAAAATGTTGTTAATTTTTTTTACATTATTAATTTAAACAAAAGTGTTGTTTACAGCTGTTCATAAAAACAGCAGTAAATTTTTGGCTTATCAACGCACTGTTATTTTAATGAACAGCCAAAGAGTGGTGCTTATAGCAAAAAGATTTGTTCATTTGCTTAAATCTCGCAAATCTAACGGGATTTTTTCGTTTCCTATACACATTCTATTCTACAACAACAATGCGTAGACAATGGAATAATCGTAACGGAACTTGAAAAAAATAACATTACTTGATTGTATTTCTCGCACTGCTATTTTTGTGAACACAGCTGTATGTATATATTGCAATATAATATAATATAAAGTATGCTATACAAAATACGCTAAATATAGAAATTCTATTGGTCAGCTGGCTAGCGGGTATATCAGTGGATTCTGATATTTCTAGAATAATATTAATTGCAAAAACCTCAATTTATCCATTAGAGAACTAAGATTTAATATTGTGCACACACAGGTGGTGATCTCGACGCAGGTGGCCGTGGATGGGCCACTGCTGGCCATCTCGGACAACATGTTCGTGCACAACAACTCAAAGCACGGACGACGCGCCAAGCGACTGGATACAACGGAAGGTACAGGCAACACATCCCTGTCCATTTCCGGTCACCCCCTAGCGCCCGACAGTACCTACGATGGTCTGTACTAAATTCCAATTAATCGATCATTAGTTAGATGTTTCTTGTTTTTGTTTTCGTTCTTGGTTTGTTTTCTTTCTCGATTACAATCTTGATTTTGATATTGATTCCGTAGCAATTGGCAAACTCGTACCCAAATCTTTGTGTCTTAAGATTCCCAACCGATGCCTCTCGTGCACACCCACACACACACACACATACACACTCACTCATGCTGACCATGATATCTTTGTTTAGGTCTCTACCCGCCGCTGCCCGTGGCCACGCCGTGCATCAAAGCGATATCACCCAGCGAGGGCTGGACCACCGGAGGCGCCACAGTGATCATAGTGGGCGACAACTTCTTCGACGGCTTGCAGGTGGTATTCGGCACGATGCTGGTGTGGAGCGAGCTAATCACCTCACATGCGATACGCGTCCAAACGCCGCCACGCCACATACCCGGCGTCGTCGAGGTGACGCTCTCCTACAAGAGCAAACAGTTCTGCAAGGGCTCGCCCGGCCGCTTCGTCTATGTCTGTAAGTAGCTGGTGATCACCACCCTCCACTACCCCCCAATTCCATTAGCATGTCTAACCTTTCCGTCTGCCCTCCACCCCGATCAAGCAGCACTCAATGAACCCACAATCGACTACGGCTTCCAGCGCCTGCAGAAGCTCATTCCACGACATCCCGGAGATCCCGAGAAGCTGCAGAAGGAGATCATCCTAAAGCGTGCTGCGGATCTCGTTGAGGCACTCTACTCCATGCCCAGGTAAGTGTATCCATTGGAACTGCAAAATGTATGTAAATGTATTGCTCTCCTTGCTGCAGCAGATCACCAGGCGGCTCGACCAGCTTCAACTCCTACGCAGGTCAGCTGGCTGTGAGTGTACAGGACGGCAGTGGCCAGTGGGCAGAGGATGATTACCAGCGTGCACAGTCGAGCAGCGTCAGTCCACGCGGCGGCTACTGCAGCAGCGCCTCCACGCCCCACAGCTCGGGCGGCTCCTATGGCACCACAGCAGCCACCGCTGCCGTTGCGGCAACTGCAAATGGCTACGCGCCCGCACCGAACATGGGCACACTCTCCTCATCGCCCGGCAGTGTCTTCAACTCCACCTCAAGTAAGTGCCTCTACCAGGTCTGACCCATCCCTGACAGGGTCTGTGTTGAACCTTTCCAAACAGTCACAGATATTGAAGTGCAGAATTAAAGAAAACCTCCCACCTAGTAGATAACATAATATAGTAGATCTTTGTCAGAAATCTTCCATTCCATGAACTCTTATATTTTTACTGTAGAGACTTGAGAGACATTTAGATATTGCAGTAAGAGACCTTCCCCTCATCTCGAAGAAAAGACAACACGAATTCTGCCAGTAATGTTTTGATTACTTCATAGTTTCGTTACGATTTGCTTTCCGTGTGCAATCCTTCTTAAGTTCTCCCGCATGAGACACCTCAACTCACTCACACCACCACTCAGATACTTGTGACCATTGAACACCTTAACACCTTGAACACCTTCTCCACAACAAAGTGAAACAAAATTGCTCAGCAAGTGCCTTTTCGCCATTAATCTCCAGCAGTGTCCGTGTCGACGCCTTGGCACTCGGCCCTCGTGCAGCACCATCACGTCGCCGCCGCCGCCGCCCACCCGCATCACTATCCGCATCCCCACCAGCCCTGGCACAATCCCGGCGTATCAGCAGCGACCGCGGCGGCCGTTTAAGCGGCATCAGCGACAACAGAGAATCAGGCAACCAGGATGTGGCAGCAGCAACGTGGATGGGGCAAGGTGGTGGCAGCTGCAGTCAGAGCTGGGAGCAACCAACACGCCCACTCAGGCTCACTCACTCATATACCCAGCCACACATGCATGTAGAGATCTACAAGCTTATCGGTAGCAATGCCAGCTACGCCCCCAAATGCAGCAACAATCATCGACTGGTTGACACCGCTGACCATCGCTGACAATCGTCCCGAGCGCCGATAAGACCGCATCAAACTTGGCGAGTGGGTGTGGTTCGTGGTTTCGCGGGACTCCTCTGCCGTTATAACTGCCATAAAACACATCCACCACAACAGCAACAACAACAATAACAATAACAACAACAACATACAACAAGAACACACAACCAACGGTATTTATAATTTCATTTAATATTTTCCAACAAAATTTGAATTTTCCAATCTGTTTATACTTTTTTGATTACGGATGCAGATCGGAAATCGAATCATTCTTAAAATTTGTCTGTATTCATATATTGTGGAAATCCCCATTAGTGATGGTATGAAACTCGACTCAAAAACGATATAATTCCATGCTCTTTCTTTGCTTATCGATGTTTTTGCCATTCAAACGAAAAAAATACTAAAAAGTTAATATTTAAGTGTGGCATCGTAAGGCATAAAAATACACGCAGTTATCAGATTTTTTTAAAAAGCCAATTTATCTTGAAAAATAGCTATAATTTCCACTAGCCGCTATTTAACAATTTATTCCGCATTTGCCCATTGCAACGGTATAGATATAGTAGGAAAATAGCTGAATTGTCAGCGCGGGCGTGTCTTACAGCAGCAACATTTAGTCTTTGCATTTAGCGATCTACCCAGCAGAAAAAAGATAGATTTCCCGCTGTCCGTTGTTTTCTAAATTGCTAGGAAGTTGAAGAAAACAATTTCTGTCGGTATTAGAGTCAGATCGGGTTGAAACTCGTGGACAGGCCCATAGTATTTATATATAATATATATAATATAATTTTAAATGAAATAGACATGATTTGTATGTAGTATACAGAAACCACACGCCAAATTTGGTACCCTCACTTTTTTTTAAACGCATCAATACATAAAGAAAGGTCGATTTGCGGAAGCATGAAAAATATCTATGAGTTGAAAAAAATAATTATGAAAGGCGTCTCAATAGACATTAAACAGTTTAATCTTAAATGATGCCTACTAACTAAAAACCTTATTCTCTCTTTTCAGGGGTCAGTAGCTTGAGCTTCAACCCATTCGCCCTGCCCACCTGCAATACACAGGGCTACAGCACCAGCCAGTTGGTGACATCGACCAAATAATATTATTACTAAACGAGGCTATTGGCCACCGTTGTCCTGCCACGCCCATGTTTTCCGACACCCGCCCGCAAACCAACCAATGAAAATCAAACGAACAAAAGACGCTCGAAAGTGCAATACACGAGGCAAATGTTTCCAAAATTCAGTAAATACGAATATACTCTGAATATTTGTTGTACAAATATGCAAGCGGAGGAAAAGTTTATTTTTTACTATCGAATTGTCCTTGTAAATTAATGAAATCTCACAAGATGTTTTAAGCCCATATCATAATAACGAAATACATATGAAATACATGACAGTAACTCATATCATTCGTGGTCTCGATCCACGATATAAACAACCTACGTTTAAGAGTTAAATATACTGCAGTGTCCACTATCGGGATTCCTTCAGACTTGCTTGATTAATGAAAATATTGTGTACATATATACATTAATATAAAATATTTATTGGATGTAATAATCAGAACTGTGAATAGAACAAATTATACCAATTTATACACATAAATACTTACCTATGATGATCTGAGAGTAATACGAACATACATATTATACAAATAAAAAAATAATTCAATTTTGGATATATCTAAATGCTTGTATACGAAAATAAAATACCAACAAATATATATACATACATACTATATGGTACACTGAATATTTTCAGAGATGGATCAACGAAATGATTTCCCTACATATCCGATATCATTTTCCAAATTTATTCGAAACAGTTTTAAGAAACTTAATGCCGAAATGTTGTCGAACTGACAAAGTAGAAAACGAAACCATAATCAAAATGATATATACCTACATAAATATACAAAATGGTTGGGCTATATACGACTAGCTAATTAGACCCGAACATATCCAGCCTATCTAAGATAAAATTTGCATTGTATTTAATAAATTATCTAAAGACGAAATATACTTATCAAACTTTTGGCAGTCATATCGTGCACTTAATCGATCCCAACAGAACACGCATATTTGAAAATCACAATTAAATCTAGACTCTATTGAAACATCAATCGATTCAAACATCCGCTAATTAAAGTCGAATATTAATGAACTACCGATTTAATACCCAACATTTGTTGACTAGCGTCTAAGAAGATATATTCATATAAAAACTAAATAGTATATGCGATACTGCATTCTATACAAAACGATATTGGGGTGCATATACTACTTGGTAAGATTATTGTTTATTACTCGATCTGTAGATTATACTGTCACTGGTATTGTATTATAAATATATGTACGATTGTATTTCTAGAGACACATGCATAAAAACTATTAAAAACCTTAATTGAGCAAAACAAAACTTGCATAAACGATACGAACATATTTCTATAAGTAAGCATTGCGTAAGCCATACAGAAAATCTGAAATCGATTTGTAAATTATAATTCTAGTACTGCTCTCTGTTTTGTAAATCTTAACAAGTTATTTAAATAAAATTTATTTAAAATATAACTAAATAAACCCTATTTTTAATTCAATTAATGCATTGAGGAAGAAATGTGGCACATGATTATCTATAAAGAAACTCATTAGGGGGTATATCAATTTTAGCCCGACGATTGTAACAGGTCGTTTTGGGCCATAGAACTATACATTCTTTTGCGTTTGTATTTATCGTTTTCCATTGTAAACTGAGCGACAAAACTTAATTTTTTTTGCTGTCTTGATTCTACAGCTAGTGTAAATAATTTCTAGAGTGACTTTTGGTTTCATTAGTCACAAGGTAGAGATATGATTATTTTTAAATCAGGTAAGCGCACAAAGCATATGGTAGGCTATGCAACAAGAACCTATTGATTCTTCTCAACGTCGCAACGTTATAATTTGGACAACCAACGTAGATTACAAACAAGATTTCCATGTAATAAAAGATTTCTTTTACTGCCAGTGTCATATATAAAGTCATCATTACTAGGTTAAACGTTGCACAAAGTATATTGACGATTGTATATTAATTGCTAATATCTAACTAAACTTAACCGAGCATATAAAACAATGTACAGCCAATAAAGAATCAAGTTAAAACCCTAAAACATTGACAGTTTTTAGTTTTCACTTTAGAGGTCTTAAGTAACTTTATTAGCAGTTTTATAAGTTTTGTGTTAAATAACTGAATACATACATGATCAAAGCGATTCGTAACTGTACATACATATGCGCTTATTAATAAAATGGGTTCAACTTAAGATTGCAAATAGTATGTAAACGTACATACATCGATAATTTTAAACCTAAATGATTTAATTGTTTTAAGACATGTTATTCATTTCTTTTTCTCTTTATCTAAGTTATTGGGAAAATTGTAAAATGAAATTCGCATGTCCGAAGCATGCTGTTGATTCAGTTTATTCGGTTTTAGGGATAGTCTCCTCACTCTCTTTGTACAGGATTTCATGGATTTTTGAGCGCACATAAAGCTTGCGACTCACTGACAATTGTCGCATAATGGGCACAAGGCTTAAAGCAAAATAGTAATCATCGTCCTTGGTCTGCTGCTCCTGCTGCTGCTGAATGACGTAGCTCAATTGCTCGCTCACCGTGGTGAGGCGTTCAATCGATGTTTCCAGATTGTTTTTTAATGTTTTTGCTGCGCTTGTGGGAGCTGAGACAACAGTGGCAACGACAGGAGCCGCATTTCCTCTGTTGCTGTTCATTACATTCACTTTATCGGCCGCATTTAACATATCATCCTCAACAACTTGAATGGGACTGTAGCAGAGTGGATCTTCACTGTAGATAATATCCTTAATGTCCTCGCTGATTTCTTCGTTTTGTTCGTATTCCTCCCACTTTTGTGGTAAAGCCCCTGCTATTGATGAATGTGCTTCGATCTTCGGTTTTGCCATACGCAAGGGCTCCCGTACAACTTTCGCCTTGGCGATGCGCGATGTTTTCTCTGTAAAGTAAAATGTAAACACAATTTTATAAATTCTATGCGATATTTATCATATGCTTATAAATTGCCGGCCACCAGCTGTAAAGCAGAGATGGACGTAATTGTTTTGCGATAGTTTCCAATTGGGGACAGTCGCGCGGGATCGATAGGTGCGCCAATAGGTCATTATATGTTGTGATAAGAGTAGCGGTCCGCATACCTTTTTTTATTGTTATTACAGCAGGTCGGCTAATTGGTCGTTGTTGTATGGGATTAACCAGAACCTCATCGGCGTGCTTGTGCCTTAAGTGTGTCCACAAATTGGTGGTATTGTTCCCTTTCAGATTGCTGGCCATGCCGCCACGCGATATATTATTGCCACAATAGCGACAAACAGCGAAGTTTTCACACTCCTCATTAATGTCGTAGTGCTGCCACACACTGCTTACGCGACCTTTAGGCATTTTTATTATTATTTTTCACAAAATTATTGTTCTCAATTATATTTTTTTCGTAAAAACGCAATAGCGATGTTAGCGTTGCTGGCTCGTGTGTGTTGGAAAATGCATACTGAATCAGTGTTGAGAAACGATATTTATAGTCAAAAAACGAAAACAAATAAAATAATAAATTAACAAATACAATATTTTGTTATTGTCAGCTCATTTATGTTCACATTTATCATATTTTTTTTTATTTCATGAAGTTTTATAAATATTCCTATCGAAGTAAGGTATATTACTCGCACGACGCTATATTAAACACGCACAACTTACAAATAGAATGGATAGTTTTGTTGTATGTGAATGTGTGGAGCAATCTTTTCGCTCAGAGACTTTTGTTTCAAATGGAAACATCCAGTATATATAACAACACTAGGACAAACGGTGGCGATGACAACAACAACGTTTCCCGCTCTGAACACGCGTGGCAGTGTGAGGGGACGTGCGTGAATATCAGATCCAAACTTACCGTTAGTCGTGTGCAAGCATCTGTGCCGCAGGAGACTGCCCGTGCCAGTCTTTCCACTATAGGATAGAAGATCACCACAGGTTTTACAGCACGCATATGGTTCTATTCGATCATCACAAGACACCAAGTTGAAGAATCGCCAAACACAGCTCTTTGCATTTCGTGGCTCCACTAATTTACATCGCTTGTCCCCCGATTTGAGAAGACTTCGTAGCTCCGATTTCTTTTCGACGTGCATTTTAACTATCCTATTCAAACCGTATCAACTAAAAATTGAAAAAACCAAAATGTTAATGCACTAAGCGACACGCATGTCACGATTTCTAGTCACGCACAAAACCGTGTTGTAAAGCACGACAGTCAACATTTTGTGCTATTCAACAGCACTGTAATGAACTCCAAACAGACCGCGTGACGTCACAAATTACACATGCCTTTTCCAAAAAGCATAGCTTATTAGGGAGTTCAAATATTTCATTCACTAATTAAACAATACTCGAAATTGGGGAGCATTTTTTTGTGTTAACTTTTCTATAATAACGGTTTTGTTAGAAAACTATAAAAGGATATTCAACATTTAGTATAAAAGTCAAAAGTTACTAATATAATTTGTCGTAAGAAACCTATGCAATCATACAAAATAAAGTTAAGTATATACATTATAAATTTACAAAATTACTGAGAACTTTCACAATAATTAACATTGATCACATCTATCTTCATCAGTTTTTTGTGGCGGTCGTCCGATTAGCTTTTACCGATATGTATTTTCCCCTTTCTGTTAAAATCATATTTTATACTTCTCGTACTTAAAAAGCGCAATCTGTGGTCTTTAAGGCTAACACCTGGCACCCTATGGAATCTTTTTTGACTTGTAACGCTTACGAATCCTCTTAAAGTTAGGAAATGTCTTATGAACAGCGAACATTCTTTGAATAGCGAATGAGTAATAATACTGTTTATATTTACTTTAAGAGTAAGTATTTAGAGAAATTAAACATAAATGCTACGATAATGCATTGAATTTAATTTTCATATTTTGATTTCTATGACTATGGTGGTTTGGATCGTGCAACACTTTTGGGCTACAAAGGACCTCGTACTACTTTTGGAAGACACATCCCTGTGGATTACCTACTGCTTCAAGCGAAACAAATTGAATATCATACGTAAACTTTTAGAACTGAAATCAGTGAGTTTTTAGCAATGGAAATAGCAAATGTGATACCAAACCAGAAAACGCCAAACAATAAGAGAATGTAAATTGTTTATCAAACGTTATTGTCCATAAGAAAAAGTACGGATAAAACTAAGCATGGATGCAAATCTATTTATGTACATATGTATGTACATTGAAACATATGGATATATAGTTCTTAAGTCATAACTAGATGGTTAGAAGTTCCTTTGAGTGAGGCTGAGGAGATCTTGAAGAGGTTTCCTATATATGCATGTATGTTACGACGTAAAGAAATATCAGAAAATATTCCTCATAGTTAGCTTATAACAATCACTCAATCAATTATTGAAAGTATATCAAAATGTAAAACCTCTTTCACTAATTTGAATAAAGAAGAAACAGTATGTAGTTTTTCTAACATTTTATTTTCCCAGAATTTTATTTGATAGATTAGATTTAGATTTTTTGTATTGCTATCTTTCAATTTCTTAAATTACATTTAGTTCTCTTTATTATGATTTTGTGAAATAAGCAATGTAAGTATAATCAGAATTTGTATTAAAAATAATTTATAATTATCGAAAAACTCGATAATTTAACTTTCAGCTCCGATAACTTGTGGAGGTTGTTCGATTGTTTTAAAAACTGCTTAGGGCCGATATCCGTAAGTCTTCATCGTTGTACAACACTTGCGCTCAGAGAAAATTTGGAAGAGAAGAAGCAAGTTGTTATTCTAATTTTCGTGCATTTAAAATAAGTAACAAGTTGAAAGTCAAGTGCAAAGTGGGCTTAAAGCACATAAAATGCATTTTTATAAGTTTAGCCGGTAAAAAAATGATAAATGCAGTTGAAACGAGTGTGTAGCACGCACACATACTTGGCTTTTCGGTCATCATTTCGCCTTTGCTCACAAACTGACGTCAACGTTAGCGTCGCTGCCGCAGTCGACGTCGTCATCATACGCCTTGTCCCCAATGAGAGCGAAGAGCATAACAGTGTCTACCAGTTTGGAAGCGTATCGTGCATAAAAGAGAGAAACAACGGCAACGCAACAGCAGCAACAACAAGGCAAAAGAAAAATGTTTTCATTTATTACTGCCTGCCATCGCGGAAAAATGGAAAATTGCGAAAAACCGCAAATGCCATACTAATAATTGTGCACCAATTAGTCAAAAATTGACGCGTACCAAGTGAAAAGTGCCTTTTTGTGTCAACAGTGGCCCCAAATTGCAACAGCTGATGCTGTATCAAGCACTAAAAATCATTTGCCACCTCTGTCAGTGCCGCTGCCTTTGTCGCTGCCTATGTGCTGCTGCTGCACTGCATTGCTTCTGTTATTGTACCAAGCACAGCTCCACGGCAAAGCAACCCCCCGTTGCCCCCTACTTGAGAGTTCGCCCATTGAATGATTCACATTTTCCTTCTCTAGTTTTTCTCCTCTTTCTGTGTTTTGTGTTACTTTTGTGTTCTTCTTGTTGTTGTTGCTGCTGCTGCTGTGCTGCGCGAAATGTTGGCAAATGCGTGCGCGCAATCAATTTGCGAAAAATATTCAAAAATAGTTGTAAAAGTGTTTATAAATATTTATGTATGTATGTTATGTGTATGTTTACCGTTGTTTTTGTGTGAGTGATTTTAGGCTGATTTACGGCTAAAGTGAAAATTCCAAGCCGCAGAGGGATAAAGAGAGAGAGAGAGAGAGAGAGGCCCCACAAAAACATAGTAAGGAAAGTGTAGAAAATACAACGACAACAACAACAACAACGGCTTGGCCAGTGGAAGAAAGAAAGAAAAGTGAACTGCAAGTGCCGCGGAGACTGGGCGTCGGACAGCCAGTGACATCCGTCATTCGTTGCCGCCGCCGTGTGGCACTGTTGCAAGTACAGCGACTGTAACGGTAATTTCATCGCAAGAATTTAGTCAAAGTCTCGACTCAACTCTGCTTGATAAAGTGCAGTCTCACCGTCATCTAGACATCTGCAATATGGATGCCGAAACACAGGAAATACGACAGGTAAAAACATATTTATAGCTATTACATGTGCTATCCCTGCCACTGCACACCTCCCACCCGACCCCCTTATCCATGGTTCAGTCCCGCTGCTGTGCACACACTCCCACATACTAATACGTACCACACACATACATACACATGTACATATGTGTATGTACGTTAGTATGCGGGCTAACTAAATATTGCGCTCATTAAAATTCCTGCACTGACTGCGATGCCGGCGTCGCTGCCAAACAATACTCTCCAAAGAGTTCGATGTCGTCGACGTCGGCGTCACCGTCTTAACGCCTTTGCAATGCGTTCATCAAGCGCGCTGCCTCTGCCTTAGGCGCTCAGCCACCTACTCTCTTTGCCAAAATGGTGCGCTGAAGTAACCACACGCACACTCACACACACGCATACACACACATACAACAGTGCCGCTCCCACTGACCGGCCGAAGTAAGTGATTTAATATGCGACCGACACCTACTTACAGTTTGACTGGTTTCAATGCAAACAACAACAACAACAGCAGCAGCAGCCGCTGGAGAACAATCAGTGTGAGCAGCAGCTCAATCACTATTGACGTTGTTGCTGTTCAATCAACTTCAAAACAAACTCCATTCATGAAAATGCTCCCAGAGCCGGAAAATGCTTTCCGAAACATTGCTTTCATACTACACCCCACAACAGTTAGCTTTGTATTTGTTGTTTTAACTACGATTGCATGACCTAATCGCTATATAAAAACCAGAACGAAAGGCTACCTTTGGAATGCCGAAGATCTTATACCCTTTGCAAATTCTTATCGACTCAGATCTTTTCTATACTAGTTACTCTACTATACCATGTAAAATGTTGCAAAATTGAATAATTTTGTATGTATTCATTGAGAGCTATAATAACTAATCGTTTGACAATCGTGAGGGAAATCTTTATTTATAGCTAATTGTTCCATTGAAAGCTATACAATATAGTTGTTCGAATTTAATACTTTATAGACTTTATACTGTCTAACTTTGATTGACACTTATAGTTATATAATATAATATAAGTTAGGTTATTTCAAAATTCAATACAAAACTACATACAAACACTCGGTCTATTGTTCCTATGGGAACAATATGTAGTAGTCCTATTTCGATTAAATTGTATATGTATTATTTACATATAAAAAGTGTTCTATGTAGTAAATTTGGTTGCAATATCTTGACAAATAACAAAAATAGGCCGATAGATTGGATGGCAACTATACGATACATTCGTCCGATCCGACTAGTTTCGACTTATTTATAGCGTGCATGTCATGCAATCATGTTCTATGAAGGTCAATAGAGAGAAGGACGGACAGACAGACAGGGATAGTTCGACTCCTCGGTTTACCTTGATTCAGAATTTATATACTTAATGGTGCCGAAGATGTTTCCTAAGGTGCGTTGCAAACTCTTGGCCAAAATGAATATACCCTATGCAAGTGTACACCAAAGTACGCACACACACACAAATATGTTTGTATATATGATACATATGTATGTTATGTATGTAGATATAATGAAAGAGAGACAAAAATGTGACATGTTAACTAACTGAATGTTAAGACTGCTCAGCAGTTTGGAAGCCCAGCAACAACAATTTTAGATTCTCAACTGCAGACCGGGAGGGGTATGCGTGTGTGTGTGCGCGCGCGCGCTTGCGTGCGGCAACTGTAGGTCACTCCATTCCATTTTGGAGCAACTCCCTAGAAAGTTAAACGCCTCACACAATCATTCGAATGTTTTAAAGTGTTTATCTATCCATTACTAATGCTTACTTTGTTTTTGTTTCTGCTGCTGCTGCTAAGCTCTTTAAGCAATTAGCGCATTATGAGCTTTAAAGTCGAAAAAGAAACCACAAAAAATCGAAAACCATTCAAAAATTTCAAGCGCACACTCGGCAGCTCCAAGCAGTCGCCAATATCGTTGGCATTCTGTCTCTGTTTCTCTCGACGCACGCATGTTCTCCTAAATGTATGTACGTGTGTGTGTGTACATATGTATGTGTGTATTTACATACACATTTTGCTGTTAATTGTCAAAGAGCGAAGAGTTTTTGTATTTTCCTTTTGCATTTATATTTAGCCTATCGTCGCTGTTCCCCAAATTCTAGATAACGACAGACTCACAAATGCCGCCAAGCCGAATTTTAAATATTTCACACACACACACATTCACACAATCACGGAAACGAATGATACTCAAAATACATACTTATTAATATGTTATTGTATGCATGCACTCTGGAGAACAACACTAAAACTATGCCATCCATGTGGGCGGTCAAAGCAGAAGCAATTCATTTATGCTTTTGTTGTTGTCCCAGCAATGAAATGTTTGGTTGAAATTTGAGTTATGGGAGTATTTATGTGATTACATCGATGCTCATATACCATATGCATTCGAATACATAGAGAAACGGAAAGTCTGCAGTTTGCCAGTGGCTGTTGGCTGTTGGTGGGCCGAAATCATGAGAAGAGAAACTGGTTGCACAGGAAGTGTGTCCACCTGTCCGCTAGAGGCAGCTTGTTGGCCAAATGCATAGCTAGCTGGCGACGGTGTACGACCTACGCCAACATATTTGACACTCGTTAACCTGTTGCTCGAAAGCTCAATAATGTCGATTTTCCTCTCAGTTTCATGCTGGCAGCGAAACAATTGTGTTTCCAATGCATCCATTTAAATTACAAACTTATGAACATCCACCCAATAATTCTCTACTGTATTGGGAGTATCAGGGGAGTATTATAAGGGGTAATTATGATGCTTACGTAGATATCTATTGACAAGCCAATAAGAAAGAAAGAAGTATTCGATAATTTAGATGCTTATATAGACATCTATTGACAAGACAATAACGTGATAACGTGATAATTTTAAAAATCCCGTTTACATGTTTGAATTCTTTACAAAAAATCTAAATGATCCCAATCATGTTATTTATATATTGTGGTCAAAGCTGATAAGTACTTCTTCAAACTTTATCCCTAGATAAAACTGTGTGTGTCTGTGTGAAACTTGTCCAAAACAAAGATAAATAGAAATTTTACTTTGCTTATCAGGAGAATTCATAAATAAGTCGAGAGCTAACACATGAGAATGATAAGGGAATTTGAATCATAGCTGTCGAGTATAGAGCGGCTTATCTGTAGGTGTATTTTAAGTATTAACTCAACCTGCAGCACTTGTTTGCTCATTGCGTAAAATTTCATTTGGTTTCAATTGGATTAAGGAACCAGTAAAAACAAATGAGAGGCATTTTCAAGTTTCCTTGAGGAAAATATAGTCTGGCAAATTGATGAGTATAAAGAGCAGTTGCAAATGGAAGCGACTCTGTGCTGACGAAGCATTGCAGCACTTGAGATTCCAAAAGTCTGACTGGGCCTTGGTCTGGGTCTATGTCTGGACCCGGGCCTCGCAGTTCCCTCTTTCATGCTGAGTGACCATCAGCGAGCTAAACATCCAAACATAGTGAAACACAATGGAAAAAAGTAAGGGAAAAAAAAACCAAAAAGAGCGCACGCCAAGCCAAACACACCAGCGAGTTTATCGAACTCATATTGAAGATTGTACGCATGGCTTCACACAGATGCAGTACAACCAACGGGCACAGGCAGGCACCGAAAGAGTCGCACACAGATACAGATACAAATACAGATATAGCCTCAACTAAAGAAGCAGGCACTTATACAATTACAGACACACATACACGCAGACTAAACTGTGAGTGTGCTACTTAATTACTCCAATATTGAAATGCAACGTAAAATACACTGAAAGGTTTTCTTTTATTATGCTCCGCAACTGTCTAAGATGTGTGCTGGACTTGGACTTTCATATTTAGAGTTGCTTAACTTTATGTCCATTCATAAATTTATTGCTTTTCTTGTTTCATTTAACTAAACCTTGACCCAAATGGTTTTTATAAAATATATATTCCTATATCAAATATAATATACAGATCTCAGAGACAATTGGAGCTAGGACAACGAAGGACAACAAAACCCCCCGTAAATCGATAAACCAATCGAGCAACCTCGACTGTAGCTTGCTCAGAATATGCATTATATATGTTATGCATAGGATACGTAGGATGTTTGTTGAAATTAAGAGGATGCATCTAACTCAGTATAGAGTATAAAAAAGTTGTATTCCCTTTATTATTATTATCATTATTTGTTGGTGGAGATATACTGCGCCTTTGTAGATCTATTGTACGCCCTGCGTAGCTTATAGCTCCCTATTCAGTTCCTACTTTGCATGAACTGATCATGAAATACAAATAAATAAACCAACTCAAAACTTCTAATTTTTGATTTTCATTTCTAGGCTCGTCAACGTGCTTCCGTCAAATGGCTGCTCTCAAAGGCGTTTAACAACCGTGTGCCAGACAACCTGAAGGAACCATTCTATCGCGATCACGAGAATCAAGAACGCCTCAAGCCGCAGATCATTGTGGAGTTGGGCAATGCGACGCTCTACTGTCAGACATTGTCCAATCTTTATTCTGATCCCAACTACCAAAGCTTAAATCACTGGTCAATAATACAGACGCTAGCGCGCAAAGGCGTCCCTGTGACCGAGTCCTCGGATATGCCCATAACCGAAACGGTATTGATTCAAACGAATCCGTTGCGAATTGTAAGTAAAACCACAAATTCAATTTCAAAAGTATTATTTCATTCATATACGAACTTTTAATTCCCAGAACGCCCACATGTCTGTGATAGAATCGTTAATGGTTCTGTATGCAAAGGAAATATCGTCGGGTGACCGTGTCACATCTGCCATACGCAGGTAAGTTGCAAATAAATACCATTCTATATTGTAAATCTAACATCTTACATAACTTCTAGAATATCTGGTACTAGTTATCAATTGCCTCCTGGTCAGTCATACGAGCAAGGCCTTCTCGCTTGGATATCACATGCGTGCGCAGCGCTGAAGAAACGAATCGTCAAGGAGCTAGAGACGAGCGTGCCAGATGAGATCGTAAGAATGAGTTCCATTCCATTAAATGTTTTATTAATAGTTATGGGTATTGAAAGTAGTAAGATAAGATCTTCAACCATTCATTCACTTACTCTTTGATTATGAAATAGAAGAGCAATTATTAAATGGATTAACAAGATATCTAGTAAAGACTAATAGAGTTTAAATACATGAAATTAAGATGTTTTATGACTTTTAATACAACTTTATCAACAATTTCTTTGTAGGGCAATCGTCTGCAGACGCCTGATATTCCGCCAGTTCGTGATTTTCAAGATCTGTGCGACGGAATTTGCCTGGCACTGCTGATTTCCTACTACTGTCCCAAGGTTGTACCGTGGACGAGTGTGCGCATTAATTATCTGCCCGCTGTGGAGGACTCCATACATAATATACTGCTGGTGAGCAGCTTTTCACAGAAACATTTGCCATACGGCGTTTTTCACATGACGCCGGAGGACATAACATATATGCGGGGGTAACTAAGTCTTGAATAAGCCACCCACAATGGATTGCACTGTAATACCTTTGATTTCAACAGATCCATGCGTCTTAATCTTGTCTTGCTCTTGACGGATCTGTTCAATCTGTTCGAAATACACCCAGCTAAATGTGTATGTTATCCTGGCATGGATGGGCAGGGTAAGTTCAGGATAATTCATAAAACATTCAACTATGCACCGCATCGCATTCCAACCAAACAACCAACCTACCAAACCCAACAACAACAATTGGCCTTTGTATGTTTTAATAGGGCATGTTTATATTCTCTATTCGCTCGTCGTCCAGATCGGTTGACCTTTAAGTTCAGCTCACAAGCGTCGTCGGTTTATTGTTTGTACTTTCGTTTTATGTTTATTTTTGCCTTAATTTGCTGCACTTTTTTGGTTCGCTCATTTCATAAATAATATTCGACTGTCCATTTGATTTTTCATAATTTCCTTCAATACAACAAACAAGATACTGGAACCAGGGGGCCTCGTTTAAGATTATAAACAAATAGCTGTTTTAACTGATAAACTAACATCTAAATTATATTGAAAGACCACACCTATTTTATCAGCTGTACTATGGACAAACACCGAAAGTATAATCAGCAAAAAGTGTAGTTAGTTAAGGTCACTAAGAGTATATAGAATTGTTTCAAAATCAGCCACCCACTTAATCGCATCATATATGTAGTATACGGTAGCACTTTCCTCTATCCTCCCGTCCCCTCACTAGATAAAAGTCACAAAATTGCCGCGTGATTTAATGGTTGTTCTCAACCAAACTGGTAGAAAGATTGGTGACCAATCATCCAGGACTCATAGAATATTTATCATTTCTCTGGGTGACATCCTCCCACACCTGCTCCATTTGATAAAATAAAAAACAATTCAAAGTAGATAACTAATAAAAATGCAATCAATTCATATTTAATTCTTGTCTTAGTTCATTGTTTATGTGCAATCGCTTTTTGCAAACTGCAAATCACCAACTGAATAGGTGTTAACACTATGCTCTCTCTATTTTTCTTCATTCAAAACACACATGCAACAACGACAATATTAACAACAACAAACAACAACATCGACAACGAAAACAATAACAACAACAACAACAATACGAATACAATTATGCATATATCGCATGGCGCAGATGTCATCGCGCGACGCAGCCTGGGTGCCAATGAGCACGGAATCTGCCATCGACGGGGGCTCACAGTGCAACCCGTAACACCCATACCCGATTTGCGCAGCGATCTTGACCAGCCACCCATTGGGTCACCGTCAAATCGACCGCCGTTTCAAGGTTTTAACTTCTTATTGCAATTTCTTTGAGCATTTCAGTCCCCAAGCATCTGTGTATTTATATGTGTGTGTCCCAACAACCTCAATTTCCATTTGTTGATTGCCTCGTTTCTTTCCATGAATGTTTTTTGCATTTTCATTGTGTCTTGATTGTTTGTTTGTTCATTTGTTCGTTCGCTTGTTTGTTCTGATAATTCTGATCATTTGGCTCAATCAAATTCTCACTTTGCCGACGTTTTGTTCTTGAAATTAATTACTCATAAATAACCGTAGAATACGTTTACTAATATCAACCTTTTGAAAATGTATTATGCTGATAACTTCACTTGCCATGCACAAATGATGTATGCATTACTGAGTCCCAAATCGTAATAGTTTAGCTGAGCACAACTAATTGTGGTTTCTCTCAGGATATCCACTTTCTTATGCACCAGTCAGTATTGCTTTCTATAACTTGCACATCTGATCTTAACACACTGCAAACACTGACTTAGACTAACGAAAAAAATGGTCAAACTGTTTATAAGTTTAACAGATAAGCAGCATAAGTTAGGATGACTATTTTCAAAAATTTGTTCATAAATATATGCTGAAATATATTTTTAATACACTCCCCAGAATACTGAGTAGAGTTGTGTATGTGTGTATGCTCGTTAACAATATTTCAAACTAATCACTAACCAAATGCACAATATTAACAGGATTCGAAACAATATGTTGGCTGCATTAAGAGATTCCACTTTTCTTTCCGCAATACTTCCTTCGTTACTGGTTTTTCCAACATTTTAACAGGAATGTTTATCTCCTATTTGATAGGAAATCTTAAGCCTGTTGTTGATGTTATATATTTAAAAACAGTGTAATAAGATTTATAACCGGCACAATTGCTCGTTTATTAGCATCACACATAAAACTTGCAACGGACTTCGTCGCCCCAGATTTTGTAGAACATACATACGTATTTGCTTTTGGTTTTTTGGATGTGGTTTCTTAATTATTTTATATTTATATTACCTTTTGTCATTGAGGAAATTTTGTATCTTTTCTGATTTTTAGTTCCACATACAAATTCATTTAGCGGCAGCCTCAATCGTAGGTCAACTCCGCCCACCGAATATCAGACGATGCAGTCAAATAATTTTGATGGCAACCAAGCGGAAGGTAACTAACCTAAAATGCAATTTAAGTTATTTCATTTATTATTATTTAGTGCGCTTAAACATTAATTAGCAAGCTTTTTCACATACAAAAAAAACGCAAACCGAAAAAACAATTTTTTTTTAGTTTTATTAATTATGTGTTTTGTTTTTTCTTTTCTCTCAACCAACGGACTATCCACACATGCTTTAACACTACCACCAACCAACCAATTACAACCACAATAAAAACAACAACATTGCAACTGCGCCTTTACGCCTAACTGACTCCCAACTCCACCGACCGCCGCCCTTCCGTATCATGTGGCATGTGGCATGTGGCAGCGTTCGTCGTGCACAAGTCGCGTGGCATTACCACACTCTCATCCATGCACTCGCAACAGCAACAGCAGTTTCAGCTTCAGCACCAGCAGCAGCAACAACAGCAGCAGCAGACCCAGCAGGAGCCCTTGGTTCCAGCTCGCTTGCGCCAGGCAAAAGAAAAGAACAATGTCGAGTCAAAGGCAGACGAGAGAGGTTTGACAGTCTTTTATCTCATTTCTCATACATATTTTATGCTCTTCATTCGCATCCCATTTAAAAGCTGTGTAAATTAAGTTCCAGACTAGAATCACCACTCATTGTCACAATTATGCAGTCAAAACATGTATCTTTTATTAATTTCTTTTGAAATTACTACACCGAGAAGGCTGAACTAGAAAGGAATTATATCACGAATTATATCACATTATACTTCTAATCTTGACACGAAGACAGTTATGATCTTAACTGGAAAAGAGCGAGTGCTAATTGTCTTGTCTGGGTTATCTGCATATTAAGTAAGCTCATACAACCCATGCTATTTCTAACTAGATTCTCTTCATGCAATTCAGTTTCAATATTCCTCTCTATTGATTATAGTGAATTTAAATGAAAGAAGTATTAAGAAGAGTTTCCGTCCTGTCTGAACTTAACATTGGTAAGATGTTCTTACTAGGATCTAATAGAACTGGATTAGATAGAATTCTATTAAAACAGAGTCGTGATAAGATTGCTGCGTTCCATTTTCATTTCCATCAGTTATCATTCACATTTATTTGCTATATAATTTACTTATGCTTTTGTTTTATATGAATTTGGTCTCAATCATTAATCGAAGCAGGCGATTTTGTCGCTGCGGGTCGACCGAGTAACTGGGAACAGAGCCGGCGTCCGAGCTTTGCAGGTATGATACAAGTCTCTTAAGTCGCTGTTTGAATTCCTGTGCGTGTGTGTGTGCTGATGAATTCAGATGAGATTTCGTTGTTGTTACATTGACATTGTTTTTCGACCCTAATATGAATTCTTTTCTGTTTGAATACACCAAGTTTAATTAATGAATTAAATAATAACAATATAATTTTGCAGGGCGCCGCTCAAGACGTAATTCTTCCAGCGAAGATTCCCAGTTGACAATTGAGAACTTTGGTGGTTCACAGGATCAGATTAACACGCTGGGTCGATATGAACGTGAACGGGACCGGGACAGGGAACGTAAATTGTCTAACACGAGTGTGGGTAAGTGTGGTTAGTCAAGTCTCTATTTGAATAAGTTCCTTATTTGTTTATTTTTGGTTTGTAGAACCTGCTGTGGCCGTACGCTCTTCAATAGCAGATGCTCGTGGCACACTCCAGTTGGGCTATGACACTGATTCAGGTTCAGAGAAGCAGGACCGTGAAACGGAGAAATATTCAATGCGTCGACAGGCAAGGTTCGTGTACCTGTAGTATACAAGAAGTTATATGTTTGTAATGATATTCAATCTTTTCAAAAAAGTGCGGACAATGTGCCCACGGTTTCATCGCAGGTTCTGTCGAACACAGGCAGTCCTTTGCCAATGGCGCGCAACAGGCAACATTCCATCGATAAGGATTACTCGAACGCGGATCACTACAATGATGCCAGATCGAGTGGCTACGATCCAGAGAGCACACCTGTGCGCAAAACTTCCACTAGCAGCATGCCAGCAAGTCCGGCGGCCTGGCAAATGGAGATCTGTGACGACGACATGCGTTCACTGGAGAACGCCACTAAGCTATCAACGATGCGAATGAAACTGGAGGAGAGACGGCGGCGTATTGAACAGGATAAGCGCAAAATCGAGATGGCAGTGATGCGGCATCATCAGGAAAAGGTAAACATACTTGAATAGAGTGTGGAATCTATAAGTTAAATCAATGTATAAGGTTTTCTATAATCACAAACTCAATATTGATGTTGATTTAATTAATTTCTAGGAGGATTTGGAGTCGTGCCCTGATGTTTTAAAGTGGGAGACCATGAGCAATGATTCAAAGCGCACGCCCGACATAGATCAAGCTGATATGGATAAGTATCAGGTAAGAGTTCGTGAAACCTTCTTGCATCTGAACTGCCTTGTGACCCCTTCAAGCTTGTTTTAACCGGATAAATGTGAATTCGCTTGTCTCTTTTTATACTCCTCGCCCCTCGTCCATTTTGCAATTTATGTGTCCGTGGTCTATGCAATATGAATATAACACCTTTACACTACACTACACACGCAAACAAAAAACAAAACCATTAAAACAAATACACATTAACACACCCACACATAACCCTGGTCATGGATGTGCAGCAAAGCATCGCCATTATGAACATGAATCTGCAGGATATCCAACAGGATATCCATCGACTGGCCACGCAGCAGAGCCAAATGCAAGCGCAGCATCTGCAAGCGCAGCAGCTGATGCAGGCTCAGCAAATAGCCAACATGTTGAACCAGGTAAGCGATAGGAACACGCATCGTTCGCATCTCACATTATTAACAAGAAAAACTACTCAATTTTATTCGTTTTTGATTTGTTTGTATTCCGTTTGTTCATATTTTTTTACTCTTGCTCGACTAACCGGCTTGCCTCCGCTCTAACCGCACCCACAGCAACAAACGTATGGCTCACAGCAGCATCTCGCTGACCACCATTACCAGCAACGGCCCATGCAGCAAAACTTTGGCTCATCACCACATCTTCCGCAGGCATTCAACGCGCCCGTCAGCGCCTACAGCTCCCGTCCACCTAGTCGTGATCCTTACCAGCAACAGCAGCAACATCATCCTCACCAGCAGCATCAGCACCAGCACCAACATCAGCAACCCATGCAAATGTCGCCAATGCAGTATGTGAATGAGCACGGCCAGTATATGTCGCCGCCCGCCCAGTACATGCAGCCACAAAGCATCTACAGCGACAACGGAGCTTCCTACAATAACCACTCACCTTATGGGGCGCCTCCGCCGCCACAATACCAGCAGCGAAACAGTGTCTATGATGAGTATGGCCAACCAGCGAATCACTTTTACCTGCACGAGTCTCCTCCTCAACCGCCGCATGCGCATCCGCAGCGTCGTACCTGGGCGCACTCGGCAGCAGCGGCAGCTTACGAGCAGCAACAGCAACAGGCTCAGCAGCAGCAACCCATGTTGGACGTGAATGCCTGGCAAACACAGAAGAAGATGCAACAACAGCAACAGCAGCAGCAGCAAAATTGGCCAATGCGGCCGCCCTCCAGCGCTGGCGCAGCTCAGGGCTTTGTGCTGCATCAAAATGGTGGAGGTGGCGGGGGAGGCGAGTTGCAGCACCTATTTCCGATGCAGTCTTCGCCTCAACATGGTCAGCGCATGCAAAGTGGCGGTGGCACCGCCAATGGTGTCCAGCGACAGCAATCACTGACGAATCTGCGGGACAATCGATCACCCAAGGGCAACATGGCCCAGCCAATGACAATGGGTCAGCATGAGGACATGATGGCGCCACAAAGTATTTGCTTTATTGGCGACGAGGAAGATGTGGATGAGCTTGAGCGTAACATAATCGAGTCCATGCAGTCAACTCGCATCTCCGATTTCGTGGTGCAGCAGCAACAACGTCTTCAGCAACAGCAGCAGCAGCAGCAACAACAGCAGCTGCCTTCGGCTCATAGCGGACGTGGAAGCAGCTCCGAAGACTACGACAGTGGCGAGATGATTTCCAATAAGCTGAATATCACCAGCGGTAATCTTACTTACCGTTTACCTTCGCCATCGCGCCCCTTAATACAGGCCAATAGTTTCCAAGATCCCCGTGGCAGTAGTAGCGACGGAGGTGGTGTTTCCGGTGGTGGAGGCGGTGATGATCAGCGTCCCGAGAAGGGTTTCTACATATCCTTCGACAACGATCAACCGAAGCGACCGAAGCCACCGCTGCGCGCTAAGCGTTCTCCCAAAAAGGAGGCCAACAGAGATAGTGTTGACAACCTAGTTGTCTCTAAACGTGAATCCCTAAGTCAACTGCACAACATCAACAATTCCGTTAGCGAGGAGGCTAAAAACGTGTCCGCATCCCGACATAGCATCCACGGACTTGCCGGTGTCCAATCCATTGCCAATACCGGTAACGCCACCTACAACAAATACACAGATGAGCCGCCGATCCAGTTGCGCCAAATGGCAACTGCGACGGCTGATCCAGGCAGCTTTGAGCGCCGTCATCTGGAAGACCTCACCAATCAACCACAACAACAACCTCTCTCCCCTACTCGGATTCGGTCAGAACAGAGTATAATAAGTGCGGAGGCAGCCAAGAACAAGGCCCTAGTCATTGGAGCGGACTCGGCAAATCTGGATCCAGTAAGTCTTCAGCTGATTTCAGAACATTTGCTTAAAATGTCAGCAATCAACAGTTGCTTTCTGATAGATCGAAAGAGTTAGCTGTTCTTTCCAAGATATTTTGAAAAAGCTTCAATAATTTTTGAGGTCAAGTGAATTTTGTTGTATCGCATCGTTTGACTGTGTAATTCTGTTGTTTTCAGGAATCCGTGGATGAAATGGAGCGTCGCAAAGAGAAGATAATGCTGCTCTCGCTTCAGCGTCGTCAACAGCAAGAGGAGGCAAAGGCGCGCAAGGAAATTGAATCATCGCAAAAACGAGAGAAGGAACGTGAGAAGGAAGAGGAGCGTGCGCGCAAAAAGGAGGAACAAGTGGCACGACGAGCGGCCATATTAGAACAACATAGACTAAAGAAAGCCATCGAAGAAGCCGAACGGGAAGTGAGTGTATTGGGCATTGATTTTAGGAGATAAATACTATCTTTCGTTCTGCAATAGGGTAAAACTTTGGACCGGCCCGATCTGCATGTTAAAATTCAGCCACAGAGTACGAGCGCGTCTACGCCACGTCTACGAACGCAGCGCGTGACGCGGCCACGACCCAAAACGATCCATGTTGACGACGCCAGTGTGGACATAAGTGAGGCTTCAAGTCTTTCCAGTCGAGGAAAGAAAGGCTCTAGTTCTAACTTAACTGGTGAGCGAGTCGTAAAACTATCCAACTTAATACACACAACAGAATGTTCATAGACTTTGTTTCAAGAGATACTTTTGTATAAAGTCCACAAAGTCCGTTTATCTATATGATATAAGACCTAGAGAGGTCAAAGTTGGCGTAGAAGTGCCCGTATACCACACACTTAAAGTTTATTTAAAATGTTTGATTTCATTTCCAATGAAAATAACATCCTCTTTAGAATTTCAAATTTGAAGTTGCCGAGTGTGCTCAAATATGATATTCTTGCTTTAAATTGACATTGATTCGCTTGCTGGGAATCTGTGCAAACAATAATGTATCTCTGCCATCAAAGTCGGGCTTGTAGTGTGATATTTTTTAAATGTGTATAAGTTTCGGCTTGTCGAAATGGTTTTATCGTGTTTTGTTAATTTGTTTTTCTTTGTATTGATTTTGTTAAATTGTTTAATATTCGTTTTCTGTTTTAAACTTGGTTGCCCCCCCTGAACATACAGGCTACGGTCAACTAAGCTCAAACTCAATGAAAAGAGATTTTTACAGGGGGTCGCAAGACTCCCTCACTGTTAAAGGTAAATTACATTTATTTTTTCCTTATTTTCATTTGATTACATTGTTGATATCATTCTTCAAGTTATATTAAGCATGCATTGTTTGACTGATATATATTTTTTTTTATTTGATGAAGTAGTTGGTTTGGTTATAGTTATTTGTAGCATTACAATTAGGTATGATTTGATTCGAATTTGATTTCGAAGCACCTTCAGTTTTCTAAGCTAATCTAGACTAAGTGATTTACTCTCTAAGTCGTATTTACTAATCTTGTTCAACAGAATCCCCCGATGATTATCCTAGCACAAGTTCAACTCCGATTGGACGACGGGGATCATACAAAACTTCCAGAGGTTGGTGCTGGGTATCAAGTTCAAGTTTTTTTTTATTTCAAAGTTATCCTACTCTTGCTTTTGTTGGTTATTATTTTGTTAAAAACAAACAAATACTAATTGACACTGACTCTTATTTTCGTACTTTGATTTGAACAAACTAAACGTGCGTTTTGCGCTAATTTCACGCTTAAAATCACCCAATCTACTAAAACATAAGCTAAACCATCGCACCTCTAACATACGTATCCTTGTCATTTTGAATGCAAGCAAAATACAAATAACAAATAACTTCCGGTGCACCTTTTGAAAGAAAATGCACTGGGGAAATACACTTGAAGATAGGATTTTCCTAAATATCTATTTAATTTAAAGACATTTATTCTTATGATATTAAATGTGTGTGGTTTGGGTGCGAGAGTCGTGAGATCTTTAATATTAGTTTACCGCATAATGCATTTCATATTTTCTTTTGTTATAAACTGAAATTGTAAGAAAACTGAACTTGATCCATATTCGATTTATGCACTCGGCTCTTGCGTGTCTTCTCTCCGTGGTGCCAATTTTTACAGAACCAGCCGTCGAAAGGGGCCGCACCCTGTCGCGTATATCAGTTGCTAAGGGGAGCACACTTAATTTCCGTGGCCGAAAGTCCAATTCGCTAATGAATTTGTGCGGTAAGAAGCGTTTCAAACCTAAAAATAAAATACAGCTGCTTGTCTTTTACTCTTACTCTTCTATTCTACCTAACTCTTGTTCTCCTGCTACTTCATGTTTTATTTTGTGACAAATCTAATGGTAACTTTCCTTGTCTTTCGGTTCTGGTTCTGGCTATTCTCATTTTTTATCGATATCAATGATCCGTTTGGGTGATAGTCTCCTTTCCATGTATATTTTGTAACATTTCATTATTATGAGTTAGTTAAATATGTTGACGTCTTGTGTATGTTTTTCTTTCTATATACATATGTATAAATAGTTACATTTGTGTCATTGAATTCGCGACTTATTCATTTTCTTTGGTGACAGTTTTATAGTAATAACTGCTTATTGTCAAGTAAATTATTTATTATGTTTCGAATATACAATTAAAATAAATGTATCGTACTATCTACTGCGCTGTATCTACTTTACGTACGTAGGAATGGTTACCTATTTTAATGACATGGATATTCATTTATATTTTCTGCATTTCCTTATTTGTTTTTAATGCATAAATAATTTGTGAATCGTTTTAATAGGACGCTTTACTTCTTAAGACTGTCGTGCTTTAATATATCAGTATTATTTTGTATATCTTTCCAATTTTTTGGCTTTTTTGTATTTTGTCTTCTTACTAAAATACTTTTCAAAATCTGTACTTTGCTTTGCGGTTATTTTGTTACTCTGCGATTCTTTAAATGGAAGCGGTGCTGTCGGACTGTCTAACTTAATTGGGGTTTGGCGGCTACTCGGGGTTACCTGTAAATATGATTCGCAACTGGTTCTGGTTTGATTTCGCCCTATACATATTGTCCGCTTTGTGGAAACGGGATTGCCTTCTTTGATTTGTGTAATAACACATACACACACACACACGCACACAACGTATACAACAATCATGAAGTGGCACACACAGACAAGCACATTCTCACATTCAAATCATGTTTAGGTTTTAAGAACTCTTATATACATTGAACAATCGACAAAATTTCCTAACTAAATTCTATGCACACATTCTCTTCTTTTATTTCTCGTTTCTTTCAAATTTAAATCTTGCGTACAAATAATATTCACAACAAATGTGAAAAATGAAACTCTATTAACTAAATCAATAAATGCCTTAACACTCATCGCTTCATCGCTCCCAACGACCGTATCATCCTGTGAAAACTAACAAAAATCAATATCGAAATGCATAAACCGAATAAATTTGCTGCATGGATGGCAACTCTGAAATTGTTGCCCTGCTCTCTCTCTCCCTCTGTCTTCACATCACTCTATGGCTGTGGTGGTTTTTGGCTTTGTGACTTTTGTGCCTGTATTGTGGCTCAATGCATGCTTGACTGATGATTGACTGATTGATGATCAACGCTCGATCTCGCTTACCGGTTAGACACAGATTCGGGATTGGGACGGGCAACTCCGCCGCGGCGCGCACCGTCACCAGGAATGACGGCATCAGGTAGGCATATGCCATCTCCCTCTGGACCAGGCTCTTTGCCGCCAGGTTTGATATCGAAACGTCGCGGATTTGATGATGGATCAAGCGATTACTCATTAACTGCGAATGCAATCATGGAATACTCGGGTTTGTACTTAGTTTCAAAGATTCCTCAGTTATATCACGACAAACATATTCAATCAATCGTACATACACCATACATATTGGTTCTTCATGCATCATTTGTTCATCTCTTGAAACGACTCATACAATTTTCACTTTTGTTTATATTACTTTCCCTTAATTATGCTCATTGTTCAGTTCAAGTTCAACCATACCGATTGGCATTCCCTTTACAAATGCATTTTAAATAATCGACTCAACAAGTTCCAACAACATAAAAAACATGCGTTCTCGCCATAATATATTTACTATGTACATAGAGGTTCAGACCACCCCTTTCTAATTGTAACGGGGGCTACATCAGTTTGTGTGTGCGTGCGTTTTGATAAAGATGTAACTGCAATCCATTCGTTCTTCCGTTGCGTCGTCAAATCCACGACTTCGATTTTCAAACCGAGATGCGTCTTTAAGTCTTACTCAATACAACAAAATTCTGAGTCTCAGCCCCGAATTCGCATAATTAACCTAACCTAAGTGCAAAATTGCAAGCAATCTATTCCCAATTATATTTTGTTGTATTTCAGTTTGTATATTATATTTTATTTAATTTTGGAATGTTTTTTTTTTTGCAATTTAGTAACCACTTAGATTATATAGTTCAAAACGTAAGTATTTGTGGTAGGGTTCAGATAAGTGAAAATATCAAAAAGGGTCATTCATCACGTAATATGTGCACGTTTTAATTTGGGTTATGTGACCACATAGAATACCTTTCTTAGCAAGTTCGGGTTCAATCAGCAATACAAAGTGCAAAACAAGTTAAATTTATCCGATCGATATAAGAACAAGACATCCATAGTCTATAATCCATCATCCCCGACTCATCAATAAAGCACACAAAAAATTCTTCTGTTTCAAGAACTGTTTGATGATCGATCCAATTACGCAATGAAAGACCCTTAAATTATGAAGATATTTTCCCACTGCAACTAGTAAAAATTTTATTTGTTTTCGTTTTTTTTATGCTCAATTGCACGTAGCCTGCAGTATAATTGTGAAAGCCAAGCAATATACATTATAAATTATTTATGTTAAATGCTTGCCATTAACACCGAGTAGAAACCCATGACAAAAGGAAAGCTACTATTTTCCGTTGAGTGACATTAATATATTTTATTATTTGACAGGTCCAAAACTCTATAAACAACCAGCGGCCAAATCCAATCGAGGTATTATATTGAATGCCGTCGAGTACTGCGTTTTTCCGGGAGCTGTCAACCGAGAGGCCAAGCAAAAAGTGCTCGAAAAGATCGCACGGTCGGAGGCCAAACACTTCCTTGTTCTCTTCCGGGATGCGGGCTGCCAATTCCGCGCCCTCTACAGTTACTTGCCCGAGACCGACCAAGTGATGAAGCTCTATGGCACGGGACCTAGTCAAGTCGACGAAGTCATGTTCGATAAGTTCTTCAAGTGAGTTCAGGCTGGGCACATCGATTCAATTCAAATGAATACTAATTTGTACATTCTCCACAGGTATAACTCAGGTGGCAAATGCTTTTCGCAGGTGCACACTAAGCACCTGACCGTCACAATAGACGCCTTCACAATACACAACTCGCTGTGGCAGGGCAAGAGGGTGCAGTTGCCTAGCAAAAAAGACATGGCGCTTGTAATTTAAGTGAACCATGGAAAGGCGTACAGAACTTGCAAGCGGGAGCTTGGCGTAACTTGGCTCACAGTATTCTTTTCTGCAACCTATGGACAACTGCGAGCGCAAAGATCATCATCAAAAGATTTTATAGGGCACCGAGTCATTGCATGGATTGGCATAAAATATGGCTTAACTAATTGCACATGTTCGAAAAGCATCAACGAATTGGAAATAACAAAAATACAAATATTGTATTGATGGGGATAATGCGGATAAATATTTAATTTGAATGTTTAGCATACACAGAGCAATAGAAGAATCGCCCATACAAAGCCAAACTAATATCCAATGGATAATTTAATATTTTTGTCATGCACACACACACACACAAACACACACCTAAAGAGAAATTCAAGGAAATGAAAATGTAGAAAATCGTATATTATTAATTTGTTTTAAATTGTTATGAAGTTTTTATGCGAATTTTGTTGCCTTTGACTGATGCGGGAATTGTGAGGCGCGAGGTCAAGGGTGCACAACAACAATTTCGCCAGTCGACACTAATTTTAATGCCGCTAGCTATTTATTTTAACACTAATTAATAGTTACTTTCTATGCAAAATTAAAAAGGAATAATACAACTAATATAAAACGATACATACATACATATATCGATGCAAAACAAAAATGAAAAAAGACTTAACTGGCTGAAATTGTAAGCTGTCTTTGTACAAATTATGTGGATACGCAAGTCGTGTTTATCTTACATAAATACTTACGTACATACGGTATAATAATATATAAATGTATTTCATTATAAAGTCAAATGCTACGGTTAACACGCAGTCAGACTCTAAAATTCGTAAATTGTATTACACAACTAACAACTACTTTGAAAACGTTTCTTTTCAAAGTAATTTGCAAATGTATTTCTCTTTTATTTCGGGATTGAGATTTTTCGCCTTTGGGGGCTTAAAAGTTACCAGGTAGTCAGTTGAAAAAAAGATACAAAGTACATGAATCTATGTACATGCATAAAACTGCCATCAACACACTAACTAAATAAATTGTTACCTGTCCATTGATTTAAAATCTGTACCACTTTTAGACCGCTCAACCGTGCACCTTAGTCCCTAATGACACTCATCCTGGTTTTTTTTACTTACGTATGCTTAATCGAATAAAAGCAAAACTTTTAAACTCATTTACGTACTATAATTTGAAAAAACGATATGATATTAACTTCTGAAACATCATGTAAAATTTGAATTGAAGGATCTAAGTGACAACTAATTCGGAATTTACTGTGTACCGCCATTTTTAAATGATTAATTAACTACGACTTTGGGCTTGCAACAGAGTAAAAGTACAATAGGTTGATTTGAAAAAGTTTATATATGTGTGTACTATATACTATATTGTACAAGTGTCGGCGCAGCTGCGCCCTTGGAGTGATCGTCTCGAACTATAACTAATATTAATGCGATCTAAACATTATTATATGAAATGTAATAAAGTTATTAAAAACGATAATTTAACAAATTTCAACATAGCTATGACTTTTTATTGTGTTCATGTACAAAATACACTCACGATTGAATTAATAGAGACACTTTTAATTGTGTTTCATTTTTTCATACCGTAAATATTTTAGCAAACCAACTCTTTGTTGAATTGTTAATATGTTCTCACAACCGTGACTGATTTTTTGTTTACGTATGTTCGGTGGAAACCTCGCTTTGTAAATAAGGTGTCACAATTGTGATCATTTCCTTGATCAATTTAATAGGTAAAGTGTGTATTTGACTGTTACAATGAGAATTTGCGTCGTTGTCGTTTGCAATCTGCTTTGTCAAAACGTAAGTCTAATAGATTGTCTATTCATTGTGTAAACCAGTTTTAAAATTACTTGACTTGTCAAAGATGTTTTCCACATATTTGGAAAAATTCTTTTTCCTTACCTCTTAGCAAAAGTGGGTCCAATTAATAAAATCTTCTTGTATTACGATAGGATATCGGTAGAAAACGCCAACTTGCCAAAATGCCAAGTATAGACTTCATCTATACTTACTTCCGTAACTTACAATCTTTTGATTCATAAATTAAATTGCATTTCCACAAAAACTTCTTTGTGGATATCCGATAACTATCAAGTCTCAACGAGTTCTTTATAAATACTGTTTATCAAACCCATGTTAGTAACTACTGCTTGTACTCCTTTGTATGCTGATGACCTGCAAATCTGCTTAACATTTATTGACATTTAACATTTATTTCTAACAAAATACTTTCTCTTCTGTCTGTAGAGACACAATCTGGTCTTTCGACAAGATTTTAAATCCCAAAAAAGTTTTTTAAAGTTTCTAATGCCCCTCCTTGTATTAATATTTTTCCAAAATTGTAAAACAAAGGACTTATTAATATGTGCTACAAATAGACGTAGGATTACAAGTATTTATTCGTGTACTTAGAAATAAACTACATTTGAAAATCATCACGCATGTCATTATAACGAAGCACATGCTCCTTGATTTTGGATCCATCGACCCATGTCACGAAATCTTCCAAGTTACGGGAGACGAGAAAAGCAGGATCCTTGACCACTTCGGGACCCACACGAACATGTCCCTGTTCAATAAGTTGCGTGGCATGTTTCAGATTCTCGGACATTCTCACTGCAAAAATACCAAAACACAATTTAGATATAGACATAGGTACAACCACATAAACCTAATCTGATACTAACGTTTGACCACTACTACGGGCAAGCGACGTCTGCAAAAGTGACTTGCTGTCGTTTTACTGGCGGACTCCAGATTTAGGAAATCGTTGGCAACTCCCATAGCGTGCAGTTTGTGCATTAGCATGTCTGTTGCCTCGGCTTTAAATGGGTCGGATCCATCTAATCGAACTATTTTCTCAGTAAGTTCTCTGATTTCTCGCGACAATTTGTTGTATCTGCAACAAGAATTTTAATTGAAATGTGTTATATCAATTGAGACGATAAATAATTACTTTGTATAGTCCTCGCGCTTTTGTATGTGAAAACGACGCAGAATTTTGTTTTCCCTGCTGCTGTTGTCGACTTTCCATGTTATGAAATCAACCTTTTTAAGCAACTTTTGCTCGTGAAACTTTAGTTTTCGCACCATTGTTTATTATTTTCTAAAATTACTGAACATGTGCGTCGTTTGACTAGTGTTGTAAAACGTTTTGTCAATTGTTGACTGTGCCAACAGCTGTTTATAAAAGTGATGCCAAGTTCAACAAATATTCAAAGTGTTGTGAAATTTCAAATATAAAAATATCACCTAATTTGCCTTTATATTGCTTATAAATTAAAGACGTGATGTTATAAATAAATACAATGTAAGCCACAATCCTTCTCGTTAATCCAATATGTGCACAATTACTTCGCAACAATAGTGGCACTCTTGACCAACCAGTGTTGAAAACTAGTTGAATAATCTGACTTACCAAACAAATAATTTCGCTGTTGTTTACTTTTGTCGCATGCCCTAAATCATTTGAATGGCGGCTAATATAGATGAGGAATCCACAGCAAAAGCAGCCACGGCAAACGAGGAGGATCCACTTGCAGAAGAGCGACTTGGGTTTGTTCGCGAAGTTGGTGCTCAAGCAGTTTGGAGCTTGTCCTCATGTAAGCCAGGTAGAACGACACGGTGAACTTAGAAAAGTGTATGTCCTATTTACTAATTCAACCTTTCAGGATTCGGTGTGGAACGTCTGCGGGACAACATAATGGATACCTACTGGCAGTCCGATGGGCAACTGCCGCACTTGGTTAACATACAGTTCCACAAGCGGACCAACATCAGCCAGATCTACATATACACAGACTACAAGCTGGACGAGAGTTACACCCCATCTCGCATTTCCATAAGATCGGGTACAAACTTTAACGATCTCCAGGAGCTGCAAGTCATCGACCTTACAGAGCCAAATGGTTGGGTGCAGATACCCATTAAGGATGGCAATGTCAAGTCTCTGCGCACCTTCATGCTGCAAATTGCGGTTATTTCGAATCATCAAAACGGCAGAGATACCCATATGCGTCAAATTCGGGTCCACGCCCCCTGTGGGGGCGAGGGGAAGCATTACCCACTGGAGCTTTTTGGCAAATTTGGGTCTGTTGACTTTCAAAAGTTCGCAACCATTCGGTAGAAGTAGTTAGGAAGAACAAATTCATTTTATGATTAATAAATATTTTATTTTCCCATTAATCTGAAGTTTTCTTTGTAAAGCATCTAGACCGATTTAATAATTGGCAGTCGGTTTGACATTCGAATAATTAAAATTGTAGCTGTCTTTCAAAATGGTTAGTTTTTCATCTTATCTCTTCTTGCGATATACATTCATCACATAAAGTGATATAGCTATAGTTTTGATTTATATTGTATATATTATCTGATTATTATGCTTAAGACTTAAGTACAAATTAACAAATACGATTGCGATTTTGTGTTAAAATTATTGCGATTCAAATATCAACATGGATATGCCAACAAAAACTGTAGAAAGCTTATGCCAGCATCAATTGTCATCGTAGATAATTGTGTATTTGGTTACTTTGTAGCTTTAAGGGCTTTATAATGCTGTTTCTCATGGGCACTGTCTGGCGGCTCGCACTCGTAGGAGGCCTTCATCAGAAGATCATCTGTGAAAGCTTCTGACTTTTGTAAATAGCTTACGACGTTTGCTATTTGTTCATAGGGACATTCCCAATGTTGCCATTTAAACACATCACGCAATTGAGAGCCAAGCAGCACGCATTTCTCCAAGTTAAAGTTTCCATCAGCCAGTCTAAAATTGAATTAAAGATATAGTAATACGTATACGTAATACGTATCAAGATCTACCTGTTTTTTTGACTTTCGTTAGTGGCGTATAAATCCTTGAGAAACAGCGAGAAATATGGAATAATACCACGCTCAAGTTCGTGATCCGTAGACATAGCAGCTTTAATGGTCGAGCGGTAGGTTTGATAATTGGAGCTGGGATCCATATGTTGTTCCACGCCATCGAATTTCGTCTTTTGCACCTTGGCCCACTGCAATCACACGTTTTAAACCACGTTGATATTTTTATTAAAGGCTTGAACTTACGGTTTTCTTTAGGCGTGACACGGCAGGCATGTTAAGAGCGTTTAGTATTGCCATCAGACTGTTGAAATTCCCTGTGTTGAAGCACTCTAGGGCTGCTTCAATCCAGAACTCAACCATCTGCGCTCGTTGAGACTTTTTGCCAAGCTGCCAAAAATATATTTAACGTGATTAACAGATGCGTCCATGGGATATAAGGGTATTTACCTTTACTATTTCCGTGGCAGCCAGGTGACTCAGGTGGTTGAACCACTGTACATATATCACAATGGTCGCCACCGGCAGCTTTTCTGAAGTGCAACCGCACCTGAAAGTACTTTGCTCTGCTTGAGACATGAATGTTGCAAAGGTACCCGAGTTAATCAGTTCGACACACTCGTCCAAACATATTTGCGAAAGGAAGGCGTACTCAATGGAATACAATTGACGTGCTAGCTCGTTGGCATTGCTGCACTTGCTCAACATGCTGTCTGACTTATATACATTTGTGGCAAAACGTTTTAGTGATTTAATACTGCTCTGTCGTCCCAGCGAGCTAGACGAACATTGTTTGCTCAGCAGGTACTGCAGCTGTAAGCGACGCCTGGCATCCACTTGGCTGACAGTGTCTGGAATACCATCCACAAATGAAGATATTGCTTTGAGTTGGCTATGCTTCCGCAACTCCTGCAGCACTGCGTCGTTACGGAAGTCATTGACACATATGCTCAGCCAGTGGGAGAGCAAGTGCAGGAGTTTGTCCTCCTGTGTCTGACACACCGCAATGATCTTCGCCAAAAGCTCCTGCATTGAGACAAACAAACGGGCACAAAGCAAAATGACAAACTCCATTTCTTCGTTACTGGAACTAGTGAGAAGAGTGGAGAGTGTGCTTAGATTGCCAGCGGCTGGCATGTCTTTGGCATAAGCTGGCAGTGGTCGGCAATTAGTGGCTGCGTCACTGGGCTCGGTTATGTGTAAGTGCGTGCTCTGTAAAGCAATGTGAATACATATAGCTACATATCTAATGGCAAATAGAGCTTCATGGACCTTACCAGCATAGTGACTGAAACCACATCAGCTTCATCCGCCGAGCTGGGAATGTCGCAGTACATTGAATCTGTCTGGGGATCACGTGCGTCGGCCTGAGTGTAGGCAGCGCTCATTGATACGCTCTGGAAGAGACCATCGTGGCCAGAGTCGCAGCTGCTTATATTTGAACTCTTGTCGCCCAGAGTGGTGGCTGAAGACACATTGGAAGTGGAGTCAATCACTTGATCCGAGTTGGTTATGGCAGAGCTGTTGGACATGAGTGAGACATTCGAGAATGTTTGATTCAGCTGGCGACCAAGCCGGTGTCCAGTTGGACTATCTGTTTCTCCATCCGTTGCTGTGCTCGAGCCAAACGGGCAGTTTGAACTCGAGTTTGTTCGATACTTGAGTGCGTTTTCGGGTGTTGCACGACCGAGTGTGCTCTGTTGCTTGGTCGGCTGCCAGATTTCCTTCTGATGTGACTGATGGTTAAAGTGCTCTTTTGTCTCCACAGTTCGCTCATCCAGCACTTGACCATTGCGGGAAACAAGCACTTCCTCGGTGGTGGTGAGCGAGGACTTTACCGTCAGCGATGTCTCCACTTCGATAGGCTGCTGGGCCAAACCAGCTCGGAAGAGCAGCTGGTTAAGGTGCTCCACGGCCGGCATTTGTCCATCAAGAAGTGCACTCTTTATGGCACTTGCATCATCAGCGGGCAGGCCATCCAACTTGACTGGCACACCGTTGATCAGCAGGACCTCTTCCTGCTGCACCGAGGACGACGTCTCGCAGTCCACGATTTTAACGTCCTTGCCGAAAAGAGATTCTACAGCATTCATTATATCTTCGTCCATTTTAGATTTAACAGTTAGTCAAAAGGGTATGACAATTAGGTGGTGGTGAAGTTGGCTTTGTATTGGTAAAATGCATATGACCCTGGGGGTTCTTTGGATTAATGTCAAATGCACGAGACTAGCAAGCACATTTCTGTTCGGAATCCGAGTTAATCGTATGGAAATACAGAATTAGAAATGATCAATTATTAGTCAGAAACAATGCACAATGGGACTTGGATGGTTAGCTGGGAAACCGAACACGGCCTTGTGATGGGGTGACAACGCCCACTACTTTCCCAAAAAGTAGGCTGGGCCTTGGCTCGGTTTTGTTAGAATTTTACGCGAAACACACCTGCAGGAACAACATCGGGTATTTGCGTTCCATTCGACGCAAAGTCGCCATGTCTTATGGCTTCTTCATTGTATTTGACATTAATTGTTTGTTTCCGGTTTAATTAAACTGTTTTGTATGCGATGTTTTACTTTTATTTATTTATTTATTTCCCACACAAGCAGTGTTGGGTTGCTCACGAGTGAACGAACAGAACAAATCATGGTCCAATGAACCAGTTCAGAAAATGAACATTGTATCTTACAGCACTGCAAACCAGTTTTACAGCACTGGTAGACAGTACGCGCATTTAATTTGCATTTAATGTTTGCATAATTTACGTGTTAGATGTGATTGAATATATTTGTACACCCTTGCAAAGTTAATATTAAGTTTGGAGGGGACGTCTCCGACTTTATAAAGTATGTATATATATTCTGAAGCAGGATTAACAAATTCTTACCAGCCGTCTCCCTCTGTCCGTGTATTTTGATGAAACTTTGTACGCATGCATCATATTGCTTAACGCAGTATACAGGGTGCGCCATCTAACTTTTTTTTAACTGGCGGTTATTTTAACACTGGTAACCCTAATGTCACTTCTGATTTGTCAGAAAGTTTGTTTTATTGTTCAAGGGTAAAATACTTTCGAAATGTCGAAAGTAAGCTTTCTTTCTAATTGTACATTCAACGCATTACGTTTTAAAACAGAGCAACGTTACATTTAATAACAATTAGAAATTACTAAGCGTATGGTATATCCGAAACCATTATGCCACGCCAAAATTTGGTTTCTCAACAGACATGGCCAAGTTGAATTGGTTGGCAAGAATATCATCTACATACATTTGAGATCTTAGATATATATTTCCAAAGAACGTATGCCTTTTTTATCATTTTGATGTTTAAAAGATATAGATATAATGCCAAATAAGATAAAAATCCTGTAATTTGTACAATTGCGAGGGAAATTAAAATCCATTTCTTCATTTTTGAAACATTTAAAATGTATTGTTCAGTTGGGGGATACTTGAAAATTGTATGTTTTACTTCGAGGGAAATGTATATATGTGCATATTTATAGACACACTGTACTCAAGGGTCTAGACCACTGGGTAACTGCATTCACTGGCAATACGGCAGAAGTTCTTGCCACGTGGAAGACGGAAGTAGCCGTCCTCACCCCAGTTCTTATCCCATGAGTTCTTGACAATCCAGAAGTCCTGTCCATCCTCGCTTCCATATCCAACGACCAGAACCGAGTGGTTCGGCTCGTCATTGTTGCACTCCTCATCCGCGTAGACGCCTCGTTTGTACAGTAGCAGGCTCTCCAGTCCGTTTAATGAGCAGGCCAAGGGACCCTGTGTGGCAATTACCGTTTTCATGGCTTGTTCGTCCTTTGGAGGAATCGAAGCAAATCCAGTGATCTGGGCTCCCGATATGCCCTGCGCATACTTGCACGTATCAGCCTTGTCCAGATACGGGTACTTGTCACCGGTAGCAATGCCATTCTGCTCAGTTATGAAGCTGAAGGCGTACTCCTGGAAACCGCCATCGCAGCCGGCTAGACCCAGGTCTTTCGTACCACAATCCACCAGATTCTGCTCTGACAGATTCGGTAATTTGCCTGTCTTGCGGAAGACATGACCCTCAATTGCACCTGTCGTGGCAAACGACCAGCAGGAGCCGCATTCTCCCTGGAACTTGACGGGCGTAACACCGCCCTTTTCACGCCAATCAAAGGAGTCTGGAAGCTGCACGTTGGTTGCAATCTTGGCAGCCACACGGTTGGCACTGGCTTTCTGTCTGTAAGTCGTAAACTTCATTAGTGCAACTGCACTTTGTGTGTGTGTGTGTGTGTGTGTGTAGTGTACTTACTCGCCAGATGCTGATTTCCTCAGTCCAGTAAGCTGCTTAAGGAACTCTGCGTTGGTCAGATCAGCAAACGCATTCACAGCCAGCTCGTAGGTTGAAGCCCCACTCTGGAGGGCCGCGTTCTTGGCATCAACTAAGCTCTTGCGCGCATTGAATAGTCCCTCGCGCAACTGACGATCTGCAGCCGATAGATAGGACTTGCGCGATTGTGACTGCGTAGAGAAGTAGCCAGAAATGTTGAGTCTAGTATAGTATGTATTTGAAGGTTCATTGTAATGTTGAGCTTACCACAAAGTCTTCGAAATTCTGAACGTTGGAGAGTTTGGGAGGCGATGGCAACCTGCTGGCAATATTTGCAACTCCTTGCTGGAACCTATTGGCCGCATTTCCCAAGCCTCCTCCCAAGCCGCCTCCCAAGCCTCCTCCGAAGCCACCAAACTGGGCAGACGCCAGTGCGACACATGAAAGCAAAACAAGTACCAATTTCATTGTGACCTGGGAATGGGGTACGAGATAGGGTGTCATTATTTAATCCATTATATGTAATTATTTGGAAAACTCAGTGAACGTGGGAACTGATTATCTCATATATTAATTTCTTATTTCACCTTTTCATCTTTGCATTTTAAATTGGCTTTTCATTAGTAAATCACCTTATTGTATTAGAACAGTAACTGAATAATACATAAAATAAAGATCTTCAGTTATAATCTACGAGATATGTATGCGCATTATATAGTTAATCTTTTGATTGATTCGATTATGCAATACCACATTGAATAACTTTCATTTAACCGATTGAGATTGATAATCTTCGATCACTTTAAAACGGTAATTCCGATCAACGTCATTAACAATAATTCAAGATCATTTGTGTTATTTTTAGATCAAGAAATCGAGTTTTGCCAGTCGGAGAACGGGCACGTAGAATTGAGGAAATTTATAAAAAACATTAAATTAAATATTCTCTCATATTTACTTTAGTATTTTAAATATCTGAATGAAATTTGTTCCTTGGCAACGATGAGAGCAGTAAGCTTTGCACTTTACTTCAAGACTTGAGTTAAGTATACATGTACATAAATTCTTTATTATCACAGGCGCGTTGTCGACTTGCCACTGAGAGTAATTAGCAAATTACGTAGATTGTAATAAACAATGTTACACTAGTCGGATCTGGTATTGTGCTCGCTCAATACACTTTGTGAATTACTTGACTGTCTACTGTAACTATATAATATCACATCACTTTCAGAAGTCACGGCTACTTTCTTGGATTTACCTCTATTGAGCAACCTTTCTCAGTCGATCAAGCGAAATCAATGAGAGGCCCCGACCTCAGAGGCTGCGCTTTTATAGCAGTTTTGTAGCAGCAATCGGCGCCCACTTCTGCGTTATCATGCAAATTTAATTAGAAAAGTTTAATACGCTATAACTCGTCCCGCCTTGCCGCACACGGCTCACAGATCGGCCCGGAATATGCATATGTAAGTCACAAATACTGCGATTAGAGGTTTTAAACAAAACTGGCTGTATATACATTTTTGAGACGTCGCGACGACTGGTTTGGCGATTTATAGCTTTTAATTAGCGCGATGTTTAACAGCATTAAGACCTAACATACATATCTACTATACTTGTTGCCATAGATGAGTGCTTCCATTTTATCTGTTTTTTTTCTCAGAAATGACCCAATGAACCTGTTTTTGTCCGACTAAACAAAGTTTGATTAGAAGTATATGGAAGCTACACCAAAAACATATGTCATTAATCGTGCAATGACATGTATCTTGTGGAGCCACTATATTAATTCAAGAGGAATCCCCCTTTTGATAGGCTCATGTTATTTTAACCTTGCAGAGGGTATATTAATTTTGGACAGGAGTTTGCAACGCCCCCTAGGAGACCCCACCTCATAAAGCATTACCAGGGGAGCCGATCTAGCCATATCTCCGTCCGTCCGTCTGTTGCAACTCAAACTAGTCTCTCAATTTTAGAGCTATCGTAATGAAACGGAACAAGCTGGATCGGATTTATATATGTATATCGTATAGCTGCCATACAAACTATTGCCAGATTTTAACTATAAATTCGCTACATCGGATATGTTCTATATATATTATTTAATATGAATGAAAAATTCAATTAAAATCGCACGACTATAAGATATAGCTGACATAGGAATAAACGGCCGAAGGTTTTCAAAGTGAGACACTATATTGAATATACACTAACCATTTGATTCTGCACCATTATTTATAACTACTATTGGTACAATCGTAGTGGATAAGAACCTGTAAGAGTATTAAACTTTCGGAGTGCCGAAGGTTTCCTTTCTAATTTTTATCTACTTTCTAGCTAAATAAGTTATTAAAAGTTGAGCAAAAATTCATTATATCACAAAGGGTCTAGGTTCACATGAGATAGAAGATATTTTGTTTTCATCAGCTTCAGCACCTAAGAATCTAAATCTATCCAGTTACCGCTTGTTATTGAGAGTAAAAGAGAAATTTATATACTGAGTTTAAATAACAAGGTTGGAGGAGATGTACAAAAGATACTTGTTTCTCACACGGCATTCGATTATGCAAATCGTATCAAATATTAAATGGATTTCACAGTTGTTATAACTTAATAAATACGAAGGTGGTTTGAAAAGTTTACAGCCTGATTGGGCGTTTAGGTACGAGCTTAAAAGACAAGACACTTTCACAACCCTCCATAGACTGGCACAACATAGGAAATCATGTACACATCATGTATACAAAAATAGAGAGATAGCTGAGATCACAAGATGTCTAAAAAACGCATTTGCCGTATCTTAAATAAATACTAAATTGGACATGAGAAAACTTTAAACACGTTTGCTGCTGCATTTTCTTACTTTTGGCCAAATGCGTGTTTGACTAAACTTTTGTAAAAATTAATGGATTAAGCGTCGAATCTCTTTCACAACTTTCTTACTCAGTAGACCTAGTGTCAGTTGTTTTATTTATTTCCAAAGATTAGAATTGCGCTTGACAAATAGCCAAATCTTCATCAAATGAGAAGATTAAACCTTGATAAAGAGCTCTTTCGAGGAGGGTACTTCATTACTGAAAGTTGTGTATTTAGGTAGAAAAGATTGTGTTGAAAATGAATTAAAAAATGTTTGTATCAAAGTCATGCTGGATACTTTTCAGGCCACCCTCGTAGTATAATCGGGGTAGCAAAAATCTCGAGCTTGATTAATAAATCTTAAAATATACTTATACGCAATTAAAGAGATAAATATATGGATATATTGAAATGTTTAAAAATGTATTTTTAATCTAAATCGTATGTAACAAATTCATTATTATACAACTAGGCAACGTTAACAATTTGTGTATTAAAGATTTATCCGACTGTTGTCCCATTATTCTTAACAATCCTGGGACGAGGCGTCAGTCTGGGTTCCTGGGGTTCCTCGTTGATAGGAATTGCCAAGGGCAAAAACACAGCCGGCACTCTCAGATCAACTGGCGGAGCTGCCAAATTTTCAGTCATAGCAAACATCTGCAGCGGAACAGGAAAAATATAATTAGTAATTAGCCAGGCTTAGATGTATTGGTGCACTTACTCCACTGGGCGCCAAGGGGGAACCACGCTCCAGCTGTGGTAGTGCCAGTGCCAGGGCCAGGGTTGCAACAAGAGTCACAACGATGATAACTTTCATTTTGAAGGATTGGAAAGGATCTTTGATTTGAAGATTGGAAATGTCCACGCAGATGTGAAGTTCTCGTTGGAATGATTCTGCATCTTTGCGAATTCTGTTTATATACATAACATATACACCATGTAACTTTCTCTTTGAAAACGTGAGCAACAAGTGCAAGTGCAAGTATCGGTATTTGCTTAATTTTAAGTACGCGCACTTACTGTGCTTCCGCTTTGTGAATCATCTGATTTATTAATACACTTGCCTGCGATATTGTCTTCCAATTGAAACTGCTTTACAGCCAGTCTCATTGTTTTTGTTAAAAACACACTGAGGGGCTCGTCGTGTCAGACTATCTCAATTCAGCTTTTCTAAGTGAGCTCAAGAGTATTTCTAAATTGATTATAATTAATATTGTATTGAACAAACTTTCGATATTCATTCCTTTCATGTTGGATCTAAATTTTCTTTATTAAATTAATTAAATTAAATTATACTCTAACAGAGGGTGTATAATATTGTTTGAAACACAATCTAGGCGATATCTTCAACGCTGTATATGTAATGTAATGCATATGTTATATAATACGTTTATATCTACATACAAGTATATGGTATGTGAATGATGGGTAGTTTCATTCACATACCATGTCCCTGATTCAATTTGTCTGCTGTCTTTTGCAAAAACTTAATGCAACTTGCAACACATGCTTCTTATCGTTGCATACTGTAAATAAGTCGGAATGAGCTAATCGCACCAATATATCGTATAGCTGCTACATCATATTTTTCGATTATTGGTTATTAACAAGATATTGCATAAAAAATAACTCCATTAGTATTGTTTAAGATAATTAGTGTTTAATATTTTTATCCATAATAATAATAACTATAACAAATAGCTGGCACTGGAACAAATGGTAATTATATATGAAGTCCTCATTATTTTTGCAGAAAATATCAAGTTATCAGTCCAATAAAAATTATACAGTAACTTATCTATATGTTACTTTTACCATTATAATTATAATAATAAATATTATAATAAATATGCTCCGTTATAAGAGATAAGGCACAAATTAAAAAGTGATTGCAGAAACTGAGGCCTTTTTTGGAGGCGTCTTTATATCGTTCTACACTGACGGTATCAAAAAGCTTAATTGTATCACTTTGAAAGGAGACTATGGTTTTGGATTGGATTGAAATTAATTGAATTAGGCTCTGGACTTTTAGCTGTCATAAGAAAAAACAGTTAACTTGCAGAATAAACTGGTTAGGCATAAGCTTTTCGCCTTTTTAAATATGCGTAAAATTACAATGACAAATTATTAAAACTTGAGTTAAATCAGTTGTTAATTATTTGACTAATTCAACAGTCGAATTCCGCATTGGCATTTGAAATGCAAACAAACAACAGGTTTGTTCCTTGGTTCCCCAAAGTGAATCGTCCCGGTTACCTGTTTCCGTTGCTGTTGTTGTTGCTGCTGCTGCTGCTGCATTTCAAACATGTACGTGAGGAATGTTTACCTTTTTGTGAGTCTGAGATTGCCGTTTCAGCAAAAGAGAAACTTTTTATATTCGTTCGTTGGACCCTGCTATGCGTTTCAAGGTTGTCTTCACGAACACAGCCCCAGTCTGCACAGGTCTGTGACTAAGACACACACACCTGCGGGCACCTCATATATACACATATGTACATATGTATGCGCAGGTGTAGGCCTGTGTGTGGACTCTTTCATTAACCGCCTTCTGCGGTAGCGAGCACATCAGTCAGCAGAACTCCAAACGAACCCTGACTTCAAGCCAGAGAGTCAAAGTCAAAGTCAAAGACGATCGTCTGCTGCCGAAATCAGGCTGGAGTTGGCGAAGAGCAAGACAAAGACGAAGAGGTGCGGAAGGGGGGGGAATTTCGTTGCTGGCAGACTCGCTCTGCCGACTGTAGTCTGCTTAATGTCTTCTGCCTAGCGAGGTGCGTCCATTGTCCACTCTCCACTCAGACCCCCCCTGTGCCCCATCCCACTCTCAAGCAGACGCGTTAAAGCTGAGGTGATGCATCAACTGCTCAAATCCTCTTTAAATTAAGAAAAATGATTTGCAAATTTGACTGTAGACACGCACCCTGGCAATGATCGTTGCCGTCTCTGGCAGGCTCTGCCCTAGGCGGCAGTAAGAAGACATCGCAATAAAGCCCGTCAAAAGTGATTCTGATTCTAGCATCTTATTTATGGTTATTGTCTTTTATGGGTGCAGTAATCGGGGTGCAATAGTTCCAAAGGGTTCTTGAGCACACATTGAGGATCCCTTGCCCATTCGCGAGTACAGGCACGGCTTACATATACCAAATTCGTTTTATTAATGATCAGTTTGTCATACAATTAAAGCATATATAGAACTAAGTAGTATTTAAGTGCGTTTAACTCTTTCAGGCCTCCAAGCTCGAGTGAAAGGTCATCGTTAATCCTACAGAGAGTGCGTTAAGTATGTAATCTGCGTGGGTCCGCAGAGAGAAGTGTCATTTAGCGGGTTTGAAAATGTTCATTCCTCAGTGGAACCCAGTACAGTGTGCCCCAAAAAATCATCCTGATGTAAACCTAAAAGCTGTGCGGCTCCGGGAGCACCTTAAACTTGCGAGAATCCTCGTTGTTGACCACGGCGGATGTCTTGCCCAGCACACGCATAGCATTGGAGTAGTCTGAGTCTATTTGCGGTATGATCTGCTGTTCGTTGGGTCTCAGTGTGCGGATCAGATCGCTCAGCGAGAGAGATGACTGCGGAGTGATCTCATCCTTGCCTAGGGCAGCTGTGCGCTGCGCCTGCTCCTGCGAGCTGGTCATCTTCTCAAAGTCCTGCGCGATCTGCTTGAGACGCACCTCAATGGCCGGCGACTCTGTGGAGCTGGGCAATGCGGCTGGTCCATCGCTGACTTGCCCGACAGTCTCGAAGTGCCAGTCTGTCTCGGTTTCCGGTTTCGCATCAGCCTCATGCTCCGCACTGCCAATCTCCTCCGCCTCTGGCGCCTCCTCCTCGTGTGCCTCGTGCTCCTGCTGATCATCGTTGGCGTGCGACTGCAGCTGCAGCTGCAGTTCCTCAATCGAGTGCATCTCGTTGTGCAGCTCGTTGTCGTTCAACGGAAAAACGTGCTCCTTAACTTCGTCGCCGTCGCTCAGCTCGCGTGCATGTTCATTGGAGACATCGCCACCTTCTTGCTCGTGTTCGTGTTCGGGTTCGGGTTCGGGTTCGTTCTCGTGTTCGTGTTCGTGCTCCTCGAAATCGGTGTCGCTGTCCGCATCGTCGTGTTCCTCGACATCCGCCTCCAGGTCAGCGTCCACGTCAGCAGCGCCCGAGTCGACCAGCGACCGATCGTGATTCAGCTTAAACCAAACAGTCGACGGCTGTTGCTGCGAGGAGTCGGAGGAGGCGGCATTGTCAGCTGCCGACGACTTGGGCTTGGCGAACAGAGTGCCGGAGCTGGAGCTGGTGGACATGAGCAGTGGCAGCGGAGTTGTGCTCTGTAGGTTGAGCAGCACGGCGGGAGTGCGTGGCGTGGTCGAGGTGATGGGGCGTCTACGTAGCGTGAAGGCGTAGCGTGAAAGAAGAAGAACAGAAGAAAAACGAAGACTCAGTTAAACAAATTTCATGGCGAACATCGTATGTTAATACTAAACACACACACGCATGTGTCGCGGTTGTGTGTGTGTGTGTGTGTGTGGTTGACTTGCAGCGAGCTTGGCATTGGGTTAGTGCGAAAGTTCGAGATTGCATCTAAAGTTAGTTAGTTGAGCACAAATCTTGATGAGAACAACAATAACAACAACAACTATGAGAAAGCTAAGCCCCAAACCACCAATTTGAAAAAGGAGTCTCGAAATGTGGCCTCAATAAAATTGTGCAACCTCAAGGAAACTAACTATATGTATATTATTCAATGATTGCAAACAGTTTTTTAAATGCGCATCAATTATAGATTCTATGTAGATACAATTTAAAGAAAGAACCGATTTTAAAATAATTGAGAACATAATAGGATCGAAAGAATGTTTATCTGAAGAAAAGTATTCAATGAATTGAAATTTCTTTTTGTACAATTTTGAATGAAGTTATAAGAAAATATTCCTTAAGTGATTGCACTATCTTGTTAGACGATTGTAAAGACCTCTAAAATAGCAAAAAAGTATTTCGTTTTTCAATTTATGTTTTGTTTTTTATGGATTTGGCTTAGAGACCTGTAAGTTAGTAATAGGCTGGTAGCTTCGCATTAGTCTTCTGTATTAGGTAAATGGCAAATGTATTAGATGTGCAGACCCTGGATGGGATACTGCACCTGTATACATATGTATGTGTGTAGTAATGGTATATTTTAACGATTTGGGGGTTAGCTCACCTATTTCGATTCGATTCTGTATTACTTTTTGAACTGAACGCTTCAACGCAGCGTCCCATATAGTGTGGACAATTTTGTTCTGTGTGCTTTCAATTCTTGTTTTGTGGTCAACTAAATTAACTCATTAATCACGTATTTTGTAATTGCTCAATGCATATCATTTGAAGTTGCTTGTGTTTATAAATATCAGTATCAGTATCAGTATCAGTATCAGTATGTTTATATTTGTTGGTGTGTTTATCTTAATTAATTAAGGATATTCGCGCGTATATCGATTCATTACGTTTATACTTAGTACGGGTAAAGTAATTAATTATTCAATTTGAATTCATTTATTTGCCTTATACGTTTAGGGTTGGGATCTTGGACTTGATTTAAAGTAGTTTTTATTGTTCGTGGTTTTTAGTTATTGATTATGTTTTGATATCGTGTTTAGTGGCGCCCATGCTCTCTAGCTGTCCTTACCCCTGCGCAGACGACACCGGAATGCTGCCATAGTTGTAGTAGTAGCAGCGGGTCTGCTCGCATATGAAGTCCTTGACGTCCGAGCAGTCCTCGGGCATCCACTTGAGTGTTGGTTGCTTCAGTATGACGCAGCCCTTCTCGGCACCACTGCTGCTATAAGGACGAAACGGATGTGCAGGATGTGGATTAAACATTAAAGGTAGCCCCAAAGCGGTGCTGTGTCCGTATCGAAGCCCTGTGCTTACCTGTCGCGTGCTGTGCGCTGCGGGGAGGTGTTGCTGTTGTGGTCGACAGGATCGAGCAGGCCAGCCTGGATGGCATCGGCCGAGTTCTCGAAGAAGTCGAAGGTGGCATTAAACGGCAACCCGGTGCTCATCCATAGGAACATGCCCGTGCCCAAGCGATTTCCGGAGGTCCAGAAATCATAATTGCCGTAACCGGCATTCTTTAGATACGTGGTCATCGACTCGGCCTTCTCCTTGGTTTCGAACGAGGCCAACTGCAGGCCCAACGACCGACAGTACTGGTAGGCCAGGAAGTAGTTCAGCTCCGGGGAGTAGGGATTCATGCGACTGATGAAGTACTGCACTCCATCCAGATGTATGGTCGTGATGCGTTGACCTAACCCAAACGAAAAACAAACAATATTATGAGGCTATTAGAAATGCCAAGCCAAGCTCAGATCTTTAATAATAGAGTTAGGGTTCACTGAACCCTGCATGAGGCAGTCCGCACTGAATATTGAGTAATCTCCCCAGCGCAACCGTAACGGGATTCTTTTGATTCGCATCGGTTTCGACATCGATAGCGGCACCGAATGCGTAATCGGGGTATCCAAAGCAAATATCATTAAATGGGATTACCAAAACGAGCATTGCGAATGACAAAACGAAATTAAGCGTATGTCTTGATGCCTATAAAAAGAAGAGCTCAGGCCCTGTCTTAACTTGGTTGGACTTTGGGATGGAACTGGGGGAATGGGAGACAAGAATAGGGAGTCAAGTGCCGGATGATTCATAGCAAAGTTAATGATGATGATGACCAGAAGCATTTATCGGTCTATGACCTCCAGGTAGATATACATACCATACGTACGGAGATACAACACATAGAGATACCTAAGCTAATTACGTAAAATCCGTTGGGAAATAATAACACTGATGACATTAATTAGCTCAATAGCCGGAGGAATGTGTTTCGTGAAGAACGCCAAGAATAAAAGTACCAAGAGCCGCTCTTTCTGGCTGTTCTTCCACTTACGTAATCGTCTCGGGCCATGGGGCTCAGTTTCTTTTCGTCTAAACAAAAGAGGCAGCCTCAAAGATGACAATGACTTGGCTACTTCGGTTTCGGAAAGAGGCAACAGGTAGCTGACCAGTCAGTCCCTTTTTATCGCTTTCTTCCCCTGCAGGGAACCAGGGCCCAGGTCGGAGAGTGCTAAACAAATACAATAGCAACAACTAGTGTATGTGTGTGTCTGTGTTGGCATAACCCTGCTTAAAGACAGCACCCATATCAAAGACATTTTCGTTTTCAATTCTCCAACGAAGCCTCTAGGCAAACGGAAGGCAGCCCCGACGTACTGTTGACTATTTATGGAGCTTGTCATGAATAGGTACGAGTATGCTTTATGTGTAGACTGAGGGCCAATCATCCAGTCGGATAGTGTACACTGGGTGTCTCTGTCTGTGTGTGTATGTGTGTTTGTATATTAAATTATTTCCGGCGATTTAAATGCAAGACACACACGAAGTTAAAGTCTTCTGATTTCAACAAGCCAACTTCGGAACAGGTCTCTGATCCCACTCGCTCTAATGTGAAAATGGGCATTCAAAAAGAGATTCAAAGCAAGATTATCATAAGATATGTCAAGGAACTTCTTTTGTATGTCTTGTCAAGTCTGTGAAGATGCATAACTTCAAATAATAACAATATGCTGTCGATTTGTTAAGTCCTTATTAGTTTAAATAATTAAACAAAATAAAAGTCACAATAAAAGTTACAATCCGTTTAAATAAGATAGAAGATATAACATGAAAAAGTCTTTCAGTTATTTGATAAAATCTCAATTTAAGTTAATTATTTTCACTTATTCAAATTTGAATAGATGCATTTTATTAGATTCATGTTAACAAAGATATCTGAATTTATTTATTTAACATTTATTTCAGAAATTAAACGAATCGCATTGCGCATTCGATCTTATAACTGAAAAAGTAGTCCGAAATCTATCAATTGGGGCTAATTTGACTTTAAATTCCCCCAGCTTGCCTGACTCCGATGGGGTAACCCAATAATTGAACTGCATTTTGCTCCGTTTCCGTCTGTAGACCTACTTCAAGACTATAATTTCGAGGTAATTACCCTTGGCTGGCCCCTGAGGGGCAATAGTATACGAATCTAGCACGTCTCTAATGATGCACTCTAAGTCAGTTCTGAGTTACGCCCGATCCTGATCTTGGCTAAAATGATGGGGAGCTTGGTTATTTGTTGGCACCTAACTTCCCTCCGGTATCTTGGCAAGTTATCATTATGCGCGAACAGCAACAGATGCAGTCAGGATAAGAACGCAATTGATAAAATGAGAAAAAACAGCACGCCATAGAACAGCTTCGAGCTACACTTTACAGAACTGAGCAAAAAACGGGAACAATCCAATTAAATTGCTAACTTTTCTCTGTTCTACGAAGAAGAAAATTACATTTAATGCCTAACATATAATAATGGAAATAATAATATCCTTTTCTACTTACTTTTCATTCTTCTTCTATACTCAATCAATTTATTCTAATTTCGAAATTGACACAGTCATAGTATATCTGAGTTACTATGCAAGTAAATGTTATGTTTACTAGTAGAAATACAGTTTATCCAGTTTCATAATCAATATCCTTATTTCAGTCGATCGCGTCAATTGTTTAAATTTATACAACATATTAAGGAAACAGACTGAGGAAATATGATGGGGGAAAAAATATTGATCTGATCCAATTGATTCACAGTGAACAAAAAAAATGTAGTACAGCAACAAAAGTGTCCGCTGGGAAAACCTGATATTTTGAGTAAATTGCTTACACCTTAAAAAACATTTATATCCATTAGTGGCATCAATGTCTTCAGAAGTAACTTCTAGCCCAAACCTATCTACCGACTGTAAGGGTATTATAATTGCATTTATTAAAACAAGTTTATAAATATTATTGTAAAAACTATTACAATAATATTTAAAAATTGATATGAATGAAATTCGTGAAACTTCATTCAGTACGAGCTGTCTGACTGTGTTGTTTGGATTTGACTGTGTTTACACGAAGTGATTTCACGAAATGGGATAAAAGTGCATACGCTAACCCACGAAATATGTCTATGAATTCAGCCTTAATCCATAAAATGATTGATTAAATAATGAGACAAAAAACAAGGTATTAAACACTTTATGAAGTAGACTCTACATATACAATTTTATCAATTTCTATTTCTATTTCTTATAAACAGGGTCTATTTTTATTTCATGTACCACGATATGCTGTGTATAAACCAAGTATTGAAAAGCAACAATATTATTTATGATTGTAAAATTTTGATAAATTTAAGGGACTTAGATTTGTATTAGCAAAATGTTGTACTTTTGAACTTTGTGATTAAGAACTTTTAAAGGAGATTTTCTTTTATCATACTAACCTGCAGCGCATGCCAAGAGGCTGAGCACGCAAAATATAATTATTTTGGCCATTATCAATTGGTGTTGGTATGTATTAACAACTCTCAAGGTTCTTTGCGCAGAAGCGAACGCGGTGATGCTGCTGAGATGAGATCGAGGAACCGTTGGCACTTTTCGTCGCGTTCACTGTAAGCCTTCGACTGAACGGTCTGATATCCAGGCTATATCACGCAACCGCGAACCGTCAAGAAACTGAAGAAGAAACCTGCCGCTGTCGCTGCTTCTTCTGCTGCTTCTGCTGCTGCTGCTATTTCCAGAACGCCAACACTTCCAATTCCAATTTCGATTCCAGTTTCAGCGTGAACTTCCTATTCCAATGCGCGCAACACGAAACAAGTCGAGGCGACGGACGATGACGAAGTCGAAGACGAAAACGAAGACGAAGATGAAGGCAAAGACGATGACTCGCACCTATCGCACTCACATACACGCACACTCAAGAAACGTGCACACAGTCACACCTTCTTAGATTGATACTATACGCGCAGAGGCGTCTGTAATCCTGGAACCGCGAATTAACTCACAAAAAGAAATTCGAACTTAGGAGGACTATAACTCTTTCTTTGTGTAGTCGGAGCTGGAGCTGTTGCTTGGTCAAGTACGCAAAGGTAAATGTCGTGAAGAGGGGCCAATTGTTAGCTTAAAAAGGGAATTGGCGAAGAGTCGCAACTCTCGATCCATACAGATATGTTCATACATATGCATATGTATGTATGCATGCTCATAAATATGTGTGTGTACTTCTATATGTGTGTGGTGATTATGAATGAACGAAGCAGCAGTGGAATAAACCGTGAAACAACGAAAGTACCCAACTCGAATACAAATACGAATGCAGGCAAGAAAACTTATTGTAAATGTGACGCTGCTTATCACGGTAGCAGCACCAAGAACCAAGCCGAGCGCGAAACCAAACCCGAACCCATTCCCGAACCCATTCCCGTTCTCGTACCCGTACTCATTCCCAATCCCAAGCCCGAACAACTATTTGCGCATTTCGTGTATGTTGGATGCAGTGCTGTCAATTCCGCTTTTTTCTCGTCAAATCTGGCTATTTTTTAAGGCCAACTGCGGAAAAAAATCTAAGAATTGCGAGAAGTTTTCTATCTAACTAGATCTTATTGGATTTTCTGGGTTTTCCCCAACGCTCTGCAACAACTGTTGGATCGGCTATTTGTTCTTTATCCCAGTTTAAACACAAATTTGAATATAATTTTTTTTCATCTAAGGTTTCACTTTTTTAAGTTAAAATTTGTCCTTTTTTCTTGTTATATTTATAATTAAAAAACGTACAAATATTTAGAAGGAAACTTTCTGAAAACTATACCCTATTGCTGCCATAGCAACTATCAGAAACAAATTCTTTCATAAAAAAGTTACATACATATGTTTATATTGAAGTTATTATAGCTGTCAATGAAAACATATTATACATTACATATTTAATTCTGTACCATTATATATTACTAGCATAGAAACGATTAGAGGAGAAAGGGACCATCAAGGGTATAAAATATTCGGCATGCCGTAGGTGGCCTTTCTTTCTGATAAGGAAATTAAGTTAGTGTTAATTTTCTTTCTTTCCTGTCATTTTTTCCTTTGCCTCCCGTCAGAATCGGCTTTTTCCCCATTTCAAGTTGGCAGCACTGGTTGGATGTGATTGCTGTCCAGGCGATTGGAACGCGCTATACGCGTTTGTGTTGGTGTTTGTACATTTGTTTGTGTGCGTGCTTGCGATCGTGCCGCATTGGGACTTGATGACTTCTTGGCCGCAGTTCTTGGGCAGAACTTGGTGCTAGACAAAGAGCGCGATGAAGCCGCATCGAAGCAAAAGTACAGACAAGCGGCCCAAAATACCAAATTACCAAACATACATATGCACACACGCGCACCTCCATGAGTATACGCACACATACGTACATGAGTACATACATATGCATATACCGAACTCACACATGCAGAGGTGGCTGCGCTGCAGGCCGCTGCTGCCGTCATTCCAATGGGAGTCACAGTCTGCTGTTCATTGTTAGTTTTATTCTCTCTCCCACAACGCCGCTTTGGTTTTAGGTTCTGCTGGTCCCACTTCTTACCTGGCGTGTGTTAGGGCCCCGATCCCGTGGCACCCGTCTTGCTACCGTCCTACCTCCGCTTCTGACCATAGCTGAAGCTACAAAACAGAGTTCTATCCCTCGCGGTGGTTCCATTAATTTGGTACCCTATCGCAGTTGCCGTCGACGCTCGCGTCTGCGTCCGCGTCGCTGTCGACGTCGACGTTTTTACTGGTTTGTGGTTTCGGTTTTACGATTCCTGGCTGGAAGCGTGAAATGTAATAATGATCTTTTCTTTGCATTTTGACAATAATTCTGTGGGTACCCCCACCATGGAATTGCCAAGAAGAAAGAGAAAAAGCTAACTTAAAGTCCCGCACTATATCATGGTTATGGTTCCTAAATAAACATTATTATTTAGAGTACGTTCCCCTTGAAGCCGACCCACAGGAAAGTTAATTGAATTATGAGATAATTCCCAATGTGAAGTTAAAGAAGTAAAGTTATTCGCTGTTAATTTTAATTTATAATTTTTACTATTAGAACAGAAATACAATACTTATCTACTCATAGTACGTAAGCTTTGTTTAACACAGTATCATACATGATCATGCTGTATATTTCAAACAAACCCGCTACATATAAATTTTTGTATATCTTATTTACCGTGTTATAATAAAGCTCCAATTTTATAAATAAATTAAATAATAATTAAATAAATTAATTAAATAAGAAAGAGTTAAGATAAATATATATGTATTTATTATTAACCAATAAATATTGCGATATTTGTATAATTTGAACAGAATATGTATACAACTTTGATCAGTATCATAAGTTGGCATATATTGTATGAAAATGTAAGTTTTCGGGATCGTTTTGATCGGTTGATTCTAGTACTTGACAAAAATTTAAATTATATATATGTGTATAGTTAGTAAACTTTCTATATCTTAGCAATTAATAAAAACCCGCCGATAGTTTTAATGATAACTAAACGATGTCAGATTTCAGATTTGATTTTTTAATAAGATATCTGCAAAACAACGCTTTCCCAACTGCTGGCCATAACTAATATACACTCTCTAAGGAGTCACATGATTCTTTATGTCATAAATATCGGGTAACTTTAGCCAAGATTTGCTTAAAGCGATCTATTCGTTTTTAGATATGACAAGTGATTGAATCTGGATAGACCAGGATAGTCGAAAGCCAGAATGTAGGAATGTGGAATCAAATTATGTGTTACTACGTCTTCTTAGAAGGATACTAGTAAAATTATCCATTCAGATATGACAAATCTCCCGAAAAGAATATTTTCATTTATTGCAACTAGAGAAAAAAAAATAAATAAAGAACAATAAGGAACAGATGAATGATAAACTGGAGTTTTCTAACACCCCATAAGATAGCAAGACATTAGTCATGACTGTGCATAAGCAGAGGCTGTCAACTAAGAATGGGCAGCAACTGATGCCCAGGAACTCGTGAGCTGTTTCCCATTGTGGCTTCTTTGCTGGAGCCTCTCTTCACGACGCAGCTTAATCAATAGTTAATCCAATTCGATACATGGATGGGTAATGGCAGACTCGGTGGGTGTGGGGAATAATTATATACGAGGACCAGTACGAGTAAATATAATAATGGCCTGGCGATTAAGAGCCATGGGAAATGGAATGCGTTTATTTTCCCAGTTGGCCTCAGTTGCCTCTGTTGCGACTAGTACTAAGTAGGGATGGTGCCGATGCCGATGCCGATGCCGAAGAGGCCTCCAAACCCGATGCCTCTGTGTCAGCGTCAGCCCTAGCTTGTGTCTAGTCGGTTGGTGACTGCGACTGCTGCTGCTGTTGCTGCAAAAAGTTGGCACTGCGATCGGGTTTCTGGCAGGAAAGGAGCAGTGGAGTGTAAGGAAGTGGCAGTGCCCAGGACTGTGGCTGCGACGCAGGGTTGTGCGTGCGTATTGCAATCAAAATTCTATCGAGGAACGCACCAAGATTTTGGGCCGCCCTGCGTGGATTGTTGATTAACGTTGCTCTTCTTCTTGTTCTTGTTCTTGTTGTTGTTTTTGTTGTTGTTACTGCTGTTGTTATTGCTCTTGTTATTGTTGTTGTTGCTGTTGCTTTTGCCGTTGCCGATGTTGTTGTGTCGAGGCTGTTGCTGCCGCCGGGCCGACGCCAATGCCGCAGCCGCAGCCGCAGCCGCAGCCGACGTTGCTGCTGACGCCTGTCGACATTCAGTTTAATGTGTCCGCCAGTCGCGTCGGTTGTCTCCTTGCTATCTGGATTTTGCACTGCCAAGTCAGCGGAGTTTAGACTCTAAAGGCATTTATTTGGATGGCCTTCGTCTTAACAGCATCCATCCATATCCATCTCTACATGCTGCTGCTCTGGGCTGGGTTCTTTGCTTCTTCTGTTCTGTTGGTTCTGTTGGTTCTGTTGCTGCTGCTGCTGCTGCTTCTAGTTGATCTTGTGATCTTCACCATTTGTGTGCTCTGTGCTTACTTTGTTAGCTCGTCTTCAACTTTGCGTACGTCTTGGTTTTGGTCTTGGTCTTCTTTTCGCCGTCGTTGTTCTTGCTCTTCTTGCTCTTCTTGCCTTTTCTTTGGCTTATTCCACTGCCAGTTTTCGCAGTGACTTGTTCCGGGGGCAGTTCGGGTTGCTGTTCGTTCTGTTGGTCTAAAAATAAACCTGGCACAAGATTGAGGAATTTAATTCGCCTTTTGGTAGAAATCCTCGACTTTTGCAAACGGACTTTGGCAACGCGCAGACAAACTGATTCAGCCAGCTTTAGTTTTTTATACCCTTGCGGGTATATTGATTTTTAACATGCATACGGTATACGCTATCTGTCTATCTGTCGCATCACAAAAAGGTTGAGGAACTCCTATTAATCCTACTTTATAAGCACCTTTACGAATTTGAATGTAACCTAAAACTTTACACATTAATAAAGTTAAAAAAGCAACACTTACTAACACATAAATAATTAGTAATAAACTTCCAATTAAAGACAAAATTAATTCTATATAAATCAAGTACTATTTGTAACAAAAATAAATAAACTAACTACCTTGTTCTGTTTGATAAATATAATATGCTGTCAAGGTGGTAACGAAATCAGCTACTCAAACATAAGCTGATATAGAAACGATTGACCTAAGGGTTCTCGACTTCAATGTACTGTAATTTCAAATGCCATTAAAGTATTATAGCCATACACAGAGATTAAGTAATCCGTATATATTTATTTAAGGCAGAACCACACTATTTTGTCTAATAATTTTCATAGAAACATTAATTTTAAATAGCATTAGAACAATCATCAACATATTCATGGGCATAAAACCTTTAACAAGATTTAAGTAGCCTCTTCTGTTATATTTGCTGTAAAAATGTTGAAAAGCTGAACACTATGTACAGTAGGAGAAATTATATATACATATTTACCATAAACTTAATAAAATATAATACGTATATAATATGGATTCTACATGGGAACATGCATAGTCTTTGTGCATCAAAGCCTTAAACTACTGTCTGTTAGGGTATCAAACCTTCGGCATGCCGAAACTGGCACCTCGCACACGCACACATCGAAGTATGTGTGTAAATACACGTATTTAAATCTGTATCTCAGTTGCGTGCGATGGCGCAACGCTCCTGTATCTAGAGTATCCACAATCCACTTTAGCGTCAACTTCAGGAAAGATGATGATGACATGGTCAAATCGTGCCGCCCATGCGAAGCCAGCGGGAACGCCAAAAGAAACTAATATTCGCACATGAATGTAGATTTTCCGCATGAGATCAAAGGATTATGAATTCCGAACACTCGGAGCACGGATTTCATTTCTGCTTCGCTGCTGTCAGCGAATTTGACATCGAGCTCATGATGTGCGTCTGCAGCACAGCCAAAGCTGATGTGGATCCTCATCTGATGTAGACATCACATTTCCACATGACTAATTTCAAATCACTGGCAATTTTCAGCAAACAAAGATCGCATTTGATGCTTTCAATCGTGCTTAGTTACAACATTCCAGAAGTATTCGAGTCTTCCAAATGGTTGCCCGAGTGTGGCATGCCTGGAGTGTGCAGTGGTGTCCTTGGTTCGCGAAGGTCATCAGCATTTGCATCTTGGCCCGCACTTACCACGTGTCGTGAGTGCCGAGCCCAGAAGATCACATAAACAAGCCAGAACTGGCCCTCCGGTTCATTCATATGTACATAAATTCATATGCACAGCCTCATCGAAATTTGCAATAAGTTATTAAAATATGCAGAATTGCAGGCAAAGTTTTGCAATAAATGCTTAGCATAACAAACGAATTATCAACTCGGACTAAATTGCAAACTACACTCTTATGGAAGAGTTCTCTTCAAAACACTAAGGCGACTTGTAAATGCTCTATAATGCTCGCTTCGGAACATTTCAGAATTTATTCATTATGAAAATTTATGGGCATGATATAATTTGATATTTATTGTCAACGAAATTAAAAAAAGTTAAATACAAGAAACCAAACTTTAGTTTTAGTTCAGAATTTATTTAAAGTCTACTAAGACATTGGACTTGAAATTCAAACTACAAATATAAACACTGAAGTTAAATTAGAGTACAATTTAAAAATTTGAAATAAATAAATTTTGCACCTCTTTTGGTTGATTTCTGCAATAACAATTATAGCCTGCAGGAGCCTTTCCGAATTCTCTGTTCTGATTACAACAAACTTTTTGTAGTAATTAACTCGGAGTGTTTCCTAGTAGCTATTAAAACTCCTATCATTAACTCATTAACATTTAACCCTAACAACTAACCAATCACTACCGTTCCGACTGTTCTTAGTTGAGTTTAAATAAATAAATAAATAAAATCAGAATAACATATTAAAACAATATTTAAAAGTACTAAATTTGATATTAAAGATTCACAATTGTAATTACTTTTAAATTGAAAGTTAAAATATATGTTTTAATATTTTTATGAATACATAGAACTCTTGACGTAGTATGAAATTGGACTCAAAATGCCAGAAATCTATATTTATGATAAATATTGTTTTATATAGGAAAATAAATTTGTGCAAACATTTATAGAAATAGAAACCTTGAAAAACGAACAAAGGTTTACCAGATGCAGATTTGAGTTGTGAAATGGATCCGCTCATGCGTTACAATAATCGTGACATAGTTGTTAGTTCTTTATGCCAGGCTATAATATCTTGTAATCTTGCCTGAATTTCCATATCAACGGTAAATAATTTCGACCAACCAGAAGAAGACAAGGAAAACGAGGCGAATGGCCATTTGGCATGCTCGATCCCGATTCCTGATGTCCGACGCCAATTTCACTCGCTCCCTTACCCCTTGGCTTGGTGCCTAATGGCCTATGGCTGCACAGAGTTAGAGCTAGCAATCAAAGCGAATGAGGACGAGGAAATTTGGCCAATGTCGATGATACCTATGGAATATCAACGACAATAACAGCGGAACAACAACTGCGAAAAGAAGAACGGGCACAGAAGAGTTTTGAGTTCTTGTTTGTGCGATTCACGTCATTTCGAATTCCATGTCAAAAGGTGAAGCCAATTCAGCGTTTCTAATGAACTGGCCACCAAAATCACGACCAACGGAGAAACAACAATAACAATGGCCAAATCGGAAAAGGAGGAGAGAATCAGCAACAGAGTAACACGAATATCGCGTTGAATGGGGACTATTCCAACTAATTTGCTGCTCTGACTCTTGCTGCACATACATACATACATACATACATACATACATACATACATACATACATACATACATGCATACATACATACATACATACATACATACTCCTACTTAGCGAGGAATACATGAGGTCTTGAGAGTTGGTCGCGTCTGCTCATCCCACTTTCATGTGGAGCACTGGCTAATACATATAGTTAATGTCATTAATATGGCTATCAGAGTCCGAGCAACGGGCAAAGAAAATCGAAATAGAAGATCAAAGACGGAAGTTGTCTTCTTTTGCGCACGTTTACCGTTTAATTGGGAAGCACTGTTAGGAAGAGATTACACGTATGTGAGTATATGTGTGTGTCTGTATGTAGACAGAGACTCGAACTCAAGCTCGAGTACGAGTACCAAGTGCTAGCACTAAGTGGCGGTTCCGAAGACGGCCCAGGCCTGTTTTTCCGCCAGGGTCATCACACACTCTCGTATACGTTTACAATCAAACACACAGCTACACAGACTAACACACTCACAGACAGATACTAACGTCTGCTGGCGAGTCTATTTGCGAAATTGAAATGCCACTGCCAACATCTCGGCATTTAAGCAGACATTCAATGTGAATGTGACTACAAATGCGGGCGTGGGTGAGTTCAAGAACCTCTTTGAACCATGACTAACTGAATGACTGATAGTTGAAAGCTAAAGTGCCGTGCAAAATGCCTGATTCTGCACTTGACCGCCGTCCAAAGCCGGCAGAACTGGGGAAAACCGAGTGCCACGAACCGAGAAGCCGAGAACCAAGAATCCAGACCTTACTGACATCAAGTGGCGAGAGCAAGTTTAAGTACTAGCTGCTTGCTATAATTACATACATAGTACCAAAGACTTCCCAGTTACTGGACCTATGCACGGGCCTAAGCCATCAGTCATGGCCATGGGCTTGGAGCTGCTACAGAAGACGCCAAAGACGATTGCCGCCAAAAGAATACGTATGTTTGTCTCGGCTGTGACCAGGCTTTAGTCTAAACCTCCAAGTGCTGATGTGAGTATAGTTCTCACGCCATCATCACAGCAGCAGCACCAGCACCAGCAACAACAGCAACAACAGCAACAACAACAACAGAGGAAGCGGTAGAATCAGCACCAGAACATGCTAGTAGCGACATTGAATCAAGGGCTAGGGCGACGATAAATAGCCCCTATTCCACGAGTGCACAGTGGGGTAAAGACAACAACTTTAACATGGTTGCAATGATTTACATAATGTATGTACATAGATAAATTAGTTTTTTATGCTCACATTTAATTTTTTAATTGTTTTATTTAGGTAAATTACTAACTTTAAAGGTTATATTTATAAGAAACTATGCAGATACCATTATATTAAAATAATGGATCATACTAAGAATTTGTATATAATCTGTTTAAAGTTAAAGAAGAGACAGACTAGTTAACAATGCAATGCTCAAGGGCTCCTGACTTAATTATACCCTTTGAACACTAAAAATTGTCAGAAAAGGGTATATTTTCTTTGTGTAAATGGCAGAAGGAGTCGTACTTGCCGAGTCGATTAAGCCAAGGCTGTCTATCTGTCCGTGTGTCTGTTTGAATGGCAAGATCTTAGCTATTATAAAAGCTAGAGACTCCAAATCTGGCATGTAGGTTAATGCAAACTCTCCGCAAATCAAGTTTATTTTAAAGTTTTGATGCCACGACCACCGCCCCCGCAAATCGAAAATTAAAGTAAGCGACGTATAAAAGATACAACTTTCTGACTTAGACCTATACCTAACTAAATATCTACATATCCTTCAAAATCTTAATCCGATCGGACAATAAACACAAAAGCTATTTAAGAATGTAAAAGCAGAACAATTGTGCTTGTGTCAATTAACAAGGGAGGGAGCCAGCTCCATCTGTCGGAAATAATTTAAAAGCATGTACAAATTTATGTATATGTGTATAAATGTAATAAATTTATTCACACCGGAACATAGGCCAAAGGGTATCCTACTGTCGCGTGCGCTTGACTGTTGCTCTCGTTTTTGAATAGAACAATAGCTTGCTTCATTCACTTATATGCTGTATAATGCGGGAAGTTAAGGTACAACGACCCGAGATTAGCTAATTACCGAAAATATAAGACAATCATCACCAGACTGTTTTATCAGCTTAAGCTTTGGTGACCAGGACCATAGGCGACGGTCTTGATCATCAATAATTTGTGATAAATCTACATACATATATGTATGTTTTAGGCCCTCTTATTATACCCGCTACCCAAAAGGTAGAAGGGTATAATAGCTTTGTGCCTAACGAAAGTGTATATAACAAGTATAACAGGTATTCTAAATCCGCATCCACAGCCGAGTCGATATAGCCATGTCCGTCTGTCTGCTTGTCCGTTCGCATGAAAACCTAGTTCCCAGAGACTTAATAGCTAGAGCTACTAAATTTAGTATCAATAAGTGTTACTGATGCACGCAGATAAAGTTTATTTTAGATTGTGGCCACGCCTACTACCGATCCCGTAAATCGATAAAAACCGAATTACAAGCGTAGTTTAAACTACGCTTAACAGTTCATTTTTGGTAAACACAATAATTATGAACAGTCAAATAATTTCTAAACATTGGGTGCGATAAGATAATTAACATAATAGTTAATTAATATTTAAGAAATAATTAAAATGTATTGATATCGAAGCCACTTCCTCAAAGTATGCAACAAAAAATACGCAAAACAAGTTATCTTTTGTAAAGAAATCGTTTTGGTGGGTAGCGGGTAGAGGGTAGAGGGTAGAATACACATTACTCATAGATTAAAAGATTATCACTCGCTTGTGGAAAATGTATGTCACAGTACTATAAAGTACCTATATACTATATTCTTTTGTAACTATATCGTTCGATTTTAACGTGGTGATCTCAGCTATTATACATTTGATGATCATGAACCTTTCTGTATACCATTATTTTTAGTACCTACTTCATTTTTGCTAGAAGCAATCCCCTGTCGGCGGCCCTTAATATATAAAATATGTATTTTTAAAAGCCATTGTAATTAAACCAGTCAAGCCTGATTAATAATAAACTTATATAGATATGTACGTAACAAATACAAACAAACTAAAAGCTGAAAAAAATTGCAAATGTAATGTGCCAGAAGACTCGACTCTTTTGTCTATAATCGTAATTCGACGATCCAATGTGGGATACACAACCTTATGTTCTTGCATGTATTTGATAAAGACCTGCCAATCGTTCATTTTAAGAATAGGGTCATCTATACTACGCGCAGCCCTGAAATATCGATGACCATCGCCACCATCCAATATGAAGCTCGGCACTAAAACTTTATAATATTTATCCATCTCCAGGGGCTGGAAGTGAGGGATCCGGCAATCGGCACAAAGCACACTAATCGAGGTGACGCGTTTGCCCCTTGGTCGGTTGTAGTTAATGACAAAGCGAATTCCAGAGACCTGCAGGAATCCACCATTCGAAGATGTGCCGCGCAAGCTCACTGAATACTCCAGTGCTCGAGCAAGATTAACGCCTCGAATACGCGTCACAGAGATAGTGTTGCCAAACGGCAGAATAGTGACTATATCAAAACCAGTTATACTCCCATTTTCGCCCGGATCAACTGATGCGCGTATTCCTGCAAAGCGATAGGTTAGTTACCAGTAAATTAGGAGGTACCTATGTACACCCCTTACCGCCACTGTTCACAACCGCAATGGCTGCATCCGTCCAATAAAGCCCACCCTGGTTTTCCACTACCCGGCCGTAGACAAAGGCATCTCCTATGAAGTTTCCCAAATTGCATTCAGCCTTCCGACAAAGATATTTGTCCCCATTTAGTATCACGCGGCTTGTACCCACAACTTCTTCTTCAAATTCCTCTATTTTACCCCTTTTGTTATCTAAAATGGATTTAATTGTTGGATCGGGTGCAATCGTTCGATCTAAAAGTAAAGGCCTTCCCTTAAAGTCGATTAAAAAACCAGCATCGTCAAACTAAGAAAAGTAAAGATTTCAAGATATTAATAACGATAGATGCATTTGTTTTGCTAAAATAAGATTTATATTGTTATGTATTAGTATTTACTTACTTCCAGAGAGATTTTACCCATGTATTTGGTAAACGCATAAGCCTGAAGAACGGGCACCTTTCGACCATTCTCCTTAAACACGATAGTGGGATAAGGACCCTCTGGTTTTTCAATCTCTGGCGGTTTTCCTGTATAGAGAAAAGTATGAGAGTGTCCCCCAATTACCACGTCTACATGAGGACATTTTTCAGCAATTTCTCGATCGATTCTGTACCCGGAATGCCCCAACGCTATAATGATATTGACTCCTTTATCAGTGAGATTTTTAGCTTCATTACTGAAAAGGAAGAAGATGTTTAGTAAAGTAGATTGCATCTTTTATGGTAGTTAACTACTTTATAGATAATATTTCGTCATTAAAGTCAATATTGTTAACTTTTTTAAAGTCTCTTTCAGGCGATAGGTATCCAATTATTCCAATTCTCTGCTCGAATTTAGTTATGATTGTTGAAGGAACCAGAAAATGTTCGAGTTCTGGAACGTTTTCTAGGTCCATATTGCAGTTCACAATGGGGAATCGGGCGGTTTTTAAAAAAGTAAGTAATCCTTCAATGTTGTCGTCAAACTCGTGGTTCCCAAGCGACTGTAAGTTCTAGCTTTTGCAGATATATGTACATTGTCATAGGAATCTTACAATATTACCACTGCATCTGGACTCAGAATATTCAGAAGTTCAGCTGCTAGCTTTCCCTTATATAGTGAGTACCATGATGTGCCTTGAAAAGTATCACCGGCATTGAAATAAAGAGCAGGACCTTGGGATCGAACCTTTTTTAGACTAAAAGCACATCGAAACATACAAAGTTATTGTGGTATGCTGATAAAAGAAAAGATTCTTACACTGTTAATATTCTTGCAAAGCCCCCAAAGCATTGACCGATTGCATCTTCTTCCTTGGTACATTTTTCGCTGCTGCCCTTTACTGGATCGTATCTACCGTGCATATCATTGTTGTGCAAGATAGTAAATTTGAATCCAAGATCTGGCCTAGGTAGAAACAAAATAAAGAGAAAGCTCCAAACCAATTTCAGATAAAACTCCATTAGTTAATTTACAAAAAGGTACTACAACTTTTTCGTTTCCTATTATTTTGTACTGAAGGGTTGCTTAGAAACATAAATTTATCAATTAATAAACTTTGTATTTTTTCATAATGTCTGCATTATGGTGACTTTACTTGACTGTTTCAGATAATACACTTTGCAATTTTGAAAATTTTACCAAACACGTAACCATTAAAATATTGCCCAACAGAAAATTTTGAAATAATTCATTTGACACCTTTTCTTTATACGGGAACCTTCATGCCAATTTCGGTGTCTCTAGCTTTCATAATAGTGTAGATCACGTCGGTACAAGTACCGTTTTCAATGTTTGGAAGATATAAAAATTTTTTTGAATTTAATCAAGGATATAAACATGTCTTAATATTGCACGCAGGTCAATATAGTCTTAGAATTTGACCACGCCACCAAGCGTTATTTAAATGAATACAGTTCTTTTTGGTTATTAATTGTATTTAATTATATAAACGGGGTTTTCCAAGATATGGTGAGAATATAGATTAAATAGTTAGTCTGCTCAATACATACATATAGGTATTTAGTATGTATTTGTGCAACGGTGCACAATATAAACTGACGATCACTTCTTAATTTCTTCAAATATTATACGACCCTCCACTTCGGGATAGACAAAATCGCGATGCTGCAAATACTGTTTAACGGTTTCTGCGTCCTTTTTCTGCAACCTCGTCGAATCGGGGCTACTTGCGTCAACCAGAACATGACCAACACCACCCTCGAATATAAATTGTGGGACAATCACTTTGTAGTTTTCTGTAACATTTAGTGTATGGTACGAAGGGACGGTGCATCTGGCGCAACGCACTTTGACAGAAACCACTCGACTTCCTTCTGGCCTATCTGCATTGTATACCACGTGAACACCAGATACCTGAAGGAAAGCACCGTCGTTATCCGTATTTCTTACTGCAGCTGAGTGCTCCAAGGCATTCCGTAGTGTTGTCCCACTAATTGTTGTGATAATTAAATCATTATCAAAGGGAAGCACTGTCAAAATGTCACTCTCAGTTATAATACCGTTGGACTTCCTCTCAATCGAACTCCGTATTCCTTAAAAATAAATGTTTAATAAGTATTTATTTAAGTATTTATTGAAGTATTTTATGTTTAAATTCAATACGAACCACCTCCCTGTTGCAAGGCGATGGCTGCGTCAGTCCAGTAATCGCCTCCCTGATCTTCCAAGACACGACTGAATACCATAGCATCAGTGATAAGATTTCCCAAGTTACATTCTACCGATCGGCATGCGGTTTTGCGTCCCTCTAGATAAACCTTCGAGTGTCCAACTACGGACTTCTCAAGTGCTGTCACATTCATTCGGTAAACCTCTAGGAGATTGAGGAGATCCTTGTCTTGTGCCACCGTAGCATTGAGTAAAATTGGTAGTCCATCAAGTTCTATGAGATTTCCTTCTTTATCGAACTATTGTTAAAATTGAAAAAACTAAAAAATAGTTTTATTAAATTTAATTCTACCTTACATACCTTTACATGTAGTTTGCCCAAATATTTGGTGTAAGCGTAGGCCTGTACAACCGGCACTCGTTTTCCACTTTTCTGAGTTATTATGGTGGGATAGGGTCCATCTATGCGCTCCACACTCGGTTCTTTGCCATTATACAGAAAGGTATTTGTATGCCCGCCAATAACGATGTCTACATCGGGACATTTCTCTGCGATTTCTTGGTCCTTTATATAGCCAGAGTGTCCCAGGGCGATTATGATTTTTAAGCCCTGGGCTTTAAGCCGTGCCGCTTCTGCACTACACAAGTAGTAAAAAATACGAGGTTGACAAATGTTGTAAAGCTTTGCAAAGACTGTTCTTACTTTATCGATATAACTTCATCGTTAAAAATTACGTTATTCTTGTTGGAAATCATTTTTGTGTCCGGCGTTAAGTAACCAATCACGGTAATTTTTGTACCATTAGCTTCAAGTATGGTCGAATTTACAAGATGCTCCGCTGCTGCCAGTTCAGGCTCTGCCGTTAGATCCAAATTGCAGGCCAATACCGGGAAATTGACTTCGTTCAGGAAGGGTATTAGACCTTTTACTGTCTTATCGAATTCGTGATTTCCGAGGCACTACAAATAACTTTGAGGTTATAGGAACTCAATAAAAATTCAATATAAATTATTACAATTGCATCGGGCTGCAGTTGGTTTAGAAAATCGCTGGCAATTTTATCCTTAAAAACGGTAAACCAATCGGTACCCGTAAACGTATCTCCAGCGTTCAAATAAAAGACCGGTATTCCCCCGTTCTTAGCTTCCTCTCGGTACTTGCGAACTCTAACAATGAATTATATAAAATAATGTTAGATTTTCATTAAATAATTTTCGGTTAACTTACTCGTATGCCACACGAGCGAATCCGCCAAAGCATTTGTCATTATTGACATCCTCGGGTGGGCAAGATTCGCTGTTTGCATTTGTCTGCTCGAACCTGCCATGCATATCATTGTTATGAAGGATAATAAACTCCGTAGCCACTTGAGGTCTTATAGCGATGGGGTTGGCTATTATTGTGTCCGTAAGAACAAATATGATAGCGAACAATTGCCACATAATATTTTTTTTCAAACTGTAATCAAGAGAAACTATGTGAATAAATATTTAATAATACAATAAAGTTTAATCTAAAGCGCGACTTCAGCTCTTATATAACATTAACATTTTAAATTGACTCAATGGTTTTTATTGACCAAGATTATGCACATGTTGAAATGGTTTATCATATAAAAATTTGTTTGGGAAAGTAGCACTGCCAATGGATGACAGCTGTAAATTGGACGTTGCCAATTGGACAGGACCGCTTTATCGAATAAATTTTTTATAATCTTTCTGACAATTTAAAGAGAAAGTTGGACAAGCTGCTTTACAGAATTAAATTCCTTTATTTTCGATTGAAAAGATGTAGGTTTAAAGTATGTATTACTCTGATAGTTTTTTTCTCATAACGCCGAATAATCACAAGTAAAACCAACAAATTTTGAAAAATATTTTACTTTTGGAATATTGCAAATTATCATGCAACCGTTTTGGTCAAAAGTTCTGAAGTTCGAAAGAGTATAATAACATGCAGAAGGAGGCTTGACAGACCTCATTGGTCTATATTCTTGACCAGACTTAAAAGCCAAATCGATTGAGCCATGTCCGTCTATCTGCCCATCTGGATGATTGTATCTGTGTGTTCACACAGACAGACAGATTTTCAATGGTCGAAGGGTAAAACAACTGATAACTATATTATATTTGATTTTAATTTAACAAATCAGGAATAACTTTTAAATTGATTTTTATTTTTAAAAATTAAATAAAATATGATTTCTTAATATAAGTTATAACCAGTACGGTGCCTGGTTTTAAACAGATTAGAAAAATGTATTCACACTTGACTAATTTCACTATTGATCACAATTGTACAACTCATTAAATAATCATATCAGTAATAGCGAAACTGACTTAATTGAATATAACCGCTGCAGTAGCGAACACTCGCCATTAACAATAACCTTGACACTGTGGTTGCAGAACCCAACGCAAACAACAAACAATTGCTTTGAATGGTGAAAACTACAACAAGCATTTACATTATTTTGCTTTCGCAAGGTCTGCAGATACAAACTGACAGATTTAAATCG